>WOFM01000126.1:102542-581525 GCA_011428145.1 Ericerus pela
AAAGTTATATGAATTTTATTCTGTGTTTCAGGTAAAAACTGTTTCTATTTTTTGAAAATTGGCTTTACTGTTGCAAGACTGTCGAATTAATCCAAATTCCTTGATACTTTCTTCTCAAGAATATTAACGTTGCTCGTATTAAGCTTCAAGAAATACGTTCGAAAAACAGCCGAGTGTCAGTAAGTTCAGTCTATAACTTTTTGAGAGTTAAAGATTAAAAAAAAAAACAATTTCAATCTTAAAATTGGTGTGGGTCTTGATCTTGCGTGAACCATTGCCCACTTTTGCTTAGCACTGCTCTGAACCTGTAACAAAACTTCTGAACCATATATTTTTTTATATTATGGATTCATACACCCAAAAGTTGAAAACTTGTTCAAATTTTTATGACTTCAATATTCTAGTTTTTATATTCCCGATGCTCTAGACTTACCAGCCTTTCAACTCCTCCCATTTCTCAAAATAGTCATCTTCGCAAGTACAATGTTTTTGCTTGTTATACCTGTACGTTATCAGTTGTTGAGAATTTCATTTTTATAAACATTTAGCTCACTGCGCCTTGGTTTAAATTGTTCTGAAATGTATAGGTATGATTTGCTTCTCATCGTTTTCCCAATTCTTTCTGAAAATATGTGCTATCACTTTGTTATTATTTTAAAGCCATGTATGGTTTATATTGCAATTTTACTCAAATATTTGGGGTGATAGTTTCTCAAACTCAACATTTTTGGAACGACGGAGGAAGACTAAAACCCCCGGAGTCATCTCATTAAATTCGCTAATGGCTCTAAGCTGCCAAGGGTAATAGAGTACCTATGGAGAAATTGTCTCCTCTCACCTTCGGCGGATCTCATCTTCTATATTTTTTTTTTATTCGTTTTATTTTTTGATCTTATAGATACGTAACCAGTATAGTCTAGCGCGCCAAAACCTTCAACCTGTCAATCGATAAGCTTCTACGCTGGAGTGTGTAACATTGTATAAGCACCAAGTTTCAATTCTACCATCTGATCTGGTTTTATAGCTCCAAGGCTCTTTTTTCGATATTTCTCCTGCTCTTGGGAGTTGGGCCCAACTGTAGGATGTAATTCAGTGATGGAAACCCAGATGTGCGAATTTTTTGAATGTTCATCTCAGTAGTATAGAAAATGAGAGTTCTGGCACAGCTTTCAAAGTTGAACTTTGGAGGTCAGTATTTTTGTACGTGAGCTTTTGGTCGCAAAAAGGCATGCGATATATCGATATTCATATTTTTTGACACGCTGATTTCAATTTTGACATCGAAATTTTAATTCGATGAAGCGGAAGGGCGTACAGGTTGAAACAAGGGGTTTCGGGGTAAATATTATATATGTGTGAAATGAGGCGTGTGATATATCGATATGTAGGTTTTTCGATATGCGGATTTCGATTTTGATGTCGAAAATAAAATTTGATGAAGCGTAAGGGTGTTTGACGTAGTGGGTGGAGGGGTAGGCGCAGCTTTCAAAGTTGAACTTTGGAGGTCAGTATTTTTGCACGTGAGCTTTTGGTCGCAAAGAGGCATGCGATATATATCGATATGCATATTTTTTGACGCGCTGATTTCAATTTTAACATCGAAATTTTAATTTGACGAAGCGGAAGGGCGTACGAGGGTGAAACAAGGGGTTTTGAGGTAAATATTATATGTGTGTGTGTGAAATGAGGAGTGCGATATATCGATATGTAAGTTTTCGGGTATGAGGATTTTGAATTTGATATTAAAAATCGAATCCGAATGGGCGTAAGGGCGTTAGGCTCAGGGGGTAGAGGGATAATGGTAGTAGATAGGGGATAGTGGGTAGGGGTGTGATATATTAATATAGGTTTTTGGGTATGGGGATTTCAAATTTGACATTTAAATTTGAGTAGGAGTGAAAAAAAAAATTCTTTTTCCTGTGAAAAAATAAATAAATAAAATTAGGAGATGGGTAGGCATACCTACCTACACCTACCTTAATGAGGTATAATTAATGCGCGTATGTGTAGATTCTTCAGTAAATTCTGCTTTAAACTTTCTCTTTTTTTTCCTTTGGACACTCTACATACTTTTTAACTTTCTCCCACTCACTATATTTTGGTAATGGTTTAACTTAATACCTCGATAAATAGTTCACTTTTGAAAACAGAGCAGTGTATAAGTTTACAGTTTGATTTTTGTGGTTGATCTACTTTTAAAAATTTTCAGTTGAAATTATTTTTTATTCGCTACATCTCATAGAAATAAAGTAAGTACCAGAATTTTTTCAGTGCTTTTATTTTTTTTTACTTATCCATTAATTGTAATAATAAGTACCTACATCAAAACAATAGTAATTATTTTATTTATTCATTTTTTCAATTGTGTGTGTATGATCAGATGGCTTCATCCTCAAGTGTGTTAAAACATGGTGCTGGTAATATGGCAAAGGCTTTTGCTGATGAAATAAACATCAAGATTGCAAAGTATAATGAAATTCCAATAAAATGTTTAATCGAACTGAGTTTGGAAAAAACCTACGAAATATTGAAAATGCGTTCTATTGAAACCAAATACGGACGTACTCTCATTGCACATATAAGAGCTGAATCATCTAAGGAAGAATTTGAATCATTTCTTCCAAAAGAATTGAGAATTATTTGAATACGGATGAATGTATCGATGTATTTTTACAAAATATTTCTCACTTGAAAGTTTTGGGTTTGAATAAAATGAGGGGTGTTAATCTCAAATTTTTACCGAGAACTTTTGTAACAGATATTCAGTAAAATAAAGTACATATTTAAATATTATTCTGAGAATTCCAGTGTTTTAATTAACTAATATTTATTAAAAAATAGTCTGTATACATATATTTTATAGAATATGATGATATTATAATATTTTAAACAGGCTTTTTCTTTTTATTTAGGCTTTGAAACATTATCATCATCTACGATAACTACAACTTTTGGTTTTGATTTCTCATCCACGAGAATACTTTTAACTTGAATTGAATCAAATTTGGACTCTAGATTAATACGTAGTTGATTTAACTCATTTTTAAGTAATATAAATTGGGAAGTAGTATACTTCTTAACAAAGTCTATATTGGCAGCATCTCTAGCATCAGATCTTTCATCAGCGAGAATATTTTTCATACAAACAGCATCATTTTCCGTTTGAATTTCAAGTTGTCCAAGGTGTCTTTCTTCAAAGTTGAGCTCAAGGTTGTGAATCTTTGAATAAATACGAACATTTTCTTCCTCATCTTTATTACCATTTGAGGTTCTGTCACGCATTTGTCTAAATTTATCAATCTCCATTTTGAATTTTAATGCAAATAATAATAATATAAATTAAATTAATATAAGAGTAAAAAGTATATTTCTCGAGTAGACTTGAAAAATTATCAAAAATCAACTTCGTCTACGCCTTGCTCAAATAAATTTTTAACCCAAAACTTAAATTTTAGAGCTTGTACTAACGAACAAACTCCACCCTCGTTGTTATCTAACGAATGATTTTTATACGAGCAAATAATGGACTTGGTAATTTGTGGTAAAGGTAAGCACTGAGCTTGAGGACAATCCAATTTATCCAGGTCAATGACAAATTTTCCAGTCACTTTTTGCAAAAATAAGGTGCGTTCGCTGCCTTTAATATACAAAATGTCCGCATCTCTGACAGCTTGTCGTAAAACTGAAAACACTTTGTGGTACTCCAATTGTCCATCTTTCCAACTAATTTTATGATGATATTTCTTCAACCAGTGAACTTGTTTCTGTTTGTCTTCTGTTAGGCAAGAGATATCGAATGGAGGTGAAACAAGAAAATGTAATACATGTTCACTGTAAAGGTCGACAATTGACAATTCCTTTATGATGAAAGAATTGTCATCCAAATTGAAGCCTTGGATATCTACAACGTACTTTGTCATCTTTAAACGCACAAACTCGAGACAATCTATAATAAACGACTAAATTGTAATGATGAAAATTTATTCATACATCATACTTTATAGTAGGTACATCAATAATAAAGAGGAGTAGGAGGAGGAGGAGGAGGTGGGGTATAATACTCAAAGTTTGAGATCTTTCTTGTTCTCCCATGTATTTTCACTAGATGGAAAGCCGTACCATTTAACCAGACATTTGTTTCCTCGATGTTTAACAATTTTCTCAACTAAATAAATATCGCAATGTTTAGCTTTTTGCAGTTCTTGATTATAGAAACCTCTTCAATTTTATTATTATGAAAATTCCGCAACTGATAAGTAACAGGAGTAGTTGGAAGGATTTTATCAGTGGTGAATAATTCTTTAGACCAATTTGCAGTATAACCTTTTTCAAAAACTCCTTTCAATTTGCTAATACGTACACAATCACCTTCCTTAAATTTAACACATCCTCGAGGACACTTATTTTTATTGCTCTTATGAATGTGTAACAAATATTCTTCATCACTCAGAGTTACATCAGCAGGTTTCATCTTATTGTTCTATGTGTGGAATGATTATATTCATGAATTAAATCGTCTAAAATATGAATCCATTTATTAGATCTATTCACTGAAAATTCACGCCACATTTTTGTTTTCAAAGTTCGATTAAAACGTTCGACAACAGCAGCTTTCTTATTACTATATGTACTGTATAATTGTATATTATACTTTTCCAACATAGTTTTGAAAGTGTTATTGTAAAATTCTTTTCCTAAATCAGTTTGCAGATAATGAGGTTTAAAAATGACACCATCTCTAGAATCCAGTATATTTTTCATGGCAGTTGTAACTGTAGTAGCCATTTTATTCTTCAGAGGTCTTGCCCAAGCATATTTGGAAAAAACATCGATAACAGTTAACATGTAATGATTATTAGCATTTTCATCAGCATAAGGCTGCATTTCAACAAGATCAGCTTGAAATAGATCATTGAATCCTTTAACAAAGGTGGGTCTTCTCGAATAATTTTTACAAGCTGGATTATGTAATTCAGTAGCTATTTCTCGAAGCACCATCTTATTAGAACTTGATACTTTCTTATCTACAACAGGATCGATGATTAATGAATATATATAGCTTCTCGTAATTCTGATTTGATGCTTATAATCTCATTAATCACATTATTATTTCCAGCATTTTGGGAGGCATGCAACAAACATGAACAATCAACCAACTTGTTAGGGTTATCCCAATAGGTATATAAATTTTCAATTTTATCTTTTGCTTTTATAAGCTTCACCCGCATACCTTGACCACTTTCTGAATTATCAGTATCTTTATTCGTTGTACTAAATAAAGTAGAAGGGGGATTATCAGTCGAAGAACTAGAGGTTGGAGAAAATAAGTTTCGTCTTGTTGATAATAATTTATCTAATCGATCTTGTTCTATACGTATATTATTGAAAAATGGTTGGAACTGTGGAGAGTTTAGAGAAATCATTTGATTTTCTCCCTCTTCTTCACTACCCACACCCTTGGTTTGAAACAATTCTTTAATAAATTTTGATTTTGCTCCTGGATTTGATTTAATTTTACTATCAGCTTTTCGCAAATGTGCACCAGTATCAATCAACATTTGTTTGTAAAACTTAACATCTTGACTGGTGTAATCATGAAGCTTTTTCTTCATTAGCAAGGATATTAATTCTTTATTCTGTTCATATTCTTGATCAGCAACTGTAATTTTATCATTAGAAAATACAATTGGATATTCTCCAAGATAATATGTTCCATCAACATGACATTTAACTCCAAATATAGTATCCTCGCTGCTAATTACATCCGATGTAATTAAAATCTTAGACTTTGATTGCTGTTGTTGTTTTTGTTTTAACCGTTTTTTTCCAAATTTACCAGAGGTTTATATTTTCTCTCCATTCGCATTATATAATCAGCTTCTCCTTGATGATATTTATCAAATTTTTGACGCAATACACTCACTAATTCGACTAAACGCTTTTTATCGTCAATTTCATTTGAAGCCATGATTGCAACTGAATGAAAATTAAATTATTCGACAATTATAAATTCATCAAAGCCTATACAATAGCGACCATTGTTCAAATCTCTAGTTTTATCAATGACAATACAGCTATAATTTGAAGTATTCCAACAATGTTGACATATTTCACAAAATTTATTGAAACTCATATCCGTATTCATATGATTGTAGTAAATATGTTTCAAATTAGTGAAATCCTGTTTAAATAGCACCAGTAAATTTGCATTATCTCGTACTAAATGTTTGGGAATGCGAGTATATGTTTGAGCCAGGTAAAAAGAATCTATATTTTTGTGACGACCCATGCAAAAGTATGCTCGAATATGTTGTTGTTTCTCACAGGCTACATCATCAAAAATGAAGATGGAATTTGGTTTAGCCTCATTAGGAGGAATGACAGACTCATTATCATCGTATGGAAAATATTCAATTTCTGGTACTAATTGCAACACATTCTCCAATTCTTGGTATTTTGGTTGATAACGGGACTTTGAATATAAGTAGATATTTTCAAACGATAATCCATTTGGATTGTACAACAAGTTCATCAAGAGATTTGTTTTTCCACAATTACTAGGTCCACATATGATTGCTCGAATACTGTTTGGCAATAGAATTCCATGTCTTTTATTTACAAGTGAATCATCATCAGATTCACACTTGATTTCATCAATAGGTAATGAAATTGTTTGCTTAATAGTCTTCATCTCGAACTATACGTTAGCTTTCAAATCTTGAAATGAAGAAAAAACAAATGTGTGTAACGTATTTATAGGTTGTGTGAAAGATTTGAGAATAGGAAGAAGAGAATAGCCAGATGGAAGGATACTGAAAATTACGGACATAAGTTACAATAACCAAGTGCTCTGCAATTCATTTATAAAGAAGATGTCAAAGAGTAATAACGTTTATGGATTATCATAATCAGTCTAGTGGTAATGGTTTATTTAACAAATTTTTAAATTTGAAATTTATGCCAGAGTTGCATGTCCCATCCTATCAGTATTTGGGACCATTTACAGATTTAGAAAAACGTTTGAAACGAGGGGATCCTGGCATAAATTTGTTAGATCAAGCTGCAAAAGAGCACGATATTTTTATTCCCAACATAATGATACACCCTCTTGACATTTGGCTGATAGAAAGCTTGAGAATAAAGCTTGGGAAAGAGTGAAGGCATCAGACTCATCAATTCCTGAAAAAGTATTTACTTATGCGACAACAAATGCGATGAAAATTAAATGGAAATTAGGACTAGGCTGTCAGAAGAAGAAGTTGAAGAAGATGAAGAAGAAGTTGAAGCAAATTGGTGGAAATGTATATTTTGGTTCTCTTGTGCGTAAAGCTCGAAACTCTTTAAAAGGTACCAAAGCCAAGAGTATTAATGATAATTCAACTTTACAAAAGGCGGTGTAAACTGCGATGAAAGCTATTGGTTCGCATAAAGGTGTTGAAAAATCTTTGAAGAAAAATAAAAATGGTAGTAGAATCATTTCTATACCCAAAGTCTGAGGTATCCTACCTCTTATACCAATTTTAGCTGAAATATCAAAAGTTGGAGCAATAGCTGGAGGAGAGAGTGCTATTATAAATGCTATAGGAGATATTGTTAATTTAAGAAAAAGTATGAATAATAATTTCACAGACCCTTCAACTAGTTATAAAATAGGTAACGGACTATTTCTAACTCCATATTGTAAAGGATATGGCCTTTTCTTAGCTCCTTCCTCTTCACATTTTCCAAAAAACTAAAAGAGTTTGTGAAAATATTACCTTGGCATAAGGTGTTAACTGATTATGATATCGTGGATATTGTATCAAGAACACGTATATTCCCCTTATTTCAAGGAGTATTTTCACAAGATGAAATATTGAAACGTAAAAGCCCACTCAAAAGCTACGAATGTGGAGTAATAAATTTGGATGAAAAAGCTGGTCCTGGTACTCATTGGACATGTTATTTTAAACACGGTACCACTGTAAACTATTACGATAGTTTTGGTAATTTACCTCCACCTAAGGAATTTGTAAAATTTTTTGAAAATTTTGATATTTATTACAACTGGGAGCAAGAACAAGATTATAATATGATAATTTGTGGTCATTTATCATTATGCTTTCTTTTTAATCAATTTTGTGTATACGAAAGGAAAATAAGCAAATAAAAGCATTAAACTATCTATCTAATCATCACTTGTGTTCTTCATTTTCTTGTGTAAAGACCTACAATGGACCGTTTATTTACACTTGTCAGTTACAGCAGCGAATTGTCTCAAGATTATTTTCCTCCTTTGGAATTGGATAGTGACAGGCACATATGCCCTTGGGCTATACAGTTTAAGTACCTTCAATTCTATTCCAAATGTAATAAAGGATCAAAATGACTTGTTTCACTACTTTTTGATTAGAAAAGATCATGTCTATGTTGGACAAACTATTAGAATACCAGAAGGAGCGTATGAAATAGAGGCTATTGAAAAATTACTGTACGATCTAACATTTAAAGATCATGAAATATACCTTAAAGGTGATTTCAAAAAGGATAAATTCAAATTTTCCATAAAACCCAATGTGAATACTCAAAAAGTGGAAATTATTACGTCATTTCCAATCAGTTTTGAATTAAGTGGACATGTTGGAAATATACTCGGATTTGATAAAATTTATGTTGATGAAGGTGCGATGTTCACATCCAATACTTTGGTTAAAATCACATCTGTAGATATTGTCAATGTCGAATGCAACATTGTTAATGGATCCTACACCAATGGTGTGCCATCTCATACATTATACTCATTTTGTCCTAGTGACGTGTCTCCCGGATATAAAATAAGTCAACGTCCCACCAATGTGCTCTATTTACCAGTTAATACCAAGAGTATTAGTAATATTACCCTGCGTTTAGTCCATCAAAGTAGAAAATTAGTCAATTTCCGAGGTGAACAAGTTGTAGTTCAATTAAATTTACGGAAGATACACTAATCATCACCATCATCTTATCAACATCATGGGTTTTGTTTATAATAATAATATTGGATGTTCTAGTGATTATAACAATTTTCTTTTTGCTCTTCATCATTCTTAGCGTAAGCCTCAACATAAATACTCCTCCAAAATTAGCAAAGCTCGCACTTGTCAATCAGTAAGAAAGAAGTTAACACGTAAGAGCTGCTTGATTCTCGATTCATTAGGTTATAAAATTTGTAAAAAATAGTTGAAGTTTCATCATCATGAATGCTGCTCAGATTTTAAATGTTGGCTCCAATATAAATTTTGAAAATTTAATCTCAAAATTTGTGTATCAAGCCCATCAACCCCTAGCTTCAACTCGATATGCTTTCAACGATGAAATTCGTATTCCCATTCAACAAAATGATATTTACACATTGCCTAGTCGGAGTTTCTTGCAAATTCGAGGAAAATTGAATAAAACAAACGCATCTACAGCTCAATTTATTCAAAATGGTATCGCTTTCCTATTTGATTATATTCGTTACGATTTAAATAGCATCGAAGTGGATAAAACCAGAAACCTTGGATCAGCTACTTTACTCAAAGGATTAGCCTCGTTTACCAGAGAAGAATTTGAATGTTCAGCAAATTCTGGTTTTGCAGACTTGAATACAGATCAACTATTGGATAATAACGGTGAATTTAGCATTTGTGTGCCTCTAAGAAACTGGTTAGGATTTTTCGAAGATTACGATAAAATTATAATTTCGATGAAACAAGAGCTGATTTTACAAAGATCTAGTAATGATGCCAACGCAATATACTTAACTGTAGATAATGATACACCATCAGTTCAAATTCATAGCACAAATTGGCTAATTCCATACATTACCTGTAGCGATGCTGCTCGAGTTGTTTTACTTACTTTGGTTGAGAAAGAAGAACCAATCTATATACCTTTTTGCAGCTGGGAGATGATTGAGAATCCAGCTTTAAGTACAACAACTTGGAATAATTGGTCAATTATGACATCCACTCAACTGGAGAAACCTAGATATGTACTAATTTCCTTCCTAACTGATAGAAAGAATCAATTAAAGAAGAGAATGGATAAATTTGATAATATCCAGCTGAAAGACATTAAATTATTTTTAAATAGCGAGTATTACCCCTATGCAAACTTGAATTTGGACATAGACAAAAAAGATGTTTCATTTTTGTATCAAATGTATTATAATTTTCAAAATTCCTACTATCATCGAAAGAATTATCGCCCTGTTTTAGATCGAAAAGAATTCCCAAGTTCTAATCTTTTGGTTGTATTAGACTGTAATTTTCAAAATGATACCATCAAGACTGGATCTGTAGATATCCACTTGGAGATTGAAACAAGTACAGCTGTTCCAGCAAATACTGTTTGTCATTGCCTCATCATTCATGATAGAGTTATTCAATATTCTCCTCTTACTAATCTTGTTAAACAAATGTAAGAATTTTAATTTATTCATTAATTAATTAATATATTATATATTCAAACTGTACAGATACATAATATATTATATTGATTTATCTACATTTATAGATACATAATAATCACAATATATTTGAAAAATATATAAATTTTTATAAAATCATTCGTAGATACTTAAATCTACAAGGCTTCAATTTGGATGACAATTCTTTCATCATAAAGGAATTGTCAATTGTCGACCTTTACAGTGAACATGTATTACATTTTCTTGTTTCACCTCCATTCGATATCTCTTGCCTAACAGAAGACAAACAGAAACAAGTTCACTGGTTGAAGAAATATCATCATAAAATTAGTTGGAAAGATGGACAATTGGAGTACCACAAAGTGTTTTCAGTTTTACGACAAGCTGTCAGAGATGCGGACATTTTGTATATTAAAGGCAGCGAACGCACCTTATTTTTGCAAAAAGTGACTGGAAAATTTGTCATTGACCTGGATAAATTGGATTGTCCTCAAGCTCAGTGCTTACCTTTACCACAAATTACCAAGTCCATTATTTGCTCGTATAAAAATCATTCGTTAGATAACAACGAGGGTGGAGTTTGTTCGTTAGTACAAGCTCTAAAATTTAAGTTTTGGGTTAAAAATTTATTTGAGCAAGGCGTAGACGAAGTTGATTTTTGATAATTTTTCAAGTCTACTCGAGAAATATACTTTTTACTCTTATATTAATTTAATTTATATTATTATTATTTGCATTAAAATTCAAAATGGAGATTGATAAATTTGGACAAATGCGTGACAGAACCTCAAATGGTAATAAAGATGAGGAAGAAAATGTTCGTATTTATTCAAAGATTCACAACCTTGAGCTCAACTTTGAAGAAAGACACCTTGGACAACTTGAAATTCAAACGGAAAATGATGCTGTTTGTATGAAAAATATTCTCGCTGATGAAAGATCTGATGCTAGAGATGCTGCCAATATAGACTTTGTTAAGAAGTATACTACTTCCCAATTTATATTACTTAAAAATGAGTTAAATCAACTACGTATTAATCTAGAGTCCAAATTTGATTCAATTCAAGTTAAAAGTATTCTCGTGGATGAGAAATCAAAACCAAAAGTTGTAGTTATCGTAGATGATGATAATGTTTCAAAGCCTAAATAAAAAGAAAAAGCCTGTTTAAAATATTATAATATCATCATATTCTATAAAATATATGTATACAGACTATTTTTTAATAAATATTAGTTAATTAAAACACTGGAATTCTCAGAATAATATTTAAATATGTACTTTATTTTACTGAATATCTGTTACAAAAGTTCTCGGTAAAAATTTGAGATTAACACCCCTCATTTTATTCAAACCCAAAACTTTCAAGTGAGAAATATTTTGTAAAAATACATCGATACATTCATCCGTATTCAAATAATTCTCAATTCTTTTGGAAGAAATGATTCAAATTCTTCCTTAGATGATTCAGCTCTTATATGTGCAATGAGAGTACGTCCGTATTTGGTTTCAATAGAACGCATTTTCAATATTTCGTAGGTTTCTTCCAAACTCAGTTCGATTAAACGTTTTGTTGGAATTTCATTATACTTTGCAATCTTGATGTTTATTTCATCAGCAAAAGCCTTTGCCATATTACCAGCACCATGTTTTAACACACTTGAGGATGAAGCCATCTGATCATACACACACAATTGAAAAAATGAATAAATAAAATAATTACTATTGTTTTGATGTAGGTACTTATTATTACAATTAATGGATAAGTAAAAAAAAATAAAAGCACTGAAAAAATTCTGGTACTTACTTTATTTCTATGAGATGTAGCGAATAAAAAATAATTTCAACTTAAAATTTTTAAAAGTAGATCAACCACAAAAATCAAACTGTAAACTTATACACTGCTCTGTTTTCAAAAGTGAACTATTCATCGAGGTATTAAGTTAAACCATTACCAAAATATAGTGAGTGGGAGAAAGTTAAAAAGGATGTAGAGTGTCCAAAGGAAAAAAAAGAGAAAGTTTAAAGCAGAATTTACTGAAGAATCTACACATACGCGCATTAATTATACCTCATTAAGGTAGGTGTAGGTAGGTATGCCTACCCATCTCCTAATTTTATTTATTTATTTTTTCACAGGAAAAAGAATTTTTTTTTTCACTCCTACTAAAATTTAAATGTCAAATTTGAAATCCCCATACCCAAAAACCTAAATATTGATATATCACACCCCTACCCCACTATCCCCTATCTCACTATACCATTATCCTCTACCCCCTGAGCCTAACGCCCTTACGCCCATTCGGATTCGATTTTTAATATCAAATTCGAAATCCTCATACCCGAAAACTTACATATCGATCTATCGCACTCCTCATTTCACCCACACATATATAATATTTACCTGGAAACCCCTTGTTTCACCCTCGTACACCCTTCCGCTTCGTCGAATTAAAATTTCGATGTCATAATTGAAATCAGCGTTTCAAAAAATATGAATATCGATACATCGCATGCCTCTTTGCGACCAAAAGCTCATGTACAAAAATACTGACCTCCAAAGTTCAACTTTGAAAGCTGTGCCTACCCCTCCACCCACTACGTCAAACGCCCTTACGCTTCATCAAATTTTATTTTCGACATCAAAATCAAAATCCGCATATCAAAAAACCTACATATCAATATATCACACGCCTCATTTCACACATATATAATATTTACCCCTATACCCCTTGTTTCACCCCTTACGCCATTCCGCTTCATCGAATTAAAATTTCGATGTCAAAATTGAAATCAGCGTGTCAAAAAATATGAATATCGATATATTGCATGCCTCTTTGCGACCAAAGCTCACGTACAAAAATTACTGAAAGGGTTGGCATTTCCTCCAAAGATTAAGTCTCGTAGGGCCACGCAGAGGGTATGTCCCGCAATAGTCCCGTCGTAGTAGGATAGTCTACGGCGTTGTTGATAATTAGCTCGGGATTGGACACCATGTTTTCTATTCCTACGTGGGTGGTGTCCCTGTTCGTCCGCCTGAGTATTTTTTTGGAAAGGAGTTTAACTCTGGAGAAGTGGCGATTTGGAAATGCCAGTATTCTGAAAGTTGTTACGGACGACAGAGTTGGAAAATTTAAAATTTGAAAATTTTGGCTCTGGTTTCGGAATTACAAAAAGAGCCTGATTTTCGGAGGTGAGGAGAGTGCTCGCCTTCCTAGCATCAGGTGGCTCTGTGGTGTTAGCCACAGAGGAACAAGCCGCCAATTGGTCCGCAGGGAACGGAAGAATTTTTGGGATTTGATGCGTCATCTCATTGAGAATTGACTCAACATCCGCAACATTCTCTGAGGATTGAGAATTGTTATTGGCAGGTGGAGGAGGTTTGGTTGCATCGGAAAGCAACATTTCCTCCTCGTAATCAAGGAGTTGGTCAACTTCCATGGTGGTAGTTGAAGACATAATGAAAATTAAAAGACGTTTAAAGAGAAAAAATATAAGGAAATTCGAAAGTAGAATGAAATCAAAGCGAACAGTTCTAATTGAACTAAAGAGTCGTGCTTTGAGCAACAGTCGACAGGCGAGTGAAATGTGTTTGTCTGTTGTTGCAATAATTTGGTTCGATTTTCCTTTTGCAATCAGCTGTTTGTGACGTCAGTCTATAGTGTGTTTTGTGTGTTTTTATCTTACCTTCGATTTTGAGGTCGACGTGCTAGTGTGTTTCAAAGAATGTGCGATAAGAGTATGAGACTTTTATTATATCTATATATGAAATTTCTATATATTGGATTTTCATTATATCTATATATTTTTACTCTCTGCAAAATCGAGGTGATGTTCTTGTTGGTTTCTGATTGCGTTTTTTGTATGTTCCTTTTGGCCTGCCTCTTTGTTTAGGCTTGATTGGGCTTTCAGGATTATATGTGTGAGTTATTATTTCCACATTGAATCTGACTTTTTTCTTATTTTGGGTGTTTGATTTTACCACTTCACTATATGTTTTTCGTGTTTTATTTGTTTGTGAGTCAGGTTTTATGTTTGTTTTTTCATCTTTTTCATCTGAATTTTGTGAATTTTTATTTTTATTTTCATTTATCATTTTGTCCAATTCTGCATTTTCACTAATTAGGAATGCTGGTTTGACACGATCTATCGACACCTTCTTTTCCTGTCCTGATACAAGTATTGTGAACGTTTTTTTCTGTTCGATCAATTACTTTGTATGGTCCAGAATACGGTTTTTGTAAAGCTCGTTTCATTCCTTCCTCTTGTAAGAACACGTGCGATGTTGTAGCTAAATGTCTTAAGACGTAAGTTTTTTGTTTACCGTGAGTAGGTGCTTGTTTAAGGAATTGATTTGCATCATCTTTTATGTTTTGCACTAAGGTTTCAGGGTTTATTTCTTTTGATTCGATAAAGAAGTCCCCTGGCAAGCGTAGTTCTTCACCTAATGCTAGTTGAGCGGTGGAATGGCCAGTGTAAGGCTGATCTTAGGCCTAGCAAGATGGTAGGTAGGATCTCTACCCATCTTTTTGTGTTGGCAGCCATTATAGAAGCTTTAAGAGCTCTATGCCACCTTTCTACCTTTCTGTTTGATTGGAGGTGGTAGGTTGTAGTAGCCCAATGTTTAGCACTCAAGGTTTTGGTTAGTTCATTAAATAATTGGCTTTCAAATTGCCTACCTTTGTCTGTTGTAATGCTTTGGGGTACTCCAAATCTAGCAATCCAGGTTGTATATAATTGGGTAGCTACTGTTTGTGCTGACATCTCAATTAGTGGAATTGCTTCTGGCCATCTAGTTGCATGGTCAATCATCGTAAGGAGGTATTTATGTCCTTGTGATGGGGGTAATGGACCCACTAAATCTATATGAAGAGAATGCAGATTTTGTAGGTCTGCCAATTTTGGCTGTCTGACAGTTCAGACAAGCACGGGCCCAGTTGTTACAGTCTGAGTTTATTTTGGGCCATACGAATCTCGAGGTCATGAGTTTTGTAGTACTACGAGGTCCAGTGTGTGATAGGTTATGCACACTGTCAAACGCCATTTTTCTGTATTTTAATGGAATAAATGGACGTTCTTTACCAGTTGACACATCACATATTAGTAATAATTTTGTGTCAGGGAGTTTTCTCAGTTTTAGTTTGAGACCAGTGGTGTTGGAAGATAATAATTTTTGCAATTCTTCGTCTTCCAGCTGATCTTTTGCTATTTCGGCATAAGGTAACTGAGATGGAGTTGTGATAGCTTCAATTCGACTTAAGGCATCAGCTGGTTCATTCAGCTCTCCTTTAATATACCTTATGTCAGTCGTAAATTGACTAATGAATTCAAGCTGTCTTATTTGGCGAGGTGAGGCATGCTCACTTCTTTGCTCAAAGGCATGTGTTATGGGTTTATGGTCCGTGTATACGGTGAAGCATCTACCCTCTACATGAAGTCTGAAATGCCTTATTGCTGCATTTATTGCCAATAACTCCCGGTCCTAAGTACTATAATTTTTCTCAGTTTTGGAAAGTTTCCTCGAGAAAAAGGCAAGTAGTTGATTGGTGTTATCCTTTATTTGGTATAAGGTTGCAACTATGGCAAAATCGGATGCGTCTGTTGAGATACAGAGTGGAAGACTGTCATCTGGGTGAGCCAGTAATGTTGCATTGGCTAGCATGTTTTTTGTATTTTCAAATGCTAGGTTTGCCTCTTCAGTCCATTCAATGGGCGTTTTGTTGCGTTTTTTATTAGTTTTAATAAGGGCGAACAGTTTGCCTTGTTCTGAAGCAGCATTTTTTATGAAACGTCTGTAAAAATTGATCATTCATAGGAACCTTCGAAGTTCTGCAACCTTCTTGGGTTTAGGAAATTTCAATATTGGCTCCACTTTGGTTTTCAGGGGGCTATACCTTCAGGTGTTATTTGGTACCCGAGAAAGTCAATACTAGTTTTATCAAATTCGCTTTTGGGTAAATTGACCGTAAGGCCGGCAGTGTGTATACGCTGTAATACGGCTCTTACATTTTTCTCGTGTTCATCAATTCCACCTTCTGAGCATATGCAAATATTGTCTAGATAAGCATATGCTTATGGTAAGTCCCTCAATAGCTGATTCATAAAACGTTGGAAAGTTTGAGCAGCATTTCTAAGTCCAAATGGCATTCGCAAGTATTCGAATAAGCCAAATAGAGTGATAAGTGCTGTCTTGCAGATATCTTTTTCAGCCATTGGTATGTGGTGGAAGCCCCAATTAATGTCTATTTTAGTAAACATTGTTTTACCCTTCATATTGTTATTGAAGTCTATTATATTGGGTACGGCGTATTTGTCTGGAATGGTTTTAGCATTCAGGGCTCTGTAGTCCCCAATGATTCTCCAAGTTCCATTAGCCTTTTTGGTCATATGTATTGGTGTTGTGAGAATAATAGCAAATTATATTATACGTCGACTTATTATTCTCGCACATAATATGTTGTGGTAACACTGTTTTGTTATTATTTGTAATCTGTGATTTTTGTGTTTGAAACCCAACTGTGATTATATGTTTTGTATGCCTTCTCGTCGCTCATCAACCGTCGGTGATATATCATGTCCGCTGTTATTATGTGGAATAAAATTCGTGAAATAGTGAATATTTAGTGTCTTATTTATGTGTTCGTAATGTGTGTGTCTAGTCTTTGCTCAATGTCTTTGTTAGTTTAGGTTTCATCGTCGTATTTTTGTGTAGTTTGATCCGTTGGCAGTTCCTATGTTCTCACAGGTTATGGGCCCAGTTACCTGGATGATCGTCACTCCCAAGTAGTACCATGCCTTCTAATTTATTTTTCATTGTTTAACATGTTCGCTTTTCGATGTTCCTGTGATCTCGTTCGAGTTGAATCATTGGTCGACATATCTGATAGTTGCTGAAATTGCTGATTTGCGGTGCAACTGATCGTCGTTACCTGTTATCGAGATGGATGTGAGAAAGCAGAATACAATTGAGCCGTTCAATGGGCAGAATGGCCGAACATGGAAGTTTAGGATGGAGCTGCTGTTGGCAAAGGAGTCGTTAAATAATATAATTGTCGATTCTTTGCCTACTGTTCGTAATAGGGGAGATGCCTGGTCCAAGGAGAATGCCAAAGCTATGTTCCTGATTGCAAACAATGTGACCGATGAATACTTGGATATGCTTCGGACTTACACCACCGCGAAGGAGATGTTCAACATGCTGACAAATCTGATTGACAATGGCAACGACCAGACGCTGATGGATTTACGAGGTGAATTGTACACAAAACGGTATGTTTCTGGTTCTGATTTGCAGAAGTATCTCCTTGATTTTCGTGCTCGTTGTAGACGATTAACCGAATTGGGAGACCTGACAACCACAAAACAATTTGTATTGGTATTGCTGCGATCGCTGCCTGCAGAGTTTCGTCCGATCAAAGTGGTGATAGAGGATGCAGAGGTCGTCACCTGGGATGGTGTGTTTATGAAGCTAAACAACTTCCAGCGTGAACTATCTTCTGATAGTAAATCAACGGTGAGAGGTAACTCTCTGAATCCTGCATCTCAAAAACCTTCATCAGTGGTTGTCACTGGTGAAGAGAACGTGTTTTTTGGGAATCATAACAATGTCGGACGAAATTCTGGTAATAATAATAGTAATAGCAATCGTTTTAATCGTGGTAGGTCCCAAAATCGAAATAATAATCGTGGTTTCAATCGAGGTAGAAACTAATCACAATAATAATAATTTTTATAATTCATCTTCCAATAATGAAGGTCGTAACTATAATAATAATCACAATTCTAACTCACAAAGCAATAATAATAATAATTTTAATGGAAATGGTCGTAGTTCTGGTAATGACAATGGACATTCGAATATTAAATGTCACTTTTGTAATAAGATCGGACATATAGCACAAAATTGCTATGTTTAAAATTGAAATAATAATAACGATAATTGTAGTAGTAATAGTAATAATGGAAATCGTTCTAATGACCATGTTACCAATAATAATAATAATAATAATAGGAGCTCTGCACAGATGTGCAATGACAATTTTAATAATAATGACGATTGCTCAGAAGTGGGTTATAGTTTCACAGTAAATAATAATAGTAATAATAAAATTGATGATTCCTGTAATGCAAAGGAAGATACGAATTTGATGCCTCGAACCACATTCGTAGTAGACAGTGGATGCACAATTCATATAATTAACGATATAAGCTTGTTCAGTGACTACATAGACTTGATTAAACCCCATAGTATCTGTGTTGCGAAGAAGGGAGTTTCGCTTTCCGTCACGTCTGTAGGTACAGTGAAATTGAAATTGGTGAATGGAATAATAATTGAATTGAAAAACGTTAGGTATGCTCGAGAGCTGCCGCAGAATCTGCTTTTGGTGAAACGAATGAGCAAGTCGGGTTTCGATACCTTGTTTAAAGAGGAATCTGTCAATGTCATCCAACGCTGCAGTGGAAAAATAGTGACCACTGTTGTTAGCGTGAACTCAGATCTCTACACGATTGATTTTTTTAAAATGTCAAGTCAATCGTGTAATCTGACGTTGGGGGATGAGTCGAGCCAACTGACTGTGTGGCATAGACGACTTGCTCATCTGAATGTGAACAATGTTAAGTTGTTGTCAAACAGAGGTTTAATACCAAACGTTGACTCCAACCGCAGATTATTATGCGAGCACTGTGTGATGGGGAAACAGAGCCGGAAACCGTTCCTGAGGCATGAACGAAAAACTAGTAAGCCTCTGGAATTGGTACATACCGATCTCTATGGTCCTATAAATCCTCCTGCATATAAAGGAGAAAAATATTTTATGACATTCATAGATGATTATTCCAACTTTTGTTGTGTATACCTGTTGACGAGTAAGACGGAAGCTTTTGCTAAATTCAGGGAATATCATGAAATGGTCGCAAACAAATTTGGTTATAATGTAAAAAGACTCCGATGTGATCGCGGCACAGAATACTTGAACAAAACCTTCCAGTCATATTGTACTGAGAAAGGAATTGTTGTCGAACCTACAGATGGTGGCTGTCCTCAGCAAAATGGAAAAGCTGAAAGGATGAACAGGACGCCGTGTGAGAGGGCAAGGACGCTGTTATTTGAGAGTGGACTTGGTAAGATATTTTGGTTGGAAGCCATATTGTGCTCTGCCTATATCGTGAACAGATGCCCCACAAATAAGGATTTTGTCCCTTTTGAAAGGTGGTTCAACGAACAATATGACTATAAAAAATTGAAAACGTTTGGATGCAACGCATATATGTTGTCATTCAAACATGACTCTAATAAGTTTAAAAATAAGAGTGAAAAGTTGATTATGGTAGGTTACTCTCCATGTGGTTATAGATTGTTAGATATAAATGTGAAGGATGTACGTCTGTCACGGGATGTTGAGTTTTTTGAAAATAAAATAGATAGTACTAATATAAATAGATATATGAAAGATGATGATATTTTTACAGAGGTCACAGAATCAAACTTGGAAAATATTGAAGTTGATGGTGACTTGAATTTGGATTGTCTTCCGCAGGAAACGACTGAACGTGATGAAATAGCAAGCAATATATATCTTGCTGAGGATGGCGTCCCTTTGACATTTGAGGAGGCAAATGCTGCACTGGACCGTCTGATGTGGAGGGAGGCTATTTCTTCCGAAATAAGTGCCCTAAATTCCAATCAGACTTGGCAGGTGACCAAACATCCAAAGGAAGCCCCCACCATCACGTGTCGTTGGATTTTTAATAAAAAATATGATGTTAATAATGAGATTTTATATAAGGCCAGATTAGTTGCCAGAGGATGTCAACAGAAGAAAGGCTTCAATTTTAATGAAGTGTATGTGCCGGTGGCGAAACTTTCGACTGTCACGACCCTCTTGGCTGTGAGTAATAAATTAAAATTTCATATTGAACAAATTGATATATGTAGTGCCTTCCTGAATGGAATTCTCTCGGAAGACGTGTACCTTGAAATACCTGAAGGGATAGAAACTAAAACTAATAGACACGATAATGTTTTAAAATTAAATAGGTCTATCTACGGTCTAAAGCAGTCGCCCAAGGTGTGGAACAAATTGTTTAACGAGTTCCTTGTTGCTCTTGGCTTTGTACAAAGTACGGCGGATGACTGTTTATATATATATAAAAATAAAAATGATGGTACTGTAGTCTATTTACTCACATACGTTGACGACGTCCTAATTAGCTCAAATAATAAAACACAAATTGCATTTTTTTTAAAAGAAATTAATAAAAGATTTAAGTGTAAGGATCTAGGAAAGGTCAAAAAATATCTAGGTTTAAATATTAATCACAATCGTGAAGATGGCATACTGGAGATTGAGCAGAGGAGTCTCATTGAGTCTGTTGCTAGGCGTTTTGGCGTTGAAAATTGCGCACCGACCTACACACCCATTGACCCCAAACTTCAGTTGGACAGGGATCTTAATGCGTGTGATAGTGTACTCAACAACAACTATCAACAGCTTGTGGGATGCCTAATGTATCTGATGCTAGGATCACGGCCTGATATTTACTTTGCAATATCGTATTTCAGCCAATTATCCAGTTATGCCACTGACGAACATCACAAATACCTATTAAGAGTACTTAAATATTTAGTTACCACAAAGGATAAAAAATTAATATTTTCAAACGAATGTGATAAAAACGGCAATATTTTAGAAACTTATTCTGATGCCGATTGGGGTAACTGTGTCACCACAAGACGGTCTATCTCTGGTTACTGTGTCTTTGTTTATGGATCACTGGTGTCCTGGTCCAGCAAGAAGCAGCCAACTGTAGCACTATCTAGCACTGAGAGTGAGTTGATTGCAATATGCGATACTACCACTGAGTCGATCTGGTTGAAGTATCTGTTAAGTGACTTTTGCATTCAGACTAATGACAGAGCTGTGATTTATAAAGATAACCAGAGTTGTCTGGCTCATCTGCACTCTGGAAAGTGGAATACTCGCAGATCCAAACATATAGACGTAAAGTACCGTTTTGTGTGCGATCACGTAGATATAGATTTTAAGTATTCGTACGTACCAACTTCGCAACAGTTGGGGGACGTTTTCACGAAGGGCTGCCCGAAGCCCAAATTTAATATGTTTTGTAAACTGTTAAAATTAATGTAACTTTTTGTATATGTTTACCATTTGTGTTAATATTTTTTGTGTTATAATTCTATTCGTGTTATTGTTGACTTTTGTCATTTTTTGTTTTAATGACTTTATTAATTTAGAAAATTTGTTTATCAGTATTTGACATAACCGTATAATTATAATTTGAGGAGGCGTGTGAGAATAATAGCAAATTATATTATACGTCGACTTATTATTCTCGCACATCATATGTTGTGGTAGCACTGTTTTGTTATTATTTGTGATCTGTGATTTTTGTGTTTGAAACCCAACTGTGATTATATGTTTTGTATGCCTTCTCATTGCTCATCAACCGTCGGTGATATAACATGTCCGCTGTTATTATGTGGAATAAAATTCGTGAAATAGTGAATATTTAGTGTCTTATTTATGTGTTCGTAATGTGTGTGTCTAGTCTTTGCTCAATGTCTTCGTTAGTTTAGGTTTCATCGTCGTATTTTTGTGTAGTTTTATCCGTTGGCAGTTCCTATTTTCTCACAGGTGTAGACCATGAGCTGTTAGAAGGTCGACAAATACCTTCTTCTATCATTTTAGAAAATTACTTCTTGGCTTCAGCAAGTTTGGCGGGTGGCAATCTTTGTGCCCTTGCTGAGCAAGGCTGACCCCTTGTTTCTATTACGTGCACTGTATCATGTTTGTATGTTGGATGTTTCCTTATTGATGGTAATAAAATACCTGGATATTCATTCAGTATTTTTAGGAAATTTTTGTCTACAGTTGCACAACTTCCAATGGAAGTATCTAGTAATTTGTAATTTTTTGTTATGCCTTCCACATATTTGCCAGTGGTTGAGTCGATTAAACGTTTATTTTTTAAATCGACTATCAACTCATAGTGAGCAAGAAAATCTGCTCCAAGTATTGGTTGTGGTATATCAGCTATTGTGAAATCCCATGACATGTCCCTATGGAGACCAATGTCTATTTTGCAATGTTTTCTACCATATGCAGCGAATGTGTGTTCGTCAACTGCATTTAATTTGGATTTCGGAGAAAATTTCTTATGTTTATTTTTGGCTGGTAAAATGCTGAGATCAGCACCAGAGTCTATGAGGAATTTTCTCCTTTTTGTCCTGTCTGTGATGAACAGGCGGCGAGAGTATTTGGGCGAGGGATCAGTAGCCACTGATATGACCCCTCGGTCTAATTTGACTTATTAGTCTGTTCTCTCTTTTCAATCTCTGCGAGGAGAGTTTTCTTCTCCTGCGCATCTTAGACCATCCTCTCCGCCCATCGTTTACAGCGGGTGCTTTTTTCCCATATCGATTGTGGTAGAAGCAAAGAGCTGGTGACCAGTTTGGGTCTTGTTTCTTGGGAGATTTGGATCTCCTTGGAGGTATTGGACTCCTATTTTTATCATCTCTCTTTCCTCGAGAGCGTGACTGCCTATTTTTTATAATTTTTATTTCTATTGGGGTTACGTCCCCTACTCTTGGATCTGTTGTTGAAGTTACTCCTAGCAGATGTATAGTCTCTAGCCTTGCGAGTTTCCATTTTTAACTCAGCTATTTCGGCTTGGAGTTTGCTTAATTCGTCTGCTGGAGCTGCTGTTGCTTGGATGGCAGGTTTCCCTGTGTATTCCATTGCGGTTTTTGCAAGCTTTGGCTAGTGCTAAAAGGTCATCATCGGTCCTTGCATTTGTCAGATTTAGAGCGCCCAGCGATTGTACAACTGATGCTGGTAGTTGCTCACAGAATCTATCTGCAATTACCATTGGGGAGACATGGTTGTCACCTTTTTTAACCAACTTTGTCATGAAAACGGTTGGTTTGTCATCTCCAATTGACATTCCACTCAGTAATTGCCTTATTTCTTGGCATTGAGTGTTACCAAAGGTTCTTCTTATTTTTTCAATGAACCATTCGTAAGGGTCTTCCTCATCCTCCTGACAGTCCATTATGTCTGGGCAGGCCCTAATTATTTTGGCTGGCATGCTACCACAAAGTTGCTGGTAGCATTCTTCACAGGGAATTTGCTCAACCCTGAAACAGCCTGTTAGTTGCCGTTTCCACGTCTTTGAGCAAGAACGTAGGAAGTTCAACTCTTCTTTTCTTATTTTGGAGGTGGCCAAACAATTTCTGTTGTTTGTCCAAGGCTTCTTCTACACTAGCTTTAATTAAATCTTGGATGAATTTTTCTTGATTCTCAGCTTCTTTGGAAGCGATAGTTCAGACAGCTGCTTGCCTAGCTATATTTTGAGCTGGTTGATCAGCAGTTTCAACATTTTCATTTACCATTGTGAAGAAATTCAACTCGTTAGAGGATCCTAGATTTACAAATTGTGGTTTACCACGATTGGTGAGACGTTTCTTTATTTTTAGACATGTTCCATTACCCTTCCAAGTGGACAACGTTTATTTTAAAAGGGAGGTTTAATTTCCCACAGTCAGTCTCCAAGTGAAGAGTTCAGCAAAGATTTCCACTAGACAAGCGCGATTGCTCGCACTAGCAGGCCAGTGGTATTCCGCCAGCTAGCGTTTTCACGCCTGCTTCCTAAAAAATTCCCAACGTAAAAAATATCACGTCGAGGTCACCAGGCTGTGGTTCACCTCTAAAACCCACAGGCGAATAGATTTGGATTTGCGTGTTCGGGTGTTACCATTTTGGTAAGGCAGCCAACCTTTTACAACATTCCTAAACTGGTGACTAACGATAGGCATCGCCGGTATATATGTTAGGCTAAACACGCACGTCATCCGCGTGTTTCGTGTTTAGCCTAGCATCTCAACCGCGACACGTGCGTTTTCATATGCGTGTTGGTGCTAGGCTGCGTTTGTAGCATGTAGGCTAAACGGAGAACGAATTTCGTTGTTTGTCCGTTTTAGCCTATGTGCTTACGGACGCGTATTTGTTTTATTGTCCGTAGACATAATTGCGCGGACTTGGTGATGGACCAAGTCCGCGGTCTGTCGACTGGGGCCAAGCCCCGAAAGAAGGGAGGACATGGTCCCCACACCTATTAATAATTTTACCTTATTTTTATTTATGAGTCGCATTTTCTACCCCGTTAGTTACTGCCGCCATTTCTGTAACTTAATCCTGAGGAGGCCTTTTTATATGGTCCTGCTAATATTTCAACTGACCATAAACTGTGAGTCGGAAAAATTTCAATGCGACATTATATTATTGTTCTTTTTAATCCTTCATAAGCCCTTTCTTTAGGCACTTAATTCGCTTACTGCAATTTCCAATTATTCGTGACTTGATTCCTAAACAGCTAGATCGTATAAACTTGGCCATGTATGGTGCGTCAAGTATGGTGCTAATTTTATTTGCTGATGCTGACCTAGTTGCGTCGCAAATTTTAGTATTTTACATTCAAATGGAGACAACTTTTTTCACCTCAAATGAATAATAAAATTTTTGAGTGGTTAATGAATGAATTATATAGTAGTCAGTTGATCACAATCTGTACCTTAAACTGTCACCTATCACCAGGTAATACTTTCATATAGGTATTCTCAAGTGCTCGCCTAGAAAAAAAGTGGCAGCATTTTTTAATCCTTCGATTTTCGATTTTTTTTTTTCTTGTTGGTGTGGTTGTTTATTAACTGAATTTGTCCAAAAAAGCGTTCTAATACGTGCCAATTTTCTTGATGCGTTGTTTTGGTATTCGCCCTTCGTAAACGTCTAACTTTTGGTAAACGATTTGAAAAGAGGTACGCAAGCCACTGGGTGCAACGTTGAATAATAATTGATGGGTAAATTTTGTCGCATGCTGAGGTTTTGCTGCAAATCGGATAGAAAGAGACGAAGGGAGGTAGAGTGGAAGGACATACCTCAAATGTTCGAACCAAAATGAGTTAGAAAAACTTCTGAGCCTCGTTTTGTCGTTTCGTTATTGTTTGGGCTAATGAGTTTTGTTTCGAAAGCAACAGAAACCGAAGAAGATGAACTACGTCGTAGGTACGGTATGTATTATTTTGAAATCATTTTATTCGTCTTTGGCCGGAATATGATCACGTAGCATTAGTGAATTCGAAAAAGTAAGTAACGCCAAATATAAGAAAGAAAATGTTCGTTGAATACGAATTGCTTTGCAATTTGTTATTTTATTCGGCGGCTGTGTAAAATAAAACCGATAGGAGAATATGAGTGGAGTGAATAAGCCATGCTGGATCAACTTGGACATTGTTGTTCTGTACCAGAGATATTTCTGCTATGAATTAGATACCGAATTGTGCCAGAAAAGTGAGGCAAACCGCCGCCATCTTTGAATTAGGCATAAGCACCATATAAATATACGGATGGAATAAGATTTTCCAGTCAAATTTTATTTTATACAAGGTAAATTGCATTTATTATGGTTTTAGGCATATTATATATTAAAAATAGACGTAATTAAGTAATAACGTAGCATTTAAAAAAAAAATTTTTTCTAGTGTAAATCTACTTCATTATGTCTTAAGCTGTTATTCTTTTCACTTCTGCGATTTTAAAATATACCAATACTGCAGCCAACCTTCCGCAATGAAATAATATTTATCTCACAAGAAGCTAAAACCAAAAAATAAATAAATAAAAGCTGATCTTTTAAAAACTTATTTTTAACGTAAATTCTACCTGGTTCACAGAGCATTGCTCGGTGATATCAGTTTTTGCTGACGTAGGAGGTAGTAACATTTATTTTATTTTATTGCATATGTAATGTAAATTGTGTCATTTCTCACTTCCTCACTTCATCACCTCCTTTGAGTTCGTTGCAGTTTGTTAGTGTTTTCTTGAAGTAATACACTTGTTACATTATGTCATTTCCATGTGTTTTCTTTTATTATATATATTTTTGTGTTCCTATGTTCCGTCCTTGGTTGCCAACAGGTTAACCCATAGGTGGGAGACTATTCCCATTTCCCTTGATTAAATTATGTTGCATTATTACTTTTTATCATTTCTTTACTTCAGTTGGTTTATTCCCCTTTTGACCCTATTAAGCAAAATTTATCTTTTGGATCATATGATGCCAAATTTTACCATTTTTGGAATCGTTTGGTCTCCTATTGTCTAAACCTTCGGGTCTTTGAACCACTTATGCGCATTGATATGTCCTCCTATGTAAATATGTTTAGAGCTGGTGATGACCACAGAATTATACAATTCATGTTGTCTGATTTTGTTGTCACCTTAGGACAGTACATACATTCACACAATTATTGCTTGTATTATAGTATAGGATAATATACCTAAAACCAAAATAATGCAATTTACCCCATATAAAATACAAATCAACTTGAAAATCCTATTCTACCCGTGTATTCATATGGTGATTATCCCCAATTGAAAGATGGTGGCTATTGGCTTCACTTTTGTGTGTGTAAAATGTAAGAGTTAGACATCTAGTTATAATATAAACATTTTTGGTCCATATCCCGTTGGCAAGGATCAGTAATTTTATTGTTTTTTTCAGACGACCGTTTTACATCTCAGCCTGAATATTCTGCAAATTGCACTGGTTATATAAGGTCTACCAAAACGACTGCGTAAAGTATTTCAAACTTATTCATTAAGGGAATTTCTTTTAATGATTGTGCGATTTTGAGAAAAGCTATTTTTTGTTTTCTTGCCATTTGAAATGGCGTTCGACATGCAAAAAAAGATGCTATCTCAAGAAATTGTCGAATTTTTTTAGCTAGTTCATGAGCTACTGATCCCTGTTACCAAATCGACTTTGTATAAGGTTGTAAAGCGATGGTTCTTCAAAACTACTAAAATTCGACCAAACAGACCTGCGAAAGAACTCAAATTAAAAATTCTTCATCCGTTTAAATGTAATTTCAAGAAAACAATTTAACGGCCTTCTCAATATGTAACTGTTTTAGTTTACATGCTCAATAAGGATTTGAATGCTTATACGTATCATGTATATGTGTGCAGTCTCGTGTTTATTTTGAATTGAATATCTATATAATATTATATGAGTGCCAAAGTATTTTGTGAAAGGCGTATATTATGTTGAATTAATCTGCCATGAGCACACAGTATACTGACCCCTGATAATTTTATATAGCTGGTAATCAAAATACCCTATTTTTTGCTTGTAAAGATTGCGGATTTTAGATTACCGCTCCATCATTTTTAAATCAGCTCTATTTTTCTGCTATATGTACTGCTGTTTCTCGCTAGATGAATATTTTTGCAACAGGCTATTCCTTCATAATATTTATTTATTATTCTATCAATTTGCGACAAGAGTGAATTCTGAAAATTACCCGTCAGTTGATTCTTGAAAATCACTAGATTCGTGAAAAACCTACCGCTATAGTACTTTCTTGATATCAGTTGGATTGATCTCCTTTAAAAAGTTGTTGCAAGTGAGAGAGTGGAGAATGGTTTACTTACCTGCAAAGTTTTAGAGATGTTTTTGATATTTGTATTTTGATAGATTTTTGGGTGCTCTTTTTGAATTTTCACTTTGCCATTGACGCCGCCATCTTGGAAAAATAGCATACAGAATGAGTTACTTGAAAATATGTATTTTCCAGTTTGTTTTTTGAAAAAATTAGTTATTTAACGAAGTAAACTAGGAAAAATTTGCTTCCATTTTATATAACTATTAGTTTTTTTTCCTTTCTTTTGATCATTGATTATATATACTATCGTAACCAGACTGACAAACTAATATTAAATTTTTTCCACAAATCTTGGATCTGAGAAATGGATCCCACCATTAGGTTTCGCCGTTGATGTTTGATCCAAGTTTGAAAAAGAACAAAAAGGTACTTGACCATTCAAATTTTCTTTTGCATTCAGTAAATAATCTTTTTTTGAAGGGTTTCAGTTTCTGTTGTCTGCAGCAGCCAACTCTTTCTATATACATTTTTTCATGATGCCTAATAAAAAAAAGGACCATTTGCTGAACAATTTGGAGCAATATTTGTGAAAAAGAGAAGATCGGTACTATTAACGCGTCATTGTGTTTTAAAAACAAATTAGATTTTCTGTGAAAATCTTCTTCATTAAGTTTGTCAGCCTTATATATATTTTCAGTCAACGCTTTTGATCGAATCGAGCATTCGCAGCTAACTAACTTCGCAAAGTTTACTCCATGACGATAAAATAGGTCAATTAATACACATTTCCACACCAATTTTCTGTGGTTCGCCCAATTGGCCTAATTCACTAAACAAATGAATCTGGAAGCTGTCAGTGGGAGTTCTGAGTATTTTATTGCAGTTTCATTCGGTTTGATCCTCTTAATGCACCTGGTTTGGCAAAGCTACCGCTGGGTTGAAGAATCGAAATTTTTTGAGAGTACAGGAGCAGTGAATCGCCGCTGCCATTGAGAGGAAGAATAATCACTATTTCCTCGATGCAGAAATGCTAAGATTATTCTCTCATTATTGCATGATTAGAGTTTCCAACATGTCTGCTGAACTTTAATCTATGTTTTGAATTACTAGAACCTTCCTTTGTTTTAGTATTCGACTGGCATATGTTTCCGCTCATTTTTCCTTCAGGCTGTCACTTCTTTTACACTTAAGGAATTTTTTCAAACAAAATATTTTCTTCCGAAATCATATCTACGAAAATATGTGTATAGATTAATTTTCGGCACTCGTAGATGCAAATGGTTGACTTTATTAAAATAAAGATGTTGGTATAAATTGTAGCAAATCTATAGTTTAATTTATTACGTAGGTTCCTAATTTTACTGAAAAATAAACTTCGAAACGAGATACTTTTAAAAAACTTATTGTGGACACAATTTTTTCAGGATGGCAGCGCCAGCAGTAATGAAAGGAGACGGTAAAGTGAAATGTCGAAAAGTGCACATAAAAATTTATAAAATTTTCAAAAAATCAAAATATCTTTAAAACGTTTTAGGCAAATCTATTTTTGCATGCCTGGCCTATGATCTTCCATTTTTACTGCGTGTTTAGTTGGGCCCTATTATTTTAGTATTTTCACTCCTCTGTGATTTCTTTGCAAAGCTGCACAGAATTGAAATTTATTGTGGCAATTTCAGAATATTAGTTCTTTATTGTGATGGATTACAGCAGAATTCAGATGTAACTTGGAATACCTTTGGTATCCATGAATTCACCTCGAGGTACTTTGTTGTAATTTGCACTATCAACGTTTCAAACTTTCAATTTATTTGTTGCAGAATTAGAATAGGCTAAATGAAAAATTCTGGTTCGTTTCGTTTTATGTCGAAAATCTTTCTTCATTTGGCCATTTACATTTGTCTTCATCATGAAATATTCGTGAAGTCCGAATACGCCTAGAACTAGTGAGACTAAATTACTCCAGTGCCGTACATTACCCGAATTTTAAAATTGAATCCTGTTTGCATCGTCTAATTTATAATTTATTAAGAAAAAAAAAGAGCTACGTTACGCTGGCCTATCGTTCTGATTTGCTGTACTAATGTTTAACGTGAATTAAGACATGAACCTTTCTTAACTAGTCCAACCATTTTCTTGAATTTTCCTTGCCATTTAATTTTACACAAATTCTACTCTTTCGGGAAACCGTGTTTGGCGTGCCAAGAAACCAACTTCAAAAACCTATGGTTTACCGAATCAAGAAGGATCTTCTCGTGTTATAAAAACGATCAAATTCTCGTAAAATGGAGGCCTGTTAAATTGGGTAACCTATAAAAGCGAATATCGAGCCTTGAGAAGCCTTTTTTTCTCAACAGTAAATTTTTCGTCCATACAGACGAATTTAAATAACCTTATTATTTTTTCGACTTTGCTAAGTTGGTAATGTTATGGGGCGTGCCTAAAATAAGATCCAACTTTCTTGAACCATGTATTCTTAGATAGAATTAAGTCTGTAGTGGAAGAAGTGAGATAAGGATAAGAAAATGAAATAAGAACGAACAAATTTTCTGAACTGAAAAAAAAAAAAAATTCGTTTTGGTCAAACGTACTTACAAAAAAAAAGGTGTCAGCTTTCACTTTATATTTTCTTTTCTTTCTTTCGCAATCGACGTTTTCGACATTTTTGCTTTAACGCACATATTTCTCGATTATCAAAATAGCATATTTCTTTTTTTTTTCTTCCCCCTTTTCTTGCGTCATCCTGAATTATTTTTCTGCAGAACTTCACCGAAATTGCATTAAATTTTTTACACTCGTATGATTTTTGTTTTTTCTCCTTCAAAAACGTGTTGCTAAAATGGATTTTTGAAAAAATATTTTTCTTCAACCACCCATCACCGTAGGATGCATCCGCTACGAAGTGAGGCCGCATTTTATTGAAAGTGAAGTTTCGTTCGTCAGAAAAAAAATGGTAACTTATTGCCAAACGTACCCTGAAATTAATGATCGTGATTATTTGAATTTTTATTTTATTCGATATAATAAAACATTCCTCTGATCTTTTTTCGAAACCTCAAGTTGAGGTATTCCCTATGTGCTGTATGTGAATGTTTGAATGACTTTCAATAGGATCTACCGACCTGCTCAGTTATTTAGTGACTCTCATGTCGTTGTTCTTAATTTTGCGATTTTTTGCCATTCAGTCATAAGGAAGCATTGTGTAAGGGCTTTGGTTAAAGATAATTTTCGCCTTTTGGAATGTGACGCGTATGATTTTGTCCGTTGAACTACCTTAATTTTTTTTACTCCAACTTGTAAACTTACATGATTCGATCATCGTATCGATCCAACAGTTTAACCTTTTAGGTAGATTTCGTAGAATTTACTTATTGCGTAGGTTGGCCTATCATGACTTCGGAAAAATTTCACTATAGTTTTTCCAATCATGGCTCCCAAACCCCAAAAATCGCTTTCCTCTCAGAAGTTTATATATCTTATATACATATAAAGCCACTTCTGTAATGCTATAACGTGACCATAGTTATAGGTATAGTTTGCTATGTGTATATTTCAGTTTCATTCTTAATTGTAAGTCTTTTTTTTTCTCATTTAGCACTTGATTATTTGATAATTCGGACACATTTATGGTTTATGCGGGTCTGTGTATTATTACTGCGTAGCAACATTGGGTACTCTCTATTATAGTATACTAGCTGACCCATTGCGTTGCTGCGATTTCTGAAGAAAGTAAATTCAAGGAATTGGAAAAAAAAAATAGGTAGGTAGTTGAATTGAGGGTTGTAAAATTTATACCAAATTCATTCTCCAAAGTAATTAATGTAATTATTGTATTACAAATTCTCTTTGATTCGTCGCTGAATCCTGATTAATTTAACAGCGACTAATTGAAAAGAATTTGCAGATGAATTCTCTTCAATTCGTTGCTGAATCCTAATTAATTTAACTGTGACAAATCGAAGAGAATTTGTAGATGAATTCTCTTCGATTCGTCGCTGAATTTTCTTTCATTTTTCGCTGAATCCTGATTAATTTAAAGGTGACAAATCGAAGAGAATTTGTAGATGAATTCTCTTCAATTTGTTGCTGAATCCTAATTAATTTAACTGTGACAAATCGAAGAGAATTTGTAGATGAATTCTCTTCGATTTGTCGCTGAATTCTAATTAATTTAATGGCGACTAATCAAAAAGAATTTGTAGATGAATTCTCGGTCCAACGGAAAATGGAATTTATTAATGACACATTCCAAAATAATAAAATTATAATAGTAAATTTAAATATTTGTGAGCATTTTAATGAGTTAAACAAATGCTAAAACTTGAAAACCTCACCTCAAAATCCAAAATCCTTTGGTTGTCTGTTAAATATTCAATTAAAATATTACTATATCCTATGTGTGGAATACCTTGTCGTGAGAGATATTCTCACCAGAAGGAAATTCAACAGAATTTAAGCGTGTTCAGCTACTTCATACAAGCGTATGGGTAAGCCAGAACCAAACCAAACACTGGCGATTTTAGAGCCGGTTCTGAGAGTTTTTATACGGGTTCTGGCGCACACACACAGACACACGTACGTAATATAATACGTACGTTGATAAGGGCGGCCAGGTCGCATCATCCCCTACTATCGTAGGTAACGGCTGGCCGGTTCGTGTACGAGTCGTGACATTGATTGATGGATGACATCACGATTCGTACTCGTACATTACCTGCGTGTGTTTGCCGGTAATTACGATCGAACGTAATTGTGTGTTTGTTTAACGTCACAAGGACGATAAGTTAGCCTGCCCTTTGGGGCAGCGACTGTCGTTGAGGGGTCCGAGCTCCTAACCTCATACCGTAGAGTCCCCACACTATGCAATGGAATTAAAAGTAAACTCACAGTCACTGTTATCCCATAGGTATATAACAAACATTGATATTTTTTGCGATGTATTGATGTTCTTCACCAGATCGATGCAATATTGTTTTTCAATATTGAATAAAATACATATTTCGGGAATTTTTTTTGGCAACTTTTTGAAATTTTCTTTTCGTATTATGCCAGAAACCTTCCCCGGAGTATACTCAACAACTTCCAAAAGTTTCATGCCATTGGATGAATGGTGTAATAATGCATAAAAGACAAACAGACATACATTCTCTTTTATATATATAGATATTATACTAACTAGGCTTAATAAGTTCAAATCTAGTTAGGCTAGTTGAAAAATTGTTCCAATCCATCAAAAATCATAACACATACGTGCGCCCATTTACATAAAAACGCCCATCCACACACATGTGTCAGCTGTGTGCTTGTGCGCGAAAGTTTGTGTGTGTGTGTGATGATCTCACCTTTGGAGTGTATTTCTCTACAGATCGGAGCGAAATTTAGCATGTGTGTACTTGGGTCTATATTTTGGTCAGGTTCGAAGATGGGTCAAATCAGCCCATTAGTTTCTGAATTATTGTTTTTTTAAATTTTCGTATACAAAATTCTTAAAACTTACAATGAACGCAACATACAATACACATAATTTGAAATTATGTCTATTTTGTATGTAATCTACTTCTCCAACTGGAATGCCAACAGTTTTTTTATTTTATTTTTTTTTGATTTGATGCTAAGCCTTATGATCGAAAGTTTATAGGTTTGAGACCTACCACTGGTATTATCAGTGTCACACTCCTAACTCAAAATGACGGTGTTTTTGATTTGGTTCAGTAGTTGGTCTCTCATATTAGAAGACAATTTGCCACCAAATCTCAACCAATCCCTCTTTCCACATCAATATAGATTTCTAAAAATTATGAGACTGTAAAAAAATTTTTCGTGTTATGGAGAACTTGACTTTTTGGGGTTTTCTACGAAGTGTAACAAAACCCTATTACAATCACCAAGTTTGTAATTCTTTCTCTTCGCCAGTTCTATGTTTTGCTTTTCAACTGTGAAAATAAAATTTATTCATTATTACATTATTATTGGTGACCATTTTTTGGGGGGGAGGTTTTGGCGTGAAGTGCTAATCCATTTTATTTCCTTTTTATTGTTTGGAGCACTAATGTAAGATTTGTTTATCTGATACATTGATAATTGATGAATGATAATGAATGACTAATTATTATTAATTGATTAGTGAATTATTCTTTCTTTAGGTATTCATTTTTTTTCTTTGATTGTATGTGTGAATTCTCAAAACATGTTTTATGAAATTACTAACCATTACCAATTGCGGCTTCACCCTCAGTTTTCACTTTTGCATAAAATTAGACACATACAGTTTTTTCAAGATGTCTAATACCTGGAAGATTATGCAACTATTTCTAGTTTTTTACACGTGTGTATAAACAGTTGCATATTACCTGTATTTTTGTTTTAGGCTTTTTATTCAAAAACCTCTCAAGTTTTTAAGATACAAATTAGCCTCCATGCTATGCCAAAAGATACTCTATGTACTACCAAATTTCATTCGAATCTGTTCAGTAGAATTGACATGAATGGGTCACAAACTTACACTCACTACTCTTTTATAATATTAATTATAGGATTCAATTATAGGATTGATACAGATTGATATTTGCTCACATCGCTATGTAATTCAACTAAGGAAAAACCCTGTTGCCATATTATTTTTAACGAAAGAGCTTGTTTCATACAGGGTTTTGACTTTTTTCTCAAAATACACGTTTTTTATAGTTACCCGCGTTGAAACACGTATTTATTTTTTTTGTAACTGTGATGAGTGATTTCTCCAGTATTACCAGGTGTGTTTGTGCGTGGATATTATGAAAATAGTATATGTTAAATGTTGATTTTCTGTTTTTTATTTATTTATTTTATTTATTTTATTTTTTTAATAATAGAAATTAAGCTACAAGACAGAATGAAAAAATAAAAAAACAAAATCAAATTTATTAAAAAAAAAAAGGCAAAAATTGTACAAAAATCAAGGGTGCTTGAGGAATTTGAACCTCCCATATTCCGCATGTAAGGCAAGCATTTAGCTATAGCACTATGAATGCAGTTGAAAAATTGCTCGTACTTTTAATATTCATGTATGTTAGCCTATGATTATAGTTAAAGAAAATAGATGTGGCAACATGATTTTACTCACCTTGGTTACAAAAAGGCATTTCATCCTTGAAACTGTGTGGACTGTGGATATTGGCTAGATGATGTCATTAGTAAGTACTCCATTGATATGGCCTAATAATATCATCTTATTTTCTGAGTCCCCTGACTTGATGTAGGTAGCTTCTTAGTTCCTTTTTCCATTTTCCCTCTGTTTTTTTCTTTAGTAGCTGTGGATCAAGTATCTTTGTAAGGATATACCTCTTATTTTTCCATTTCTCATCATTCTCTCTTTTTTTTCCATATTTGTTTTCTTGATTCACTTCTTTGTCATATAGAATTTGTCTTCAACCTGTCCTACCTTGGGATGAATGATGATTGGTTTGGGGTTGGTGTTGGTGTTGATTTGTGTTAGCTTTGCCTTAGTGGATGATAGGTTTTCATAAATGCTTTGATTAAGTAATGTATGAATAAATGTGAACCTGTGATGTGTGGACATTTATTTTAGTTTGAATTCATGGTTGGATTTGTGTGTCTCTGTATTTCATATTTCTAAGTGTTTTGGTAAATGAGCATATGTACGTGGATAGGTATATATCAAGGATGTGAATAGGGGGTAAACACATTCTCAGTAATCTCTTATTAACCCCTCAACAAAAAATCACCAAAACTGACAAAGGAGTTTTTCAGATATCGAGCTTTTTTTTAATGTGAAACACATTTTTATTTTCACTACTGGGTAAAAACAAAAGTTTTTCTAGTAGTCACAAAATTTGAAATAAACTATAGTACTAGCCAACAACCTTACCTATTGATTTTGTTGTAGATCGGTTGTATGGTACTTCTGGTGTGGCTCTGTTTATTTTTGTTTTAGCTATCAAATTTTTAAATTTCAACCAAAAGCTGCGAAATTCGAAAAAACTATTATAATTTATTATAAATTGCTATTAATTTTGATGAAGATCAACTGTTGGGTACCTCTACGAACACTATTTTTGTTTTTATTTTGGCTGTGAAATGCCTAATTGTGGACCAATTGGAATGTAAATTAGAACAAATATTTATTATGAACTATTCTGACATGTCACTGATTTTGGTGCAAATCAGCTAGACGGTATTTACAGTTCTGCTATTTTGGATATTATTTTGGCTATAAAATGCTTAATTTTGAGCTAATAATTAAGGAATTTTCAACAAATATTTACTATAATTTATTCCAACATACTAGCAATTCTGGTGCGGATGGGTGGGAAGTTATTTCTAAAATTTCATTTTTGCTTAGATTTTGAAGCAGATGATTAATTTTAATTTTGTAACTTTCAGTTAACAGTTACAAAATTTAATAACAACTTTTTAGCCATTAATTTTAAAATTTTCAAAAACCTACCTTTTCTAAAAAAGCTGGTGTTGAGTTTAACAGCTATTAAAATGTGTTCTACGTTAAATGTTTTAGTCCACCCCAGCTGATACTGAAGTGTGTTTTTTTGTTTTTTTTTTTCTAAATAGGCGTCCAGACCCCCTTATATATTCCCTCGTTGTGTATATGCCTATATCGCACCCTGAGAATGAGACTGTCATAACTTCAAAATCTATTTTGTTCAGGGAATGAATTTGAAAGTTTGCATGGTGAAAACTATATTAAAATCTTATAAAATTGAAGCGGATTTGGTTCCATTAATTTAAACTGATTTTTAACAACAAATTAATGGCGATTTTGAATATAAAATATTGATAGAATAATACTGAGAAAGATGTTTATAAAGTAAGATGGAAGTTACCACAGTGTTTCCAAAAGAAGAAACAATTCACTTAAGTTACAACAGTTTTCAAATAACATTGCGACAGTTTATCCTAAAATTTAATTCATTTAGTTGAAGTTGCAACAATTATTGGTAAACATTGCGACAGTTTATCATAAAATTTAATTAATTTGATGGAAGTTACTTACTAAAATGTATTTTATTATAACAATGTCAGTATTTTGTATTTTAAAAAAAATAAATATGACAATACAATATTATTAATTGAAAAATGGGTCGTCCTCATTATCATCCATATCGTCATGAATGCTCTTTTTCATTGGTTTTGATTGTGGTTCAGATACCTTCAACGAATTGAAGAACCCATGATGAATCGACGGAATTATATGAAGTAACGAAATCAAATCGTCTTTCTTCTTTGCAGGAATACCATTAGGACTTTCGTAAATGGACTTGACAGGTGACGAGAAAGTATTACTGTGAAATGGTAAAGGTTGAATTTTGCGGCTTTGTCGCTGGCGTTTACTTGGAATCTCCAACGTATATTCGATGTTTTTAAAGTCGCTTTCCCAATTAACTTTGTACATAATTGTCAAAGGTAATGGGCTCGATTCCTCATTTTTACTGACTTTAATTCGCTTCAACTCAGTTCAAGGTATTTTTGTTTTAAATTTCACTAGCTTCTGCAATGATTTATAGTCTAAGAACTGGGAATAGTTTAATTCAGTTACGTTATATGGTTTGCCAGTCTTCCACATACTTTGAATAATACCAACAAACTGACTTGGAGTGTAAATAGGATTCGTTTTTTTAATTCTTTGTATCTGTTTCTCTATAACAGAATGCATACTATCCCCTGCATTTTGTGTATGGCCGATGGTTAGATAATTATGGGTTATACTTTCTAGGTTTAAATTACCAGCAGAATTTAAAAGGACATGCATATACATATATAATAAAAACTGGTTCTTGTTTTGTGACGAACAGTTGTCCGAGTAGAAAATTAAATGTCGAACTTTGGAACATTGAGATTTGATGTATTCTTGAACACAGGTAGCAATTTCAGTCGCACCTTTTCCACCTACTTCCTCAGTCCATACGTAGCAAAATCCTTCCTTTGCTACATTATCATAAATAGTAAAATTATGAGCATTTAGACAGCGTTTATAATAAAATGAGGACACCTCACCATAAGGAAGCGGTAAGATGGCTTGCATATCATAATCACAGACACGGTAATCTTCTGTATTATTTTTCACTATTTCAAGGTCTGCAGATTTTTGATTTCTAGCCAACATTTTATTCTGTAAATGTTGATCATAGGCTTCTTGTTTCTTCACTTGTTCAGTTTCTGTGAGATTATTAAATTCGTGGCAGATAGCATACTGGTCTTTTCATGGCAGAAAGAAGCCTACGTTAAATTCAGAATTAAAAATGTCTCGATATTTATACTCCTTAACTGGAGTTTTGTTTTCAGAATGACATTTCTCAACAAACAAGCGATACATTTCAGCCAAAGTTTGTCTGCGCACGCAAATAATGTGATTCTATGGTGGCAAATGATCGAATATTGTCACAAACTTCATTCAAATCTTCTTCTGGCAACATATGGTTTTTGCTCTTACCTCGTAGATCTTTGCTGACAATACCATGGGAATCTGTTTTTTGTCTTGCTGTGTATACGTATCGCTCACTTATTCCAAAGGTATTCAAGAAAAAAGTTTTGCAAACCTCGACTCTTTGACCATTGTCAATATTCATAAAATAGCCAATATTGGGCCTTCGTTTTTCTTGACTATGGTGTGAGCGCTGTTTTTTTTTTCAGTTAGCTTAATCAACAAATTTTGCTGCAGTAGCAGATCACCTAAACCCCCAAAAAATTCATATAATTCTTTACGTTTTGAATCAGAAATTCGAGTACTACATTTCAGTCGACAGTGTTCAAGGCAAGGAGCTTTCATTCTGCGTTCGGGCATCCTTTTTTTCTTTAAATTGATATACGATTTACCACAATTTCATCTGACCTTACTAACAGCTGATTTCCATTTGGATGTTCTTATTTTTCGTTTTTGTGAAGGAATATTGGACTTCTTCGTTTGAGTAGACAAATTTGACTTCTTCGATCGAGTAGATACATTGGACTTCTTTGTTCGAGTTGTCTTATCAGACATCTAAGTGGTTCAATAATCATAAAGTAATAGTCCATTGATGAAATGGTTTAATAGCAGAATGATACAATACTGAATGATTATTGTAATCTTCACTTACTTTCTCTAACTGTCAGTCATTTCCCAAACCATTTTCATTAAGCTGTATCTCATTATCAATTATTTCATTGATTCTCTTAGAACCTTGATCACAGTAGACGATATTATGTTTTGGTTCCCAAGTTGGATCTATCTGTTCATTGTTACCAGTATCACTCAGTTCTTGGCTGTTTACCTTGCCATCACGATTGATAATAATATTATTATCAAAGGGCTGTACAAAAATGTGAAAATCTAGGATTAATAAAAGCTGACAACTTTTCAGAATAGTCAATGAACTGAGATTATGCTTACCACAGTATTTAAAGTAATAGGGTTGTTTCCTTGTGAAGCAACAATCGTTTTATTATCGACATCAAATTTGGCATGAATAACGTTAAATTTGAGATAAAATTTGTTGCCTATCTGCTTCTCAATATCTTTCAGTGTAATCTCAAGATTAGAATTTCCATCAGGAATATCGTCATAATTTGGAAGGCTTGATCTGTCACTATGGCTTGTATACTATAAGTAGTAATAATAATAATAAATTATTGAAGTATTCACACAGATGAACAAATTTCAGCCAAATATTCTAACAGATAAGATAAATATTGACCTCAATTTTTGTGTTTCCATCACTTCCACTACTAGCGGTACATCCATTAATGGTATGAATTAAAAATAGAGCTCTCGAGTTGAAGTTCTGGTCACATTTAAGACACTTCATGACGATATAAATGCATTAATTATCATCCAAATTTAAATATTTTCAAAGTAGAAACATGAAATTTTGTTACAAAATGAAACTGAAAACAACTTTCCTTAATGTCTTATGTTACTTACTCCCATTATCATGATAAATAATTCAGTGATAACTGTTGTATGATACTTACAACAATGGATAAATGATCTGTAGTTTAGTGAATACTGTTGTATGGTATTTACAACGATGGATAAATTATCCGTAGTTTAGTGAATATTGTTGTATGTTACTTACAACATTAATAAAATTATATGCGAATTGGAGAACACTGTTGCATGTAACATACAACAGTATTCTTCCAAAGACAATAGAAATTGAAAACTGTGGTTTATCAAATAACTTTGTCAGTTTTCAAGAAAAAAGTATAAGGAGAATTCCATTGGATTCTGCGTGAAAAACTCTATAAGAATCAATAAAAATGTCAAAATGGCCATTTTGGAAGTTAAGACAATTTCATTCTCAGGGTGCGATATTTGTAAATTATATGTGTTTACAGATGGAGTTGAGTAGCCTATTCATGAATGACTGCGTGTACGTGTCTTTGTGGGTATGTCTACAAATGGAGGCGAGTAATTTTGAGTATGTCGGTGTGTATGCATACGGAGGCGTGTATGTATGTTTGTTGGGGTACAGTTTTCCCAATCCATCTTTTCCAACCTAGTTTTCCTATGGTCACAAATACTAAAAAGCCAGTTTTTCCCAAAATTGTCTTTCCCAACCAAGGTAAGTAGTTTCCTAGTGGCATTTTTTCAAAAAATAGATTTTTATGCAATAACAATTTGAAAAAAATATTTCAACTTCAAGAATGAGACTATCGATTCTACATTGTTTTTATTGACATAAATCAGTGATGTATGATTTTTTTTTAGCATAGCTTACTCACAATGCCGTTACATGTTTACAATTTAGGTACAAAAAAAAATTATCTACCTCACTTAACCTTGTGGTATGCCAAATTGGTTTTCACCTGTTTCATAAAACTTGGTTTTTATTAACTCCTACAAGTTTTCAATCAATCACTTACCTGAATTGATTCACAAAGTACGTAACGAGATACCATACACATGATATCTGAAGATGAAAACATTGCGGACATAGATGTTTTGCCAATGATAGAATGATGGTGAAATTGAAGTGTTGTCGAAATAAAATGGTAAAAGTAGAAAACAAACGGAAATTGTCAATACCAAGTTAATAGTATCCCACAGTGAGAAATTTCAAAATTCACTGTGGGGGAGAAAAATGGGAAGGGAAAGACCCAGGGTTTGTTCTCATCAAACTTGTGTAATATTATATTTTTGAAAAAGGTTTACTAAAAGATTGAAAAATTTACCCAAAATCATTTTAAATTTTACCCCTTTTTTTCTAATTTCCCCCTAGAAAATTCACCCATTATGTTTTAACCATTTTTCCACCTAACTTGACCTCGTTAGCCAAACATTATCAAAAACAAATGATAAATTGAAAAACAAAATACCAATTATATTCAAAGAAATGAAACATACCAATTCTTGAGTATACAATCATGTTCAGAATTAAACAAAGACGAAATTATTTGGAATAAAAACGAAACATTTTACGAAAACACAAGGTGAAATTGTCGACAAAATTTCACATGAGTAAAAATTTTAGAAGTTCAAAATTAAATATTAAGAAGAGAAAAAGTTTGTAGGAGTTGTACAGGCAAGAGTTCCAAACAGAGTGATTTCTTCTAATCTCAGAGAGTTAGAGCTAACCCAAAAATTTGTGAGAGAAGGAGAAATTATTTTATCTGGTTTCATTTCTGATAGTAGCTGAACAAAAGAACAAACTACGAGCAGAAATGAAAGAACGTCATATAATAATTTCTATTCATCAAAAGAAGAATATAACAAATTATCTCGTTTGAAAATTCTATGGATAACTCAACCTGCCGCTATACTCAAAAAAAGTTAAAGCATTACAAAACATGAATTAAATTTTTGTATTGGAAAAAATATTCTTTGGAAAAATTGTATTTGTGAAACGATTTTGGTTGGGAAAACATGTTTTGGACAAATACTTATTGAAAATTCTGGTTTTGGAAAACTGATGACGCCCTATCGTGTGCTTGCATGTGTGCCTGTATTTTGACTACTTATGTGATTCGCCCTGCACAAACCTTACTGTATTGTTGGTTTTTTTATAAGCTTTTATTCTAATTACTGCTGCGATTTTAAAATATACCAATACTGCAGCCAACCTTCCACAACGAAATAATGTTTATTTCGCCTGAAACTAAAGCCAAAAAATAAAATACAATAAAAGCTTATCTTTTAAAAATTCGTTTGTAACATAAACTTATTTTCTATTATTACTTTCTTTCAGTGTTTACTTATAGTTTTGTTGTAAATACTGGTGATCAGCTATCCCTGTTAAATTGGTTTTGGGTATTGGGGAGGGGTGAGTTGAAAGAATAATAAAAAATAAATACTGGGTAAAATGGCTACGTCACCAGAGCCCTTATAAATGTAACAACAAAAACAGCAAAAAATTTTTTTTCTCAAATTTCGATGGTTTACCTTTGTACTCCACTGGATTTGACCCTTCAACTAAGATTTCTGAATCTAATTACTCTTTTAAATATACAAAACTAACCAAAAATATGAAATTAATTTAATTTGACCTAATATCTTTCTCTAAGATCTGAAAAGGGTTAATTTGTTGTGTAAAAAGTGATCGAATTTATTCGATATGGTTTTCGAAACAGAAAGTTAATCGCATTTCAATGGTTTGTATTGCCTAATTTACATTCTTGTTGAACAGTTTCTGTGGAAACGAAAACTTTTCCAATATGAGTTAGGCTTTACGTGTTTCGACCGAACTTAAGTCATTGTGCGGTTGGTTATCGTGCGTGTAAAAGTCACCTGCCAGATTTAAAAAGCATTTTCATCGTAATTCGATGGAACAGTATTAGGGCCTACGAAATAGTAAATTTCTTAGGTCAATTTGGTGACTATTAGAAAATGACCTGTTACTTCATTATGATTCAAATCCTTTTAATTTCAGTGTTGAGATTTTATTTAGCATTAATTAATAATCCGGAGCGAATAAATTACGTGAAGTTCTACCTATTAGAATTTTAAAATCATTGTCCATTTGTTGGGTTGTTGGCCCAAAATATGAAAACCTCCGCCAGCGATTTATAAAAATAATTTAATTTATTATTGAGTCCTTCTACTAAAGTTTGAATGTAGAATAAAATTATGAAAAAGTGTTGCGTATACTCCAAGTTAGTTATTGTTTGGGAAAAGTTTAAAGGGTTCAATTTTTTCATTCGTATGGCCTACAAATAAAAACAAAATTGGCCAAGTTCACTTATTACCAACAAGGTTTGTTCTAGGCCTATTTTTAATCACCTTTTAATATCTGTTTTGATTTTTTTTTGGTTTTTATTTATTTATTTATTTATTTGAGGTTTATTACTTTTTTTTACGTTTTCCATTTTGTGAGCATTTTTTGAAGAAGATCAGAAAGTAACATTGTAGTCCGATTTTTTGAATTTATTTTTGTTCGCCTTTTGTAATTTTTTCGTGACGTAATCAAGGTAATTGGCTGTTTTTGTTCTTACTTTGTACGCTAGCGTTTGTTTTTTAATTTGGTTCCTTTTAAAAGAAATTGTTTTATCAATTGAAGGGGTTATATGGCCGAGAAATCTCGAGTTTTGTTTGGTTGAAGTAACAAAAATTTGAACATTAATAATACTTCTGCATATCGAAGACATGACTCCTAATTAGTGTGCAGCCATCATAACTTAAAAGAAGTCAAATTTGCTGTATTATTCGTTGAAATTATTACAATATATCGTTGACTCAAGAAACAGCCCGCAATGTAGGTACCTACACATATTTGAATTTTGAATTAAATTTTTTTTAGCTTCATATTGGTTTGAATGTGAAGCATTTCGAAATTTTCAATGCACTTTCTATTGTACATATACCTTCGTGGGTCTGTTTCTTCAAAAACGTCCTATGAGTTCTTACTTGCTTGATTCAGTGTTGTATTAGAAGACAGCGTATTAAAAATGCAAAAGAAAATTGGGCTGCCTAATCATTTCGCTGTTAATGTTCATTAATGAAAGGAGTACGAAGCTTAAAAATTCAGGGTCCTACGTGACGTAGTGATCCTGTGCTTAGCTTCGCTATAGAAATTTTGCATTCAAGACAGGCCTTCGCCACTTTCTTGAACAAAAATGGCGATGTATTCGGATATTGGTTCTATTTTGTGATTGAAAAGTTCGTATTGGTAGACTATGGGCCACCGTATTCCAACTATGTTCTCTAGACTCTCGGAAAAATCTCCACGTAGCTAAAACCCAATTTAAAACGAGAAAAACTCGCGCAGCAAGCCTCGTTACAAAAAGTAGGTGTTCGAGAAAAAGAATTATGAATTGTGATAGTCACATTAATTTTCTTTAAGTTCATATGCGTTAATGTGTGGTATATTATGATTGTATGAAATGTGTTAGTTGCTGACAAAATATTAGACAGTGCGAAATTTTAAATCATTTTTTCTTGAAAAAATGAAAAATGAATTAAGATGATAAAGTATGGTTCATAATCATATAATTTAAAATAAAACAAAAGAAATATAATAAAGTTATGAAAAAAAAGAAAACATGAACACGTGGTTAATTTTTGTAAAAGGAAAAGTTTATACAAATAGGAAAAAAAAAGGAAAAAAAATGCTTTACTGGAAGTCCCGTCCCATCGATCTCCACCAAAATTTGTAGCCACTACAATAAATTATAGTGAATATTTATTTTAAGTTTCGTGCGTATGGTTCCAAAATTCTGCATTTTATGATTAATATAAAAACAAAAATAGCGATACCGGAAGTACCGTCCGGCCGATCCGCACCAAAATTGGTAACGTACTACAACGAATTAAAATAAATATTTATTCGGAATTTCGTGGCTATTTGTGAAAAATTGAGTATTTTATAACCAAAATAAAAACAAAAATGGTGGTACCGGAAGTACCGTCCAGCCAATCCGCATCAAAATCAATAGGTCTGGTTCTAGTGCTCGTCCCAAATTTCGTGACTATCGGACAAAAATTGCGACCTATTGTAAACAAAAAATTGACTACTATCTATCTATCTATTTATCTACTCTATCTATCTACTCTATCTATAATTTTTTAGTCTTATTTGATGCAACTAAGAGATTATCATCTACGTTTTTTTTATTTTTTTTATTTTTTTAAATGTAAATTTGCGTATTTGCTATGATTTTTGTTCATTTTCAACAGGATTTTGAAATTGTAATATTTTAGATTTTTGAAATTTTGTCACCATGATACGTTGCACGTAATTACTAAACAAAATTTTTTATCCAATAAAGAATTAAAACAGAGTGACAAGATAATGCTTCGTGATGCGAAAATCTTACAGATAAATCCTTTATATTGTCTACTTTTAAATTGGAATAGAAGATGGGTCCTATTCTTTACGGCGAAATAAATAGTAAATTGCTTGAAAACTGTGGCGATCTCGTCATCGTTAATTCAATGTATAACACTATGTATGATTTCTTTCGATAACAATTGAGTTGTTGCTGAGCCCAAACAATTATAATAATCTTCCAAAAATTGAATCAGTTTGAAGGATGTTGGTGCGTTGATTATTATTCAAATTTATTGGTCGTCGGTACGAATATTAAAATGGATCAAGAATATTATTTGGAAGCGTTAAATTGATAATTTCCATACTTGTGAAAGAATAAAAAAACATTTGAGAAAATTTTCGGTCGTGTAAAAATACGAAATTCAGTAAATCTCGAGTTTTACGTTTTATTATGGTTCCTCGGTATGACGTATAATTTTTTTTTATCGACATTGCATTTTCATACTGAATCTGTAGCCTGTACATCAATAAATTTATGGAAATATTACTTCTAAAATAGCTCATTGATATGATATGACACTGGAAATTTGTAATCGGGTTCGTACTACTATGAGCTATTATATTAATGGTTGAAATGATTGCTGATTATACCGAGGGCATGATGGGTATAGGAATCGTCAAATCTTCTATGATGGGATTGTTCAATTTTAATCTTACAGTCTGTTAACGAAAGGATTCTAAGAAGTGACTTGAATAACGAATGAATGAAATCACAAACTTAAATGTTGAATAAATTAAAGAATTAATGCAATAATAATGAACGCCATTTAGTAACATCATACAGAAATCACAGTTGAATAAACAGAATCGAGTTTAACTGGCAAATGTCTAAAACAATAATCTAACAGAGAGATATAATTAAAAACGAACGACTATCACAGATGAAAAATGTAACAACTGTGAATGACATAATACAAACAAATCACTAGCAGAAACGACAATGAAATTGTTTGGAGGGGGTTTGAAGAGAAAATAGGCCTAAAAATATACTTTTTATCTATTTTTTCCATTTTCCTAACCTACATGAAGATTTTCAACTGGAACAACATAAAATTTAAAATCCTACAAATTTTTTAGTACTGAATTGAATAAAACCAACCACAGATCGATTGGAGCAATAGTTTTTGAGTTATTACTAATTTTGTACCAAAATGTGTTAAAAAGCTTTTTTATTGTAAATATAATGTTAAACATTTTGTGACTGAGCTATTTTCCCGTTACTGTTAATATTTCCCGATAAAACTGCAAAACACTGATTTTCGTGGCACATTTTCCCTAATTTTACTGAAGCAAGAGAGATGAGGGATAAGACTTTTAGTGTGTCATTTAGGGTACCCATCCTTAACGACTTGTGAAAAAAATAGGACATGGCAATTTTTCTGAATAAAAGTTATTGTACATTCTATTTTTACTGAACTACATAGTCAATGTCACAAAATTTCCTTTTTCGATGCGTTTTCAAAGAAATACTCATCGCCCTTTTAATTGAAACAATTAAGATTTATTGATAGGTACTCCGAAGATTTTAATTATTCAAATTTTTGCACTCTGCAATCTTTTCAATTTTGAAGAGGGGCCAATTGGTTGTAGCAGATGACTTGCAATCTTCGACGAGTCCAATTTGCTCGTTCAAATTATCGGGAATCCTTATTCCAACATTCTTCTCGCGCTTAATAATGTTATAGAATAATAAGACGAAGTTTAGGAAATTATTAGCAGGTAGGCATTCTAATCAAAGTCCATTAAGTATTAAGTAACACATTGTGTAATACATAAGAAAAAAACATTTTCGTCAAGGAGAAGGGTTACTTTTGGTATGTCAAAAAATGTCATCTCAAATTTTCTGCAGTGTTTTGTGTGTCTAAAATGCTGTTTAAAATAATGCAGGCGCAGAATTTATGGTAAATGTGTTACCACTATGTAGTTTATTGTAGAAAAAAATCAGTTATTTGAAAATTTTTTATTAGTTTTTGTGGAATACCTTGTTGTAAAGCAGATTCTCAACAAGAAGGTAGCCAATAGCTATTTTCATGTTTTGCCACTTGGTACTTACATATGGGAAGCCAAAACTTGTGTGAACACTGGCAATTTTGTAGCCAGTTTTGTAAGTTTATATAGGGGATTTTGGCACATGCATAAAGACACTCATACGTACATATATGTATGATGTTGCATCATCTAATTTCATCGTTTCTTATTAGTAACTGATTAGAAATGATTTAAGGTGTTGGTACCATTTTGTGACATCATCAAGATCTTTATCTATCGATTAGTCATGGTAGGAATGTTGTTTCTTACCTGTATGTCTGTACAGGGTACAGGTAAGAACATACAAACGTATAAATGTGTATATAATTCATTTAATGTCATAGAGACTAATAATAAGCCAGCTTGTTGGTGGTGAATGTCAACATGGGGTGCGAGCCCTTACACTTCATATGAGTTGGTAATCCCCACAGCTATTCCTCCAGTTTTTATGCTGAAAAAATGATAAGTCGCATGTCTGGGGGACTTATTAAGTCTTTGCTGTTTTCTCAGGTCCTGCTCTCACTTAGCCAGGGTGCAACTGAATGCTGCTCCTATGCACTCATATGGTTGTTTTTGTGCATCTAATTAGGCCTGGTAGTTGGTGCAGCTGTGCTGGCCCCTACATCTCTGTGGTCACTTGAAAGAAGTTTGTTTTCAAAATGAAGAGTAGGCATATTGGCGATGATTTTTGGAATCAGAGTGGGGAGAGGTCTCCTTGTTGACCAACATCTGAGAATTTGAGTTTTACAATGATCTATAAGTTGACATGGTTGTAGGAAGAGGAGGAGGTGGATAGAACATCAGGTCTTTATCTACAAAGAGGAACTTGGGTCTTATGCTCATTGTTGGTATGGAAGAAGTAGAAGGTGGTTTTAACACTTGAGGATTCTTCTCTGTCATTTTGGGAGGAGAGACCAAGAGTAGTAATGGAGACAACACAATATTTGTTACATTATGGATGGACTCCTGCTCATATTCCAAAAGGCATTAATTTTTCATATTATCAATGACTTTTGAAGCTTGGCGTTATTTTCAGAATTGGACGAATTATTTGTGGACATTTTGAGGTCAGAATGGTATTTCACAATTAGGAGAAGTAGTATGGAAGTACAAAATATTTGACATTTTTATTTTTTGTGTATTTTCTGTTGTGGATTTTGTAATGTATCACATTTTTTGCCTTATTCTTCCTTGTGAGAAAATAGGAACTGCCAACGGATCAAACTACACGAGATTCAACGACGAAACCTACACTGATGAAAAGATTGAACGACGACTAGAAACACACATTACGAACACATAAATAAAAAGACTAAATATTCACTATTTCACGAATTTTATTCCACATAATATTAGCGGACATGTTGATGTTACGACGGTTGATGAGCGACGAGAAGGCATACAAAACATATAATCACAGTTGAGTTACAAACACAAATATCACAGATTAATAATAACAACAAAACAGTGTTGCCACAACATGTGATGTGCGAGAATAATAAGTCAACGTATAATATAATTTGCTATTATTCTCACATTCCTCTACATGTGAGTTTGGATGAATCTGTTTATCTATTTTCATTCTCATTTTGTTTTTACATTGATCTTGTTACTCTTTGCGGAGTTTTTCTGTCGTTGTTTATTATATATGCAGGCTTCAATTTGTCAGTTTAAACTGTTTGCCTGCTATAAGTATCATAAAGTTTTCATTATCACATGATACTACTTTGTAAGGACTGGCTTATGGTTTCTCAAGCACAGATCTTATTTTTTCTTCTCTAACAAACATATGTGATATGGTGGCTAAATGTTTGGAGATAAAAATCTTTGGCTGGCCATGATAAGCTGCTTGTGTTAGGAATTTACTTGCATCAGTTCGTATATTTTGAACCATTATTTCTGGGCTAATTTCTTTCAATTCTTTGAAAAAGTCCCCCGCTAGATGTAGCTTTTTGCCAAATACTAATTGTGCTGCAAAGTGTCCTGTCTCAGATTGAAGAGCAGATCAGAAACCTTTTAGAGAATGGTTGGTAAGGCTTCATCCCATCTCTTAATATTATAAGCCACAGTAGATGCTTTTAAAGCTCTATGCCATCACTCTATTTTGCCATTGGCTTTAGGATAGTAAGCTGTGGTATAACTGTGTTGCACACCAAGCTGTTGTGATAACTCTTTAAAGAGCAAGCTTTCAAATTGGCAACTCTGATCTATAACTATGATTTCAGGTACACTATACCAAACAATCCAGGTATCATATAACCTGGCAGCTACAGTTGGACTGTCTTCTCATAGAGAGGAACTACTTTTAGCTATCAAATTGTTCTGTCTACCATCATCAACAGGTATCTGTGTCCTTGAGGGAATCAGGCCACCAAGTCAATGTAGATTGTTTTAAACTGCTCTGTTTGTCTAAAAGATTTGAGAGTAGAACGAATGTGTCTTCCTATTGCTGACTCTTGACAATTTAGGCAACTATGGGCCCATTTATTACAGTCAGACTTAATTCAAGGCCATACAAATCTTGATGATACTAGTCCAGCAGTGTATTTTGGTTTAGAGAGTGATAAGTTGTAAAGGCTATCAAAACCCAATTTACGATACTTTTTTGTATTAATGGCTTATTCTTACCCATACTAATGTCACATTTTAGTAGTACATCAGTACCAGGAATTTTCCTCTGTCTTAGTTGTAGGGCAGCACCCTCATCTGATAACAGTTTCTATAGCTCTACATCCTTTAGCTGTTCTTAAGCTTTTTCAATAATAGCCTCGAATCTACTTATAGCATCACCTGGAGTGTTAGGTTCTGCATTCATGTACTGGATATCTGTAGTTGATTGCCCTATATAGTCCATTTGTCAGGCTCTTCTCTGGTAGGCTGGCTCTGCCTTTTGTGTGAAGGCATATGTTAGATGCTTGTGATTTGTGTACATAATAAAAAAATGCTTCAACACAGCAAAGATTCCTAGCAATTCCTTGTCATATGTGCTGTAATTTTTCTCCATTTTTGAAAGCTTCCTTGAAAAGAAAGCTAGTGGTAACTTTTTGTCATCATTCAGTTAATACAAGTTTGCACCAATTGCAAAATCAGATGCATTAATTGCGAAGCACAATGGCAGACTTTCATCTGGATGAGCCAATCGAGTTGCATTTACCAGTGTTTGTTTGATATTTTCAAAGGCCTGTTTGGCTTCTTTAGTCTAATCAAGTGGAGTTTTATCTTTCCTCTTATTTGTTTTTATTAATGCAAACAGCTTACTTTATTCGGCTTCAGCATTTTTCATGCAAAATCTAGAAATTCACCATCCCCAAGAAATGCCTGAGTTCAGTGATATTTGAGGGTTTTGGGAAATTCAAAATTGATTCTACCTTGGTTTTCATGGGGAAATGCCTTCAGTTGTGATGTAGTAGCAGAGAAAGTCAATATTGGTTTATTTATATTAGCTTTTACCAACATTGATAGTAAGGCTGGTTGCTTGTATACATTGTATAATAGCTCTTACATTCTTCTCATGGTCTAACTCACCACCTTCTGAGCAAATGCATATATCATCCAGATAGGCATAACCAAATAGGAATTTCCTAAACAATCCATTGATGAATTGTTAGAAAGTTGGTGCAGAATTACAAGTCCAAATGGTCTTCAAAGGTATTTGAATAGTCCAAAGCATGTTATAAGTGCAGCCTTTGGGATGTCCTGTTCAGCCATTGGAATTTGATAGAATGTCCAGTTGATGTTAGTTTTGGAGAACATTGTTTTACTCTTCATATATGCATTAAAGTCCTTTGGGACTGGATAGCAATCAAGAACTGTTTTGTAATTTAAGGCCCTGTAGTCACCAATAATTTGCCATTTCACACTTACTTTTTCAAGTCATGTGGATTGGAGAACTTTATGAACTTTTCAAAGGGTGGCATATGCCTTCCCCTATGATCCGACTATAGTATTCTCATGCCATTTTGAGTTTGTCAGGTAATAATCTGTGAGCTCTAGCATGGCAAGGCTGTCCTTTTATCTCAATGTAATGAACTGTGTCATGTTTGTATGTAGGATTCCTATAAATTGATGGTTGTGTGACTCTAGGATAGTCAGACAGAATCCGTAAGAATCATTAGTGGACTTTTGTGCAACTGGAAATATTTGTGTCCAGTTAGTATGCTAGCATTTTGCATCCACAACTTAGTTTCACTATCTATGATTTTTCCATTTGTAAGGACAATGATGAACCCAAAATATGCAAGAAAATCTCCACCCAGGATTAATGTTGGAAAGTCCATAATTGTGAAGGACCATGTCATGTCTCTTTGCAAACCGATGTTAACTTTTCTTATTTCAAGTCTGTAAGCTGGAAGGTTTTGACCATTCACATTATGGAAGTAGTATTTTGGAGGATTTATTTTTAGATTTTTATAGACTGGCAATATGTTTAGGTCTGCGCCCAAGTCAATAAGATACTGTCTCTTATTGTCCTGTCCTTTATGAACAGGTGGAATTAATATGTTTCCAAAGGGGTCTTTGGCCACATAAATGGCCCCTTGTTCTAGTTTGACAAACTAGGCTTCTTATAAGGTTTCCCTCACCACTGGCAATGGTTTTTACATTTTGTGGTTTCTTAGCCAAACCTATTGTGAAAGAAGCAGATTTTCTTATCCCAATTTTGAGATGGAAATTTGGATGAGGATCTTCTAGAGGGAGTTAAACTCTGACCCCTATTTGGATTACTCTGTTTTTGGTCTTTGGACCTTAATTGTCTTTCATTTCTACTATTGTTCCTGCTTTTTTCTTTGTTGATTGTTATTTTTCTTTTTTACTACTGTAGTCAACAGGAATTTGGGTTCTAAGTTGAGCCATTTCTCCATTCTATGTAGATAGTGCTCCTATGATGTTTTTGTTCTCAAGTGTTCCAGTGCACTATCTGTACATTTAGGAAGATGGTCTAGGTCTAAAGAAGTATTGAATACTGTGGAACCTACAGCAGCTAGACATTGCACCGCCACTTTTCCAAAAATACGCCACAATACTTATATATATGTATGTAAAAGACGAAATCGTCTTTCCTCAAATAGCACCAAATCTCGCTCATACTTGCGAGATTTTGACCTTTTTTCATGTTTATTTATGTATGATGTAGGCTAAGATGTTGCGAGGTAATAATTTACTGAATGAGAACTGTTTATCAACTATTACGTAATTTCATTCATTCACCTCATTCATTCTATTATCCGATGACAACATTTTCAACTAATCTTGACTTGAATGTTTTTCTTTGTTATCGTCATCGACTTCGTATCTTGTTTCCGATAATGTTTCATTGATTGTTTACTTCATTCATTCGTGCGGTCCTTCAACGTTGACCTAGATATACAGATTTATTTTTCGTTCGTTCGTTTCGTGTATATAAACTTGAATTTTCTAATTTCACTTTGATCAATTAATTACGTGTGAATAAATCTTATTGAATCTAAACGATCTCACACCTTATTCCGTATTGAGTGCAAATTAGAATCAGTCACGAACAAACTTACATGTATATATGTATACGTATGTATATAAAAATTTGAGTTATTAATGCCAAAATTTTCTTTGAGTTACCAAGCGAAAAACATATCCATCCTCACCCCCAGATCATTCCATGACATCAAGATTAATAAGTAGATATTCAATAGCTAACCTACTTAAAACGGAAAGGGAAAAAAATTGTTGGGAAGTTGTTTCATAAAATTATCTTTCTTTTGCTCGCCTCGGGTGTTAGAAAACGTTCATTTGTTAGTTTTGAATAAATTGTTATAGCAGTACTGAAGGTAGCCTGTATTCGAAGTTTGAAAAAAGCACTTCTCAACAGAGCCAAAATAAAGGTCGGAAAACCAGTTTGAAAAAACTCTTGATGTAACATTAATTAACAAAGCTAATGATCAGTTTTGTTTGGCGATGGCAAAGGTACCTACCTCCTTCCTCCAAAAAAATATTGGTCTGTTCGAAACAAAAATCTTCGTAAACCATCCTTCCTCATCGTCAATGACTTGTATTTACAAATTACATATATTCGTGCCTCTTTGTTGTTTGAGTTTCATTTCTGAATGCAAACTAGCAAATTATCTCGTATAAAATCTAAAATAATTAAGTTTTACAATGTTTTTCATTATTGTATGATTAGATGGCACGATGTGGCGTGTAAAATGTTTTTTTTTCCTTCTAAAATATGTGAGAAAGGAAATTAAATAGTGTTAAGGAAGAATGTGGTCGTTTTGGGTCCACCGAGGTCAGGTCAATTAAGGAAACAGACGTAAAATATTTTTAATTCGCGAATGAAACGACTGCGTTAAAGGTTAGTAGTGGCTAAATTGTTGTGGTGTTTGCAATATTTGAAAGAAAAAAAAAGCTAAGTATACATAGAACTGCTTTTTGCTTCGCACTTTCATCTGTCTCTTTTACGTTTATCTTCGTATTCTTTTCAATTTCAATTCATTACCTTGTCAAGGACGGCTGGCCGCTGATGAATCGCTACGTAGAATTTATAATGTTGGCAACCGGTTCACATTGGGAATGATGCAAAAAATTTTCGCGCATCCAGGGTTGAATAATGCAGTAGACACCCTCATTTCAGCGAGAATATTTTTTTCTTTTTGCGATTTCGCACCTTTTTTTTTTTAAATTCTCTTCTGATTACAACCGGTTTTTACTTGTTCAATTGAAAAAGATTTATACCAACGCTCTTATTAGATTTCTTTTCAGTTTTTCATTCCCGGATCTGATGAATTTATTTACAATGGCTTTTCAGCTATGGAGGAATTTCTTAAGACCCTGAAATCGCAAGACACTTATTGCAAATAGTGACGTTACCAAGAGGGTTAATGGGGGTTAAAATCCATTCGGAATGTTTAAAAATCCTCTTTAGTAGCAAAACAAGGATGAAACTTATGATGATAGAGCTCAAGATCGTAATTTTCTCCTTAAATAAAAATAATTAGAATTATTATTATTACTAGAGAGTTCCCAATGCTGCTACGTAGCAGTAATTCACAGACCTATATACGTAAAACCACAAATGTGTCCGAATTATCAGTTAAAAAAAACAATGATTAAACTGAAACTCAAATATACACACAGCGAAATACGAACTAGAGTCACGTGATAGCTTTATAGAAGTGGCTTTTATGTACTTACTGGCATGGGAAGAGGGGGCTATGGCCCTCTAAGCTCGCTTCTGTTGGAAATCCTAGATGACCAAAATCATACACATATGAGTGTTACATTGAATGTCCGATAGGTGGTGAAATATTATGCACATAGTGGAAATGAATTTGTCGTTAAAAAGTAGGGGGGTCATCGCTGAAAATTTTTTTCTGTCATATTTAGTTTTTGAAATAAATGATAAATGAAAAAACGGCAAATTTATCATTAATTTGCAGTTTTTTTATAGCCAATTTGTAAAAAACTAATGGCGATAAAAAAATTAATTTTGTTGTTGAACTCAAGTAAATTTTCTTATCTTTTCATTACTACGAACCCTAGCTTTGTAGTGAAGTGAGAAAAGTTCAGTTTTTTTTTCGAAATTAAAATGTTGTGAATGTTGCAAAAAACGCGAATAAATATACAAAAATTGGGATTGAATTTTAGTATATAGATAAGATTATTATTATTATTATTATTATTATTATTATTTATTATTTATTATTATTATTATTATTATTACTATTATTTTTTTCTTTTTTTTTCTTTTCAGTAGTTTGTACAAATTTTTAAATTTTCTCACTATGGTTTGACAGATTTTTAGAGTTTAGCCCTCCCGCTCCCTCGTAGCTCCGTTTCTTACTCCCACTAAGATCTTTTTTTGAATTGGTGTAGATGAAAATATCAAATTTTTCCTTGGCGAAAGTATTTTGTTACTCTGCTTCACCCATCCCTTCATTGGTCAACGTTTGTGACCGTGACGGTAAAAATAAGTTGTTAGTTTTTTTCTTCGAATTTTTTTGAAATCTCGATAAATTTTCGGTCATTGGCTCGTACAGCCTGTAAATGATAATTTATTTCTGCGTCGAAAATCCGGCGGTAAATTTGAGCAGATGAAATAAAATTAACAGATTTTATCTGAGTTATGGTCATTGTTGCCATTTTAGTGAATTGACCTTTGAGTTTGTTTTACTCATCTGCGTTTGAAATGGGAATCTTTAAGTGATGTGTAGTGGTGAAGTGCTGGGTCTCATAATCTTGAAAGTCGTCGGTTCGAAATCCAACTGCTGTCAACGCCTTACGGACTTGAAATGGCATGGGGATAGTCTTGGTTTGTTTTGTAGTTTACTAGCTGCTCACTCAAAGTGATGCAGGAAATTCCAAAATTGATTATTCCATTTGCTAAAAGAAGTTAACTTCTTTCTAAGTATAGAATACTTCCCTATAAGAATACATCTCTCTCTCTCTTTCACTCGTGAGTATAAATATACACTTGCATATGATGGAGATAAGTATCTTTGGAAAATTACTTCGTCTTAAAGGAGATTAGTGTGTGTTTTCATAATTTTCAAATTTTCATCTAATTGGGCGCTTCGCCCTCCAAACTCCCTTTTTTCTTTTTTTCTTTTTTTCTTTTTTTCTTTTACCTAAACTCAGAAAGTTCCCTGTTAATTGGATGAAAATTTTCCGCTACCTGTGAGAAAAACTTTTAATAAAAAATAATTTTCAAATTCTCCACTAAACACAAAAAATTTTACAATAATTCGAAAGACTTATATTGCCACCTCAGACGCACCTCTCAATGATGAAAGTTCACAATTTCTTCTGGATACCCAAGCCAGGAAAGGGGAACTTTTACCATTGTCTGAAGCCGCTCTTCAATGGTGATTAAATAGTCTTCAAGGTGTCCCCTTACCACAAATTTTTCTGTGAAAATTGTTTCAATAGTAAAATTATTTCCAAAGTCTCTGCTCAACTCAAAACATTTACTGCTGCAGCGGAGAGAAAATTTTAAATTTTCAACGGAAAATTATTTCCAAATTACCCACTTAACTCAAAAAACTTTCCTACAATTTGATAGACATTTATCGCCACATCGAACACCCCTCTAAATGGTAAATGTTCACGATTTCTTCAGGCTACCCGAGCTGGGAAAGGGACTTTTTTGGGAACTTTTACCATTGACTGGAGCCACTCTTTAAGGATGATGAAATTCTCCTCGAAGTGCCCCCTCACTATTACCAGGTGTAGGTAACTCGCATGTAGCTCAGAAACTGCCTGTGAAAGTTCTGGATTTGACTGAAGAACTTTGAGTATTCATATATTTAAATAACACCAGTCACAAATTCACGATGAGTTAATTGAATTGTTGGTTTGAAGACGGGTGTAAGTTGAAAAAATTCTAAAGCAGCAACAACTCCGATATAAAAAGTATGTTTTCGAAAAGTATAAAATTATTGACTAATCAGTTAATGTTCCTATATCATAATTGTGATGATGGTATTAAATTTTTTTCAACATCTGTTTATAAACTGCATTGTTATACGCACCCTGACAGTGTATAAAGCAGGTAATTTTAAAACCATTTAGCACCAATGTATGAAAAATGAAAATAGTACTTTATACATCGGCCTTTACTCCATACATCAGGTACAACCATTTTTGTTTTTATTTTGGCTATAAAATGCTCAATTTTTCATCAATAGCCATGAAATTCGGAACAATTATTTATCATAATTTATTGTAGTACGCGAACAGTTTTGGCTGGATCAGCCGGATGGTACTTCCTGTACCGCTATTTTTTTTTATATTGGTCACAAAATGCGCAATTTTGGAGCAATATGTACGAAATTTAAAACAAATATTTATTATAATTTATTGTAGCATACTATCAGTTTTAATGCGAATTGACCGGACGGTACATCTGATAAAGATATTTCTTTTACTTGTTAGTCTGGCTATAAAATGCTTAATTTTGAAAAAATATTTATTGTAATTGGTTTACACATTCTACTAGTTTTCTTATAGATTGATAGGATGGTGGTACCTATTTCCTTCAAGTCAATTTTTGTTTTTAATGTTTTGACACCATGTAATTTCGAAATTCAGAACAAATATTTTTAAGTAGGTTTTCCGTGGAAAATCTACTTATTACTCTTAGTACGCTTTTAACCCTTAGGACTGGGGGTGGGTACGTTTTTCGTTTCATGACCTCAGGAAAATTTTGGCACCAATAACTCAAATTCATATATATGAGTTAATTTCTTATTTCCATCATACAGGTCGAAATTTTTGTCTGATAATCACGAAATTTGGTACGAACATTTTATTGAGTCAGGGACCAGATCTATTGATTTTGGTGCAGATTGGCTGAACGGTACTTCCGGTATCACAATTTTGTTTTTATTTTGGCTATAAAATGCTCAATTTTGCACCAATAGCCACAAAATTCGGTGTATATATTCATTTTTTTTGTATTGGTCATAAAATGTGGAATTTTGGAACCTAATATATGAAACTTGAAATAAATATTCATTAAAATTTATTGTAGCATTCTATCAATTTTGGTGTGGATCGACCTGACAAGACTTCCAGTAGAGCTTTTTTCCTTTTTTTTCTAATTTGTATGAAATTTTATTTTCTTTTATTTCATAACTTTATTATATTTCATTGGTTTTATTTTAAATTATATGATGATGTACCATACTTTATCATCTTAATTTATTTTTCATTTTTTGAAGAAAAAATGCTTTTATATTTCACATTGTTTAATATTTTGTCAGCAGCTAAAACATTTCATACAATCATAACATATTATAAATGCATATAAACTTACAGACAATTAATGTGACTATCATCAAAATTCATAATTCTTTCTCTCCAAAACCTACTTTTTTTATTGAGGCTTGCTGTCTCAGAGTTTTTTTGAAATACTTTCGGCTGATTCGCACCAGAATTGTGCTAGTGTGTTGCAATAAATTATAACTAATATTTTTTGAAAATTTACTTAGTTAATATTTCAAAATCTAGCATTTTATAGCTAATATAAAAACAAAAAACTTTTGCGCTGCCAGCCTCGCAAGACAAAGTAGGTTTTCAAGAGAAAAGGATTAAGAATTTTAATGGTCACATTAATTGTCTGTAAGTTCATATGTGTTTATGGTATGTTATGATTGTGTGAAATTTATTAGCTATTGACGAAATATTAGACAATGTGAAATTTAAAAGCATTATCTCTTAAAATGAAAAATTGGTTATGATGATAATGTAAATAATCATACAATTTTAAATAAAAGTAAACATGAACATTTGGATAATTTTTGTAAAAAGAAATGATATAATATTTTTTTCATCTCAGTCACTACTATGATTTCGTTCAGTGAAAAATAAATTGTATTCTTATGATAAACATTTTTTTGCAGTCATATGTTGATAATTTTTTTCAAAAAATAGAAATAACTTGAAAAAACACTCAAAAGAAAATTAATATTTTTAAAACATCTCCAACAAGCGTTGGTCTAGAATAATTGAAGTTGGCGCTCTTTTCCTTTACCATGTAGTCTTTATACGTCACTTCCGTTGATTGTATAACGAAGATTTTTAATTAATGCCGACTTCAATTTACTTTGAAATTAATTGTTTTTTATTTAGACATAGAATATCTCAGAGAAATTGAATGGGACTGCCTGGGATCACCCTCTATCATTTAAAAAACAGATCATCTAAATCAGTGCCCAAGTTGAGAAGTCAAACTAGAACGAATATAAGACAAAAAACTCTAGTGCAGCAAGTCACGCTAGAAAAAGTAGGTTTTTGAGAAGAAATATGAATTTTGATGGTCACATTAATTGTCCGTAAGTTTATATGGGTAAATGGTATCCTATGATTGTATAAAATTTATTAGCTGATGACAAAAAATTAGAAAATGTAAAATTTGAAAGCATTATTTATTGAAACGAAAAATTAATTAAGATGATAAAGTATGGTAAATAATCATACTATATCAAACAAAATGAAAGAAATACAATAAAGTTATAAAATAAAAAAAAGAAAACATGTGTGGAATACCTTGTTGTGAGAGATATTCACACATAGAAGGTTTTCTACAGGTTTGTGTGTTCTGCTACTTCATACATTGTAAGTATGGTAGAGCCAAATCCTTGCCAAACACTGGCGATTTTATAGCCAGTTTTGAGAATATATACCGGATTTGGTACACGCACCCAGACACACATACATACATATATGTATGGTATTACGTCATCAGTTGCGTCTTTTTTTGCCTCTATTGAGGTGATAAGAAGTGACGCAACGCGTTTGGTGCCGGTCTGTGACATCACCAAAATTTATCGGGTAATTGATCACGGCCCATGCAATGTATCTTTCCTATCGGAAGTACCATGCTGCCAATTGGCATCAAAATTGATTGGTCTAGTCCTTAGCTTAGAAAAAATATTTGTTCCAAATTTTGTGATTATGAGATAAAAATTGTGACGTGCACCGTGGGAATAAAAAATTGACTTTCTTATATATGTATATTATATATATATATATATATTATTGGTGCCAAAATTTTCCTAAGGTCATGAAACGAAACACGTACCCAACCCCAATCATGGGGGCTAATACCGCACCAAACGTAATAAGTAGATTTTCTAAAGAATACCTACTTGAAAAAAGGGAAAAAATAACGTATGTTAGTATCGAATTGATAACACCCTCTTTTCATAAGCTTTTATTCTACTCACTTGTCACTACTGTGATTTTAAAATATACCAATACTGCAGCCAACTTTTCGCAACGAAGTAATATTTATTTCGCATGAAACTAAATCCAAAGAAACATAAATAAAAGCTTATCTTTAAAAAATTCGTTTTTAACGTAAAATTTTTGAATTCGGTTAAAAATTATGATTTTTCAATATTTTAAATACAATAGCGCCTTCAAATGGGGAATATACAACTTTTTTTCATAAGTTTCTGTTGGCCATACCATCCACAGAATTTCATAAAAAATCAATCTGTTTTTTTCATATTTTTGACTGAGACACTATTAAAGAATTTTATTTTGCTTCATTATTTCTGTTAAGTAAATATTTAGATGGAACTATACGAAATGAATGCGAAATATGTTTCAACTTGAGCTCTTTTAAGTATTAATGGAGCCCATCATTAGTCTGTTAACGAATAATTGTTTTTATTTTTGTAGTAGGCTAAAAGCATTTTTAGTATTTCATTAAAATTTGTGTTGCTAAATAAATGAATGTTCTCTCCTCCATTTCTTATTCGTGGTAAGCTGCATTGTTTATATATGATTGAAGGAGAGCGCGTAAATAAATAAATTGAGTTCCTGTGTTTCCGTTTGGAAGAATGTAGCAAAAATTTTTCCATCGCCAAAATTTGAAGAATTTTCAAAAACTAGTTTTTCAATTGAATGAAACAGTCAGATAGTTCGTTATTAATTTCGTCATCAATGTGGTTTATACGTGGAAGATATTTGTTTAACTTTGAAACCGAATTTCTGAAATCAGATTATAAATTAAAGAAAAGTGCTGTTGTCCTTGGTTCTTCTATTCGTACAAGTTGCAAGGAGAAAAGAAAATTTTCAGCTTGTAAATATTTTCATTCTGTTTTTATTTTTTAAATAAAATTTTTTTGTTTCTTTTTCCATTTAAAGTAAAATAACGATCGGTTTGTGATTTATTATAAAAATAAATAGAACTTGCAAGTTTTAGGTTGTCGTTGCGAAACGGCCTGTTGGTATGTCTGTACTGAACAACTCCTAATTCTTTTTCTCCAAACAGTTGAAATCTAATCCTATTGCTGCTCCGACTTTGATTTTGTTCATTTCGAACCACTCAATGAAGGTATGCCACTGATTAATTCACCATTCAAAATATTATTAATTTCTGTCGTCATTTGATAAGTTAGTACAAATTAATACTGGAGTTCTAAAGTGTCCCTTTCATGACAGTGTCTTGCGACTGCATCGATTATAAACTGAGAAACTCTAGCGAAGCAAGCCTCGCTAGAAAACGTAGGTTTTCGAGAAAAAATAATTATGAATTTTCGTAGTCACATTAATTGTCTTCAAGTTTAAATAAGTAAACGGTATGTTATGATTGAATGAAATTTGTTAGCTGCTGACAAAATATTAGAAAATGTGAAATTTATAAGGATTATTTCTTGAAAATATGAAAAATTAATTAAAATATTAAAATATGATAAATACAAGTGTCTCGCGTCAGCTTGATGAAAGTATCATTTGCAAAATTTTTGTAACTACTCACGTGTGTTAGTGAGCATAGTAGAAACCATCACAGTATGGTGGAGGGATCTTTCAGACGATGCAGGGGGCCTTGATCAAGGGATACCACTTTGTATGTAGGCAACAGCATGCATGGTGAACTCTAGGAGTAGAGCTTCGCCGCACCCGCTTTATCTCCATTCTGTTGTCACCCCTAAGTGGCATACCATGGAGTAGTGTTGCCAGGAGGAAATTTTTTTTGATGCCGAATTCTTTCCAAAATAATGCTAGATTTTAAATGCTAAATCCCATTTTTTCAGCTTTTTCCCCACTTAATCAATTTTTTGTGGTTTTTTTCTTATTTTTTCCTTTTGCTTTTTCATATTATGCTATTTATAGCGGTAGCTTTCATCTGAATTCCTGCTTTTATACCAGCTGATTGTAAAAAAGCTACCTTTTACACTCAGATACGGCTGTTTTGCTATTAGCTCGTATAAAAGTGGCAATTTTGGGAACAGGCAGATGAAAACAGCTTATAAAAAGGTATTTAAAATGTGTTTTTCTTAGAACTTTTGTAGTTTGAAGCATTATACACGTACATATTTAAATTTTTCAAATTAATCCTAGTCTGGAAGAGATGAATTTCATTTTATAGAAAAATATTCAAGTCATATAAGCAATAAACCTTAAAAAATGAAGAAATTGAAAATTTGTATTTGAAAAAAATAATCAAAGAACAAAGTAGGTAATCAAATTAAGAAATAATGAGTCCAGTAAAAAATTAATGATTAAAGTCACTAGAAATTGAAAAATAATAACTCAGTAACAAATCAAAGAACATAGTAGGTAATCAGATTTATAAATAATGACTATAGTAAAAAATTGAAGTTTAAAGAAGCTAGAAACTGAAAAAATAATAACTCAGACTCAGTAAAATTAAAGAACAAAGTAGGGTAATAAAAATATCAATTTAAGAAATAATGACTCCAGTGAGAAATTAAAGTTCAAAGTCATTAGAAATTGAAAAATAATACCTAATTCAGGAATAAATGAAAGAACATAGTAATATTTTTTTTAAATAATAATGAACATTTTAAACTTTTTCATTATTATATGAAAAGGGAGAAATCAAAACTATCAAAAGACTTCAAAAAAATAGAAAAATAAAGATAAATTAACTTTGAAAAAAACCTAAAGATAAATTCCAATAACTGAAAATTACATACAATTATGTAATCAAAAAATGAAATGAGAAAAATTCAACTTGAATGGATCATTAATAGTAAATATTTAAGGATTGGGAAAATTTTCTTGTCAGTAAATTTATGTCCCATCAATTCACAAAAAGTCAGGTAACATGTAATAGTTTCAGACTATTAAAAACTTAACAGTAACAAAACAAATAATTAAAATAAACTTACAAGATGAATTCATTATTATTGAAGACATCTTCCAACTCTTCAATAATATTTTCAAAGTCAGATTCATATTTAGTGGAGGATCCAATTTGGTTTAAAACACTATCTGGAAAAACGTAATTATAACATTGTTTGTTAACATGTAATAAACCAAACCTAACTGAAATAATAGCATTAACATTAGAACATATTAAACGATTTCTTAACTTCGATTTTACAACAGATAATACACTGAAAACTCTTTTCACCTCTGCATTGGATAAAGGCAATGATAAAATAGTAAATGTGAACATTACTATAGTTTACAATATGAAAATTCGCCAGAAGAATTTTTATAATTGTATACTTCAGACCAAAATTTTAAGGAATCTTCATTACGTACATTTTCCCAATATATATTCGGTAATGTCAGCCACTGATACTCAAGATCGTCCAACTCAGCAACAGGAATTCCTAATTTTTGAAGAAGTGGAGAACTAATAAAGTCCTTTCTGTGAGCACGTAAGCATCTGGTAACAGAAAGCTGTTCAATATTTTGCAACAATTCCATGTTTTCTGGGATGCGTCTCTTCACTTCATTGATCAGTTTTCTCCAAAATAAGGTGCTGGATCGACATATGACTGGATATCATTTATAGCTAAAACATCAACCCTCGCAGTAGGATTCAAAATATTTCTTGCCAAATCTAATACCATCTTCTGCAAGTCAGTGAGCAACAAAAAAGCATTGTTATTAGACTGAAAACTATTATTAACAGCCTATACCGGTTTTAAAATTCGATTTAAATAAAACAATTCAGCTTTATAACACAGGTTGTTTATAACAGGAGTACAGCATCTGAGCTACATAAGATGTGTTATGTTCCTCTTTAAAATAAGCTGTAAGCATATCATACTGGTTCATTATGCGTTCAACAGCTGGATAAATAGATAACCATCTGGTAGCTGCCACACCTTTAATTTTAAGTGGACTACACTGCATCATGTTTTTGTGAAGTTTTGAATATTGTTTCCGACGTGCTGTGGAGAAATGAAAGAAGTAGGTTTCTTTTATCAAAAATTCCAGTTTTAGCGATAACACCTCACTGGCTTTACTCACAGTCAATTGAATGGAATGACAGACACATCGATTCAGAAAGAGAGGTCGCTGCCACAACTCCTCCAACTGTTTCCAAACACCATTATGAACATCAGTCATTGCACTTGCATTATCTGTGCCCAAGCCTAACACAATTTTTAGGATTTAGACCTTTCAATCGTATCATCTTATCAACGGCAGTACTTATAGTTTGAGCAGTCTCATTATCAACTTCTATTAAACCAAGGTATGTGCAAGTAACTTGTTCTTTACGCAAATCAACAAAACGAATCACAACATCCAGAATTTTTTTGACCTCAATAGCAGTCGTTTCATCAAGAATAAGACTATGTGACATATCACCAGTCTCATCTTTCAATTTTGTACTAAAATGCGGAGCTAATACATTTCTAATAACCATAGTACATTTGGTTCTTTTTAACTTCATATCAGCTGATTTTCTGTCTTTAAAATTGGTATTAGAACCTTCAGTTAAATGGTCTATACTCCAAATTGATGTATGCTCTGCTACATACAGGAATGCCCATCCTTCAGATTTTAATCGAGCCAATAGCTTAGGTTTAATCTTGTCATCATTCAACGTTAGCTACTTTGATTTAAAGTTGAATTTTGCACAACTCTGGGCATGTTTTTTTGTCTTTGAATGATTGATTAAAACACTGCTTAAAATGACATTACAAAACTTACAACAGGCTGTCGTACTACTTTCTTGTATTATAGCCATTGATCAAATTCTTTTAACCGAGGAACAAATTTCTGCTGATATATTTTCTTCTTGTTTAATATCTTTCTTCACATTTCTAATACCATCATTAACAACATCAGATAAATATTCATGGTTGGAATTCTCGGAAGAGGAAGAATTGGCTGAAATAAAACGAATGAAAAATTACAGACAAGTAAGGACCAAGAATTTCTTTCATAAATCCTGTAGGTATTGTTGAAACTTTGGAAAGTTTCATGCTCACGCAGGTGTCTCTGCTGTATTTGCGTTGTTGGTTGCCGCGTTGTCCATGCTTGTTCACTGGCGTTATTGGGCTTTGGAAGATTTTTAAAGCTATCCATTCATTTCTGGCAGCGGATTATGGTCCTACAGGAGTGGATGTGTACCGGAAAAATTTTCCAGGCGACTCACTGAATACTTCATTTGGATTGTGGAGGCATGTGATGCCTCAAAGTTTATGCGAGTGTTGTTTGCAGTTGATGGTGTAACTCGCCTCACAGTTCAGCTTCCTCTTCCCAGAGGCAAGCCTATGGAGGTGGGAAGGATCCGTGGTTTGTTTTTCAACACTTGACGTGAATCCGTCTGACTTCACTGGTTATGCTGTTGGCTTGAACTTATTGACTGCTATTATTATGGCAATGCAGCCTTTGAATTTCGGCACTAAGGTTCGATTCTCCATTACCAATACTGCGTATGCCAATACAATTATGGATAGGTCCCAATTTCAATACTTGGTTGACTATCTTGTTTGCTTTTACCGGCAAAAAATCGTAATCAATGACACTCCTCATTACATCGAGGTTATGCGTGTTTTGGAGCCGTCGGAGAAAATTACCATTTCTCACGATTGTCGCGTCTTACAAGGAGCGAGTCCAAGGAGTGAGCCGACCTCTGGACCAAGTAAAATGGTTGTGTCCAATCGGCACATGTTTTTGGTTCCTCGTCATCAGCAGTTCAGGCGTCAGTCAGTTTCTCTGGAACCCGCACCTGCTGATCATCCCGAAGGTGAAGAGCAAGGTGAAGCAAAGCCAACCGCTGGGGGGCTTTTATTCATGATGCGCAGGATAATTGGTAATTGGTGAGTAAAAAAAATTTTTTTTTTTTAATTTTGAGGGGAGAAAATATGTATGTAAATGGTCCTTACGATATATATAAAAATTATCTATAATTGTTACGAATTAAATTACAAGGGTAATACAATGTTTCGGGTGGTGGTTCATAGTATCTTTTCACGTATTCTTCCAAACTTAACTCACTCGGTTTCTTAATATCCTGGGGATACGTTGAATAGGTAGAGACAAAGGTTGCATTATACTTTTTCCCTCATCACACTTATTGAACAATTTGCTCTCTTCAACATGTTGTTTCTGCGTAATCGATTGAATTTTTTGTAAGGTTATCCTTCTTTTTTCTGGGTCTTTTAACTCAAATTTCTTTCTCCATTCTGAACAATCTTTCTCTTTTAATAAAGTTTCATCAGTAAATTACCTTTTTATTGTTTTTATTTTTATTGGCAGATTTCTTTAAAATTCCTTTTCGTGGTCTTCCTCTTGGACGTTTGACAATGATTTTAATTTCGTCCTCTGATTCATTTTCTTCAGAGCTCTTTTCTTTCTTTGGTCTACCTCTTTTTCTTTTCGGATTAGACTCAAGAATATTTTCTTCATCTTCCGAGTTATCGGATGTAATATCTTCAATGTCCGATGGTAAATTAGCATTAGAACGAGCATTATAAGGCGTAAGTCTTCTTATATGAACTGTATCGTCTATGCTATTTCCATCTTCAGAAGTTATGCGAATTACATAGTTTAAATCTGAAATTTTTCTCACTAATCTATATGGTCCTAGAAATTTTGGTTTGCCCTTTCCATAATTTATTGGTGCTTTCAAGAGAACTAGATCATTAGTTTCATGAGAAATTTCTTTTCTTCCTTGATTATAGCGTTCTGAGTATTTAATTGCATTCTTTTTATCAAAGTTTGGAATTGTTTTTTGAATTCTGTCTGCTTCACTTATCTGTTCTTCTCTGGTTTTATTGATAAGTGGTGACGGAATGTTTAAATTTATGGGAGGTTCTCCTTTATAACCGTGCATTAGGTAAAACGGATCGTGATTATTTAAACCTTCAATTGGTGTCATATTGTAGGTCAAGGCTACGTTATGCACATGGTCTGGCCATTCTTCGCTATCGGTACATTCATATTTTGCTAACATTTTTTTTATCGTTCCGTTCATTTTCTCTACTTGTCCTTGAGTTTGCGGTTAATATGATGTAGAGTAGAATATTTTGATACCGTTATTTTTACAATAATTTTGTACGTATTCGTTTGAAAAATGAGTTCCATTATCACACGTAATCTTCGTTGGTTTTCCGTAGTGACGTACAATTTCTTTTAAAAATTTAATTACTGAGTGTGCGTTTGGTTGGGTTACTGCTTTGGTCCAACAATATTTTGTTGCCTTATCTATTCCCACTATGACAAATTTCTTTTCATTGTTTGTGTTAAATTTTCCGATGAAATCAATTTGGATATGTGCAAGTGGTATGCATTCTTCAAGGTTAATTGGTTTTAGGTGTCCATATTTTTCGTTAATGTTTTTATTAATTTGGCATTGATGGCACGAACATACATGCCTCGAGACTATTTTAGGCATTTGCTTAAAGTAGTATCAAGCATGCGTTTTGGCAAGAGTTTTACGAATTCCAAAATGTCTTCCCCTGGTTTGACTCTCATGACACATGTTTAGTACTTGAGGTATGAGGGAGTCAGGGATTACTGGTAGGGCATAGTGATATTCAGAGCAATCGTTGTTTTTCCATAAAATTCCATTTTCATCAAGAAAAAATCGCTTTAGGTTGCGTGATCTTCTCATTTTTAAGCTTTTTCTTAACTCTTTTTCATTACCACCTTCTAAGATTTTTATTATGATTCCCCAATATTTGTCTTCACGTTGTAAATCCCATAAATTGTGGATTTCTTGGTCTGTGATGTTAATTGGGTTTTTTATTTCAGAAAGTTGAGAATTTGTGGACGTATTGGAGTTTTCAGATCTTTCCGAATTATCGGATAGGATGGAACTTCGATCGTCTTCCGAATTGTCACTTTCTACGTCTAAATCTTTTTCTTTCTATCTCATGCTACGTGTTATTGCTTTGATTTTTTTCTCTTGTTTGATAATATTAGGAGGATCAGGTGTTCCTTCTTGTATTATGAATTGACCGTTTCGAAATTCTGCGTAATTGTCTTCTTCTTCTTCTTCTAGACGGGATAGATAGTCAGCAATTTTGTTATTTTCACCTTTAATGTGTTTGATCTTAAATGTGAATTCTCCTAATTTTGAAATTAACCTATTTAATCTTGCATTTGGTTTTTTCATTCGACTTTAGTATGTTAATGGTTCATGATCCGTAAAAATATTAAATTCTTTGTAGACTAAAAATTCTCTGAAATATTCGCAAGTTTCAGTGATAGCCAACATTTCTAAATCAAAAGAACATAGATGTTGTTGATTTTTAGGAATTTTCTTCGAGAAATATCCTATAGGGTGTGTCTCTTTTGTTTTTCTGTCTACTTGCATTATTACTGCTCCTATAGCTGTTTTTGATGTGTCTACTTCGACATATGTTTCAGCATCAGGATCGTAGATTGTAAGAATTGGTTCAGATGTAATCAATTCTTTTATTTTGTCGAATGCTTTTTGTGCTTCGTCATTCCATGCTATTTTATTATTTGCTTTAACGTTTTCTTTTCTTGTTAAGTCTGTTAATGGTGCTGTGATTTGCAAAAAATTTTTTATCATTTTCCTATAGTAATTCGCTAAACCAATAAATCTACGTAGTTGACGTAATGTTTTTGGTGGTTGAGCTTCATGAATTGGTTTAATGTTTTTATCTAACGGTTCTAGTTTCTTATAGGAAATTTTATGTCCTAAATATTGGATACTTTCATTGAAGAAGCTACTTTTACTGGTTTTGATTAGTAGACCCGCTTCAGCTAGTACTTTCAGGACTTCCTCTAAATTTTCTAGTGTTTCTTCAAAGGTTTCGCCAAAAACACAGATATCATCTAGATAGACTAACAGTTTGTCTTCTAGGATATGGTTGAATAAATCTGTCATGGTTTTTTGGAAAATGCTGGGGCTTGCACTTAGTCCCATAGGGATGGAGTTAAATACATAGCTTACTCCTCCAACATTTATTCCTGTTATTGCTTTTGATTCTTCATCAAGGGGAATTTGATAATATCCTTGATTGAGATCGATTGTTACGAAGTATTTTTTATCTCGTAACGCATCCCAAATTTCAGGGATACGAGGGACTCTGCTCGTGTCCTTTTTTACTATTTCGTTTACACCTCTGTAATCTATTAATAATCTATAAACTCCGTTTGATTTTTTCTTAACAAATACTGGGCTCTCATATCTAGAGCTTGCTCTCTTAATAATACCACATTCTTCGAATTCCTTAATTTTCTTTCTAATTTCTCTTTTTTCAAAAATACCCATATGGTAATTTCTACATTGAACCGGCTCGTCTGTTTTCAAGTAGACATGTGCTGGTTTTAGTTTCGTAGGTTTTACCTTAGCAGGTTCTTCCGTAAATATATGGATATATTTTTTAGAACGCTTACTACTGCCTGTTTCTGCTCCTTCGTTAAATTTTTATAAATTTTCACTTGTGTTCCTTCATTGTTGTGGATAACGCTGTCATCAGATCGGGTTATGCAGACAAGTTTTAGCATATCAACCTCCTCACCTTGGTTACCCACAGTATCCCCCGATGTAATGTGTTGGATGCTGGGTTGGCCACGGCGGATGGAATTGGTCGGACGGTCCCACATAGTCGACTGTCAAAGCCTATAGCGTCCTAAAACTGTCCCTTGTGCGATCTGGGTATCGAAGTGTGGACTGTAGAATCTTAAGGCTGGCCATCCTAAATCATCAACAATGTATTCGCCTTCTAAACTGTAACTTGTTAAAAACCACTCATCTGTATCTGCCTTTCCCATTTCTGGATCCAGGTTTACAATATATTCATTATTTGTTTCTATGCAAAAGTCTTTGTCTGCTTTAATAAATCCTTCGCAATTTTCTTCCTTAAACTTAATTATACTAAATGTTTCGCGTTTCCATGGCGGTCCTATTCTAAATAATTTTTTACTAAATAATATGTTGGCATTATGTCGATCTAAGAAGTCATATCCGAGTAGTAAAGGTGTGGTTACCTCAGAGGTTACGTATGCTTCCGCATCGAGGAGGAGATCACCCATTTTTATGGTGATTTCTACAATTCCTTTAACGATTATTGCACTATCGTTAGCGGCTACCATACACACTCTTGCAGGTCTGATCACATTATCCTTTACGAGGTCATATTGTACAAGCGTCACTTCAGAGCCGCTGTCTACTGTTCCCTGTGTTTCATACTCTTCACGGCTCACAATGTTGCAGGGGACGATTAGTTTACACCTTGCCCTGACTAATTTCATCGATGCACTACGGATATGAATTTTCAAATTATGCGGCGTGTGTGGATCTAACACTAAGAGAGCAGCGCAGTCTGGATGATGGACATTGCCATTACAAGCCCGAAAGTTGTTGCCATAATATGGTGTAGAGCAAATGGGCTCTACTGCAAGTTTTTTGGTTGTTGAGTGAAATTTTGTTGTTGGATACTTGGAACTACATCAGGAGTTCGCAAGTTGTAAGAAGGTAGTGCATAATTTGTCACATTGGCCCATGGTTGTGGATTTATAACTGGTGCATTATATGCTTGTGCATAGTTATTCTGTTGTGGTGGTCCATAAGGGTTGAATGGTTGACCAAAATTTGATGCGAAGTTATTATTGAATCGTGGCGGTCTAAAATTCCTTTGCGGGAATTTAGGTGTATTACGATTACATAGTCTACAATCCTTTGATAGGTGTCCCATTCTTCCACAATTAAAGCAATTTATCTCTCTAGAAGGATATCGATTATTATTTTGTTCGCGATAGGTTTCTCTCCTTTGGGGTCTATAGGAATTTTGGTCATTTTGCGATCGAGTTGTTTCTCTTTCTCTAGACTGCCTTCTTCTTGGGTTACTTTCGTTTGATTCGCTAGTGTTATTATTATTTAAATTTCTTTCTCTACAAAGTCTGGATTCAGCATTTTCGTTTTCCATCGTCTGGTTTGGTTTTGGTTTCGTTTATTGGCATTTGGGGGTTTCCATCCTGCCTCTACTAATGCCACAATAACGGAGTCAGTAGGGGAGATAGGCGGAGTTATCAGTTTCACTGGTTCTTTTTTCTCGGGGGCTTTTCCCTTCATCATCTCTTCCATCTGTTTTGTTAGCTTTGCGATAGTTTCTGTTGCTTTATTTAGCATCTCTTCCATTTTTTGGACATCGGTCAAATCTAATGCTTTTTCTTTGAATTCTTTCCAATCCGTGAATGTTTTTGAAACCTCGCTTTGTGTTTGTAGATTTTTTGACGCAAAGAATTTCCTCATTTTGCCTGTTAGTCTTGGGAGTAAGAGGTCACAAATTTTTTTCTCATTAATTGTTGCATCGAGTTGTTTATAGAGTCAGAAAAATTTAGGTACATTTGTACTGAAGTATGAATCATCAAATTTTAAGGATTTTATACGTTTTTTTACTGTCTCTTTATCTTTTTTAAAAATACGAATTAAAATCCGTTTTACTTCCAGCCATGGAGTTTCTGGGGTTATCTCAGTTTCTGCTGCGAACAGTTCGAGAGCTGTACTACAAAGAGCTATATTTAGGTTTCGTATCGTTTCATATTCGGTTGCTTCGAACGTTTTTGCCTGAGTTTCGTATTCAAAAAGGAACTCAAGGATGTCCTCGTTGGGACCATTTGAAAAGTGGCTCGGAGTCCATCTTTCCAACCTTTTCCAAAAACTGTTCATGGCTAGGTTGTGTTGTGTGTAGGCTTCATTCGCTGCCGCAAATCTTGCTTGTTGTTGTTGTTGTAAAAGCAAACGTGTGTTATTTTCAGCGATGTCTTCCGAAATTATATTTTTATTTTCCGTTTTTAGAAATGGATTATTTTTATTTTCAATATTTACTATGTTGACGTATGTAGGTTCTTTTTGATCAAGAATTTCTACACATATTTCTGGCGGTAATAAATTGATAGGATCGAAAGAATTTTCGTCTGTTAAATTTGGAATTTTACTTTTGGGTTTTTCTAAATTTTCTGGACTTTTTACGTGAATTTGTATGGAGTGTTGGATTTTGGCCTGTGAGGACTTTCCCTGTCCTTGAGGGACTGATGGCGACAAATCAGCACTAGACTGTAATGGTCTGTCGACAAAAGTTTGGTTCAGAATTGATTCCTCTCCGAGGAAGATTTTGTCTTCGTCGTTTGGGAGAGAGAAATCGGATGTAGCCGAAATCGATTTCGTTGGTGATACGTGGTGTAATACTTTAGATAAGATTTTTTCAAAACTGGAGCTGAGACTTCATCTCGCTAATCTTCTTCCCGTTTCTTCCTTTTTCCTTTTCTCTGTTTCTAGCTTTTTTCCTTTAGATTCTAAGTCTTCTTCTTCTGTATCGGAGAAGATTTCTTCAGCTTCGTTGGGGTCTTTATTTTTTACACTTCTTGTTATTCTACAATAACTCTTACTTTCCTCGATTAGTCTATCAAAATTGCTTGTTCTTTCAAATTTTTCGGTGTTGGGGTTGGAGTATAATATATGTAACAACCAATGTTTAGGGTGTCTTCCTTTGTAATGCTTTTTCTGGAGTTCGATACGTGTTCTACCTTCTATCCTTTTTACTTTTGCCGCTTTTAGTACATGATACAGGAAAGAAGTGGATACTTGATTTTCCCAATGGTTACCAAGTAGTGGGTAATTTTCCTCTTCAGACAAATTCTCATACAAATTTTTTTTGATGATTTTCGAATTCCAAGATGCTATCATTGGCTTTCGAGTCTAAAATATCCGGGAGCGATGCACTTGTATTTTCACTTTTTTAGACATTTGCAAGGGTTGGGAAATTTCACATTTCACAATATTATTTACGATATCAATAACAGTTTCAAATTTTTCTGAAGTAACGGAAGATAAATTTATAATTTGCTTACAGTTATACGGCAAATAGTGTGATGTAGTCCTTCGTAGTGTATAGTTAGTTTTGTTCGGATGGAGGCCATTGGTAAGTGATTTCTCATTCTCTACGCTGTGGTTTTGGATACCGGTTGGGCTGATTTTATTCTTTTTGAATTTCAGGAGCCAGATCTGGACCCTCGATTTATTTTTAATTTTATTTTTAGTTTTGTTTTTCATTATTAATTTATTTTTAATTAATTTATTTTTATTTGTCTTAATCAAATATTTGCATTCCTCAGCAATAAAGATTTGATTTCGTAAACGTTTGTTTAATTTTGTTTTTAATATTTTAATTATTTTTGCCACGATTTATTTGATTTTTACGCGAAAGTATTTGCTTCAGCAAAATTGAATTAATTATTCGCGATAGGAGAAAAAAAAAAGTTATTTAAAGGAAAAAAAAATTTTATGATTTTTAAATTTATTTTCGAAGGTATCGATATATCAATATTCATCTTGATAATCATCGATATAAATATCAATTACTGTCTATATAAATATCAAGAAAACTGGTTTGCTGTATTAGAGTTTTTTTCCCTAATTTGCATTAACTTATTTTTTTTTCAGAAATTGACCTCATGTCCATCTTCTCTTTTTCTTTTTTTTTCATAACTTTATTATATTTCTTTGGTCTTATTCTAAATTATATGATTAGGTACCATACTTTTATCAGTTGAATTAATTTTTCATTTTTTTGAGAAAAATTGCTTTTAAATTAAAGTTGGTTGAGTCCAGTAGTAAACATTTCTTGTTACTGGTTGATATGAACTTGCCAAAGTGTCAGTTCTTTAACTATTTACAACAAATGAGCCCAAAAATAATGTTCTTATTTGTGTTTGGTAATACTTTTGCTCTGTTTGGTGTTTTGTTTGCTTCAAAGTTGGCTAATTTACGCATATCAAATTCTTTTCTTCAGAAAATTAGATAGTTTTGTTACAAACGTAAAGTTTTTTTGCTGTAGAAAGCCAAGTTAAACAATGGAATTAAAAAAAGTACCTACTCAGTTTGTAAAATTCTACGTATTTGTAACGATATTTTCATATTGTACATAATATACTTTCCTAAATTCGTACATTTATTATTATTATCATCATCATCATCATCATCATAAATTTCAACCTATTTTCCATTCTTATTCCATTCATAAACACTACGTCATTTAGACAAATCTTAACTTGGCTGATGACATCATCTTTCCACATAAGCAGTTACTTTGTTTACACAGTCCTATGATCTCATTTCTTGTTTACAACCTTGTTGCAATCTTGCATATATCTTAAATTCTACTAAATTATTTGTGAACACCCATTTTATGCCATGTATACTTCATATACATACATTTCTTTTAACCAATAAGATTGAAACCCTTCTCCAACACACTGTAAAATTACTAGAACTTTCCCTTTAGGTTAATAATCCAACTAGTATATAATCTCATATTTTTTACTTTTAAATTCATTCTATTTTAATTCTAATTCTATTCTGATTCTTGACTCTCTTAATGTTTTGTTACTGCTTATTACTTTTATGTTCTTTCATTTAATATATATCTTATCTTCTTATTCTTATCTAATATATAAAGAAAAGTTTCCATTCTCTGTCCTGAATTTTTTCTCAATATACTGAACAAAATTTTTTGAAACTTGTACCACATATGAAAAATATCCTACAGTTGGTTTATAGAACTCAAAAAATAAAATCTGTTCAGCCAAACTGTTGAAATTAAGGTTTAAAGTTGTCTAGCATAAGTGTCTATGTGTGAGTGGGTATGAGACACTAATCTTTACCTTAGTGTTTGTGTGTGCTACAGAAAATTATTTACCAAATGAATAACTCAACAAGAGGCAAGCTATATGTCTGGCCAACTGGTGACTTTCTTTATATTCATGTCAGCAGATTCATTCCAGACATTAATTTTCTTTTTTTATTGAAAGGAATAAGATAAAAAAACTTTAGCGAGGCTTAGAAAAAATAGGTTTTTGAAAGAAAGAATTATGATTAAGTTTATATGCGTTAATGGTATGTTATGATTGTATGAAATGTGTTAACTGCTGACAAAGTATTAGACAATGTGAAATATTACAGCATTTTTTCTTGAAAAAATGAAAAATAAATTAAGATGATAAAGTGTGGTAAATAATCATATAATTTAAAATAAAACCAATGAAATATAATAAAGTTATGAAATAAAAAATAGAAAATATGAGCATATGGTTAATTTTTGTAAAAAAGAAAAGTTCGTGCAAATCAGAAAGAAAAAAAGCTTTACCAGATGTACCATCCGGTCAATCAGTGCCAAAATCAGTAGCATGCTACAATAAATTTTTATGAATGTTTATTTCAAATTTTGTGCATATGATTCCAAAATTCCGCATTTTGTGACCAATATAAAAACAAAAATACCAGTACTGGAAGTACCGCCTGGCTGATCCGTGCTAAAATTGGAAGTATACTGAAACAAATTGAAATTGATTTATACTATGAATTTGAGTTATTGGTGTCAAAATTTTCCTGAAGTCATAAAACAAAAAACATACCCACCCCCAACCCTGGGGGCTAATACCACACTAAGGGTAATAAGTAAAAATATTTGTTTTGAATTTCGAAATTACACAGTTTGAAACCATTAAAAATAAAAATTGACTTGAAGGAAATACCATCTTATCGATCTATACGAAAACTGGTAGAATTTTATAATTAATTATAATAAACATTTGTTCAAAATGAAGCATTTTATAGCCAGACTAAAAACAAAAATAAGTATCTTTACCGGAAGTACCATCCAGTCGATCCAAACCAAAATTAGCAGTAGGCTACAATAAAATATAATAAATATCTATTTTAAATTTCATACCTACATATTGTTCCAAAATTGAACATTTTTTGACCAATTTAAAAAAAATAATGGTACCGGAAGTATCTTCCGACCAACCCATACCAAAATTTGTAGCAACTTATAATATATCATATTCGTAGCTATTGGTCAAAGATTAAAAATTTTATAGCTAAAATAAAAACAAAAATTTCCATATCTGAAGATTTGGGAATTAAAAAATTATAAAGGGGAACTTGAGAATTTTCAGTTTGGAATTTTAAAGTTTTCAGGTGGAAATTTTTGATTTTCTCCCCCCCAAAAAATGTATTTGTTTCATCAGTGTTGTCTATTGAATTTTTTATTGAATGACAGTAGTGATCCATAGCCTTCAAATTCTGAAATTGTTAAATGAAATGTTTCATTTTACACCCAATTAAGTCATGTAAAGAAAACTATGAAAAACAGGTACTTCATTTAACCTCTGCCTAAAGTCTTCTTTCAAATTTATTTGCACATTTTAAAAGGGAGAAATACAGTCAATTTGTAGAAATTATCACTTATTGACAATAAAGTACAAATAATAAATACATCCACAAATATATTGATAAGGGCACATACATCTTTTGACAAAATAATACGGTTAAAAAACTGAAATCTTCTTGAATTACGGAATGGTTTCCTACTTGATGAAGAAAACTCAGAAAATAAGTCGGACATTTGGTGATATTTTGTGGTATTATTGTCTGGCTGGTCTGTGAGGGGGCACTTCAGCTAGTGTCTTATAAACTTATTGTTTAATACACTCTTTTATTAAATATTGTATTTTAACTATTCTGTTACAATAAATAACCATTACAGTATTTTTCTACATTCCCTACCTGATGTAGAGAATTCAAGTTTAATCTTATAGAAATGTGTCAATTTACATTTTTAAATGCTAACCCTACAAAAACTGAAAACACTCGTTAACACTTTAAGAAATTATTCATCGCCCCCACAAACAAAATACAGGTGCATATACAGGATGTTCTGAGGGTCAGATTCCTCCCACAAATTTATTCTTCTAGAATTTGTAACCATTTCCTCCTCCTTTAAAAAAATTTCCGTGTTTTCACTTGCCCTTCTGAAATTTTAAAAAACAGCCCTAGAAAATTTTTTTTATATAAAATCTTTCGCTTGCTCTCCCTAATTTTCTTTTAAATAACCCTAGAAATTTTTTCTACCCAAAATATTTTTATATTTGAAAAGATGGACCATTATTCCTCCGTTGTACGTAAAATCGTTACTGACTGGTTCCAGTGCGAAACCTTTCTTGTGTTAGTGATTTATTTATGTATTTCCGTGAGTAGATGGTGTCAGAGAAAAAAAATGGTTGTAGGTTGCATGTTTCCTTCTTATCCTGCGTGCGTCTATGGTTGTGTACTTTTTACTTGTTCTCCATTTAATTTTATAATTCACGTTATTTTCGTTATTCTGCTCGTCCATGATATAAATTCTTGGCAACGCATTTGAAAACCCATCGTGCTACGGGAAGAAGCAATATTACAAAAAAAAAAAAAAAAACAAAAAAAAACGGAATTAAATTAAGTATTAGAAAAAAAGCACTCAATGATAATCCCTCAAGAGGATGTCTCGTCAAACTGAGAAAATTAACCACTAATTAAGACACGCGCGAAGAGAAATCGTACATTAAGTCTTAGGTACGTCGGAAGATCAAAATTTTCGAGATTTTAATCTCGTCAGCGTGCATAAGTCGTAAATAAACGAATTTCGTCTTCGCGATCGTTTAAAATTTAAAATATCTTAAAATTTTTGAATAAGTAAATAAAAAGGGAAAAATATTCCCAAAAAATGAAAAATTAACGGTTACGAAACGTCACACTCTCATGAAACGTCGACGAAATAAATTACTCAAAGGGGAATTTATTATTCATGTTTAGGATTTTTTTTTTTGGTCTCTGTTCCGAGTAATAATTCAAATTCAGCCTTTTGTTGTTCCTGGTTTTGTTACTCTGGACATTCTCATTAAAATATTTTCATTTCATAGTGATACAATTTTTTCTTTTCTCTTTTTTCATTCGTTTATCTTCCGAGACAGCTTTCTGAGATTTATTTTTATTTTCTAATCAACGATAGACGCTTTTTCACGGATATCACTATTATAAACGTATACGGTATATAAGTGCACACAGGATGCGAACATCGTGTTTTCGAGAAAATGGAGGAAAAGATGAATAAAATCGCGAAAAGCTCTTCTGATGAACGACATTCTTCTTTTTCTCTCAACTTTTTTTCTCTTCTTGTTTTCAGTGTATATGTTAATTTTATTCATCAGTGGAGGTGAAGAAAAAGAAAAAAAAAACTCTAGCTCAGCAATATTTCGCTAGAAAACTCAGTTTGTCAATTTTTATCCATAATTCAAAAAAAAACCTGATTTTCCATTACTTGAATTAATTGTAATATAATATCAATAGTTATCAATATAAGACATATATCATATATGTCGCAGTCAATTTCCAAAATCAACCTTTATTGAAAATGCTTAGGCACTTATTATTTTGCGGTCAAATACTATAATGAATCCGCATTATAGCTTTTGACTAAATGAAATCAGGCATTATACATAATACGTATCACTCTCTGGTATTTTCCGGCATTTTCTGTACTTGTAGAATTTGGCCAAGTTTTTTAAATATGTTCGTTATTCAGAATCAATAACCATCAAATAATAGTCAAATTAATTAAAACGTACTTATTATTAATAAAATAATATAATATGGAAAAATTTCAGTTGATTCAATCATTTTTTTTTTTTATTATTTACAATATATTCTTGTGTGTATAATATTGTACAATTAAAAAAAAAAAAGCTTGAAATTACAGAAATTTTTCGATATTATATTTATAATTAATACGTTTGAATTAATTTGACTATTAGTATTTCATGGTTTATTGATTTTGACCAATTAATAATATTGATAAAACTTGGCCAAATTCTATGATTATAGAAAGTGCCGGAGAGTGATGCGCATTATATATAATGTCTAATTTCATTCAGTCAAATGCTATAATGCGGGTTCATTATAGCATTTCACCACAAAATAGTAAATGCCTGGGCATATTCGAAAAAAATTGATTTTCTTATTTGACGGTGACATATATATATATAAATAAAATTAGATCAAATGGTACCAATAGTTTTCTCATGAAACGGATAATTTTGATAACTTTTACAACTAACCCTTTTGTGAGGTCAATTTTAATACCCCGTTTGCAAGCAAACTGGGTAAAAAAAAAAAGAAAGAAGCGAGAGATCACTTAGAAGAAATATTGTGTTCTGAAATATTTGAGAATCACTTTCAGGCTGGTGACGTTGAAGTAGAGTGCTGAATTAACTTGCTTGTTTTTGGGGTGCGAAATTTAATGACAAAATAAAATTCTCTCTCGAATTCTTCAATTTGAAAATCTGCTTTGGTTAAAATTACACGAACGACTGGGCCCTTTGAGACGATAAAAGAGTTTTGATAAAAGTTTTCCTTCCCTTATTTTCTTTGTTTGGCTCGTTTTTCTTCTTTCAAAGCGCATAGCTCATTTTCGTTTTGGCAAAGTTTAACTAATTTTTTCTCTTTCGACAGTTGGAGAAAAAGAAATTTCTTGTTGAAAATCGAATGAATACTGAATAATGTAGATACTCGAGTTAGTCAGACGGAAACGAGATGAAGGTAAGATTTTCAAAAAATAGATTAAAACTATTTTCTTTGATGTACCAAGAATAGGTAGACAAATAGGTAAAGTGTTTTTAATGGAAAATGTTTTAAAGAATAAGAAACGTCGTTTAAGATGATATAATTTCGTCTCAAAATGTGAGGAAAAAGCAACAGCCTTAATGAAGGCACACTTTCTTTTTTTTTTTTGTCTGACCAAAAGAAATTTGTGACATTTCGTACCAAATACAAATAAATTTTCGCTTCTGAAACGTCAAGACGGTAACCTACCTATTTTACTATGTCAAAATTATTTGAATACCCAGATTTTTGAACGATTTTTGATACTCTTTTCTTGTAATTTTTAATTTATTACTTAGTTCATTTTCCATGTTTTATACAGTTTAGGTCATACGATATCGTTTTACTAACGTTTGAAAACGTAAGATGGTTTTATTTTCTATGAAAACACGGTAAATTAAAGATGGTTGAAAGAACAAATAAGTGCATCCAATCAACGAATGATGGTTGGACGAAGTGGACACTAATTTTCTGAAAAAATTGTTCGATTTTCCAGAGTAAAAAAAAACTTATTTTCTCGAAAAGTGCGATATTTCCTGATCCAGTTCGATGAATAGGTTCTAATGAAAAATTAAAACGTTTTCTTCTAAAGATGTCATCGCTTTTATCATCTCGTGTAACTTTTAACAGAACTTCTCGAGCACTAGAAAAACTATAATCAAACACTAAAAGTGTTTTCAGGCTCGCTAATCTGTTTTGAAAAAGTGTCATCAAACAGTATAACGAAAAAACGAGCACTTATGAAACAGAAACTGTACTCGTAATATCATTCTTACTGTTGAATTCATTGCTAATTGAACTATTATGTAAGGACGGTGTTGAAGTAACATGTGAGGAGGATGAAGACGAATATTGTTCACTATTAGCTGCATTTATAGATGCTGCAGTCGAAGCGGCTACGGAATTAGCGGAAGATTGGGGAGATAAACTGTTGCTATAAGTACTACAGTCACTGCCAAATATGGTTCCAACAGTATCAGTTTACAATAGGTACCAGATAGTGCAATATCGAAATAATGATATTATGTACTGTAATTTCATCGAAAATTTTTGCATTTTTTAATCCTACCGTTTGCCCAAGATTATTCTTTTTAGTTTTATGCTAAACAGGGCCAGCCGCAGGATTTCCTCAAAGGGTATTTTATTTTTTTTTGCTACCTAAGTGTAATTTCAGATTTTTATTTTATTTTATGAGCTCAGTGAGTCACCTTCGAGATTTATTTAAAAGATTTCCTTCTCAGATATGGACCATCCCTCTTCGTAAGACAAATTATTTAAAAAAGTTTAAAAATAAAAATTGAACAAATTAATTTGAAATTAAAAGTGTGGGAACTGCCATACCTTACTCTATACAAAATACATTTGTCAGCTATAGTCGGTGGTGAAATGGCGGTGTGGTTAAGTTCATCACCTTTAGCTGGAAAAAAAAGCTACAATATTTCTACTTTCTGCTAACATTCTGCAACGAAATAATGTTTATTTCAGATGAAGCTAAAGCCAAAAAATAAATAAAAGTTCATCTTTTAAAAACTCGTTTTTAACCTAAACCTTTTTTTTTAATACTATATAATGTCATCGAAAATTGGCAAACTGAGTTTTCTAACGAAGTATCATTGCGCTAGAGTTTTTTTAAATAATTCCATTTGTTGAGAAAGAGGGTGATAAATACCATTAGCCCCCACCCCGGTTTTGTCAATGATGCAAAGATATTTCAGATTTCTTGGTTTTCTGATTTTTCAACTTTTATCCCTCCAAACAAAAAATGTTCCTACGCCCCTGATATTACAGCATTTTTTCGTATATGTTAGTATTCGACTTGGATTTGTTGATAAAGTCTCCTTATTGCAAATGAGATGCATATATCAGGGTTGGCCAAAGTCTAGCTTGCGAACCAAATTTGTCCCGCCTCCTCAACAATCATTCGTTCCCTGTAAAAAAATATTCCCTTTTTCTACTCTCTTTGTAACATGTCTTGTGGTTGAGAACCAGCCCGTGATCTAGTTCCTCGGAGGAATTATGTTCTACAAGTTGAAAATTTTGGGTAATTCCGGTATACGTACGTGTATTGACCTTACGAGATTAATGAGCGAAAAATCTAGATTCAACATGGTGAAAAATTATCAAAATTTTCGTTTTTTGGTTGATATGTAATCATTGAACAGCCTCATCATTATATCAGTGAGGGAGCTTCGGAGAGAAGTGCTCTGAGATTTTATGTGGGTAAATGTCATTATGGCGCCATGGACTGTGCGAATACATTTATCGATAGAATGTTTCGCATTTTGAGTATTTTTTCATTTGGTACGTTAATGTTTATAGACCTAGATGAAAAGACAAAATTTCGCTGAACTTTCCTCAGTCTGTCATAAATAAGAAAAGAGACGATAAAAAATTGAATACCCGATTTCATAATTTTTTTAATCGAAACACTGACGACCTAGTGGCACTTCCGTCGACCATAAACACTATGTATTTAATTTTTGTCCGTTAGCTTTTCTTCTGTGATCACTTTATGTTGAGTTGCCGATCAGTGGTACTGGTGCTACATTCTAATAAATATAAAACTCACCGCCTACGCTGATCATCGTTTTCAAAGAATATTTTAAATATTGATTGCCTAATCTTGACTGTAAAAAAGAAAGAATTAATCGTTCAACATTTATCCGCTTCATTTTATATTTTACTTCTTCGCTGTACTTTCAATGGTGCTATGTCCAAAATGATTAAGAATCGCGCCGCGTGAGAAGCTAGTACTTATTTAATTTTAAAATCGGATTCGGGTTCGACTTTTTCGAAACTTTCCGATTTGATGGCATTTTGAGGCGCCAATTCTAATTTTCCGTGTCAGTCACCTTGATTTATGAATTTTTGACCTGCAAAATATCTCTACCTGAAGGGAATCGTCGTTAGCATGAGAGGCGCCATCATTTTTTGCAAAATTTTATTCATTTTTATTGAATGTGGCGCCTGTTAATTTAAGAAGGGGTACCTGTGTATCATGAGTTTAAATTAGGTTAGACGATGCCACATATTGGTTATAACTGACAGATGACGCAAATCTCGAGAAAAATTTCGTCAAGCATGATAATATGCTAATTTATGGTGGTACTCTTTAGAGATGAGAAATGCAAAATAAAACACGATAAAAAACCGATCTCGTTGAGAGGAAATTGAGCATTTTTTCGCAAAAATTTTTCATAAATTTACTATAATTTTTTTATTTTTACGAACTTCATAGAAGTTTTGCGAAAAACTCGTGAAATCTTATTCGTTACATGATTAATATTATACTACGTGTCTGATGAAACGCGGCATCATTTTGCTGATGGGTAGTATTTGATGATAAGACTAGACATTTTCTCTACACTCCGTATTGAAGGAGCTACGAAGGTTTCAGTTTTTAAAGAATGTTTCTAAAAATTTGATCTATTCACATTTCATAATTATGTGAAACTTTTTTAAATATCCCTTTCAAATAGAAGGTTATACAACATTTTGTGCACTTGTGTATAACCAAATGGTCGTCGTTGTTGGCTTTACCGTTTTCGCCGATACATTCATGTAAAAAAAGTTGCATAACCTCCGTTTTTAAACTTTTTTCTTATTTCTCTCCTCATTTACAACCTACCAGCAAAATAATGATGGCATTTCACCGGATACACCCTGTACAATGAATATGTTTAAATACGATTACTTTCAAATTGAAAACTTTGCACACGCCCGTCCTTAATTTAGCGTTTTAAAACTTTTGTAACAGTATGTTGATGTACCTATACTATCTACTATCTAGTTCCTTCTCTGTGTGTTGCTTTTATTTGATCGAAAATTTCTGATAACAGAATTTATGAAGAATGCTTAGCATTTTTCGCCCTTAAAATTGTTTTTCATTCTGTTACCTTGTGTCAAATTTTCTTAGAGAGTATTATGTAATTACGCATATACATTTAGTAAGTTGAAAGTTTCTCTTCTTGTATGCCTCCATGAATTTGTCTAGATTTTGAAGGATATAGTTCAAGTATAGGAAAAGTTTGCTACGTTTTTTTGCTCGTTAAAATACTTTTCATAGTTTATATTAGCTTAGGGTAGTTTGGGCGAAACTTTCCGAAATTGAGGATGGCTCGCTTCAGTAGGTCGTAATTTTCTGCACGCAGAACTCGTCAACCTGATCTGGGTGATATGTGATTTTTTTTCCGAAACTGTTCGAATTATGCGTGTGAAACATTGATAAATCAAAAATTCAATATCGAATTTCTTTTTTGCCAATTTTTATTCAAATTGTTTATTTTGTCAATGTAGCAGTTGATACCATTTGAAGAAATGCAAGAAAAATCGAAATAACCATTCAAAGCACATTGTTCTTTATACCTACCTAGCTCAGTGCTTATATCGTTGGAACAATGAAATGAATAGGTACATTTCTTCGACCGAAATCTGGTAAGAGAACGAAAAAATCGGCTGATGTAACTCTGTTTTATTTTGTAGAAAGCAAAAAAACTGCGACTTCAAATTAATCAGTGACGTATACTCTATTCCCTCTTCGTTAAAAGAAGTACTCTGGGACAATAGTTCCCTGACAAATCCGCAAGTTGCATTTACACTCTCAAATAAAGTTACGTGAAATGAGGTTTGTGTAAGTATATTTGAGCGTGTGAAACTGAGAAAAAATATCCATGTTTGATATTTCACTCAAGCCTAACCCAAGCTGTTTGCGTAAGTTAAGTTGAACTTTTAAATGCTCCTTTATACAATTCCCATGCGAAAGGCAGACCATGATCAACTTTCATGTTGCCCCAACCCAAACAGGGACTTTGTTGCTCAAATGTTCCGTTATACAAATATTTTAATGAAAAAGAGATAAAAAAAAAAAACTTGAAATGAGGTGATTTTTTTTCAGTCACGTCGACTTGCTTAAATTATTGGGGTGGAGTGATGAAGGCGAAATGTGAAATTTATTGGTTTATATTCAACTCAGACTTGAATTGTTATTTATTTGATACAAAACAAAAACGTTCTTATAAATCCACAAAATTATTGGAAAGATCCGATCCGTCTAAAAGCCGTGTGTTGTTGTTTATGTTAATTTATGTATTTCATTTTATGTTAAGTGAATTTTTCAGGGTTTTGAGCCCAAATTTTAATTACCTATATATGTATGTTTTTTTTTTTGTTTTTTTTTCAAATTTCTTTATAGACGTTTTTTTAACGGCTTCTCATTAAGGAGTGTTTAGCTTTTATAGATATATTCTTATTATTTTATATATTTTGAGAAATACTCTGAGTTCGAAATTTGAATTCGGTTTTTTTGATTTCGAATATTAGTTACCTCTTTTCATTCCCTGCATTGCTTAGAGGTTCAAAATGAAGAAACTTCCAACATTTAAGTAATTTTTAACGATAGCTACTTGTAAATGCAAATGATTTTTAGAATTAGTATACCGTAAATGTTGACATACATTTGTATTTGTATTAATATAGGTACTTATTTATCGTTAGTTTAGGCTCGCCTACATAACGAACAATAAACAGCACTTATTGGGACATCTGACAGCATGTAAAATTTTGTCGATTTCAATTGAAATAGTTGTGATGAAAATGTGAAAAATATTCTCACTCCGAAAGAAAATCTACTTGTTTTCATATTCCACAGCAAATAGCAAAAACAAAACAACCAATGGCTCCCACTGTGGGGTTTAGTTATGGCGGCCGCCATAGTACTTATGGGGTTTGTGGTTCAGAATACACATAGGCAGAAGAAAAAGAAAATGGTTGAGAAAAAAAATTAAAAAATAGGAGTTAGAAAGAAACCATCTGACCACAGTTAAAATAAAACTAATATATTGCGCAGTATTAGGAATCTACCTATCTACTTTTCTGACCTACCTAAAGAAGTATTACTAAAATAAGATGTTGTATCCGACCACTCGAGTTTCGCAAAAAAGTTTGTCAATAGTATTTGGAATTTTTTTAAGGGAAAAAAATAAAATAAACCTTAATTACCCAAATTATTAACAGATGATCCAATTTCATGCAATAGGTATCAAAAGGTAAATTTTTTTTTTTAGGGCAATATCATAAACATGACTGACTGTATAAGACGAAAATTTGAACAGAACTGTAAAAATCGCGGACCAAACAATACCTCGTTGAAAAATATGAATAAGCTAGTCGTGAGCACTGTCTTCGCCAGGTTGTAAAACAATGATGATTAAATCACAATTGGAGAAATAGAATGTACGCTTAATAACACATTGGCACGAGTCAGTAAAATTTCCAGGAAATCTTGTCAGTAAAATCGTATTGAGTTTGAAAAAAGAAAAAAAATAATTCTTGATGGTCAACCATCCAATTGACAGCGGACAAAATGTTATCGGCTGCCTCTTTGACGTTTTCGGAATTTCGAAAAGAACAATATCTAGATTTGATACTGATGCACCCTCATGCCAATTTTCAGCTTTCTAGCTTAATGAGAAGTACGAAAAATAAACGAGGATGGAAATCCAGACTTTTTGAATTTTATGTAGTAGATTGTAAAATGCTTCAATTCTTGCAATTTAAATTATTTTTCACCAGTACCAATTTTGTATTTTATTTTATATTTTGGAAAGGGGTGAATGGTAAGTGTGGGGATCCGTCTTACCATATCCTATATAAAATATATTTGCTAGTTATAGCTGGTGTGGAATGGCAGTGTTGTTGAGTTCACCATCTTTGGCTGGTAAATATGTAGGTCCCAGGTTCAATTTTCCAAACCAACCGAATCCACAATTAGTAACTCATGATGTATGCTGGCCATGCAGATATCCTTGTGGTGCATAGTAAAACTTACAACTTTTCTTCCTGACTAAGATCTCTGATAGATGTCAACTTATGTAGTAGAAAACAAGAAGAATATAAACAAATTGATAATTCCTATGAATGTTATCAGTACATTGTCACCTTATGAGTATTATTTTCTACATATTCTACATATTTTATGTGAAATTGGATATTCTACTTCACGTATTTTATGCATGTAGATGCAGAATTCAATTCTACATCGTCATCTTTGGTAGAAATAGAATCCATATGGGTAGTGTAAGCCTGTGCATATTGGTGTAAGAGGTGTTTCTGGCCCCACCCAACCTCCCACAGCATCTAACAATGTATATTTTCCAACTCATGTTTGGTCTCTCTAGAGAGGAGTGTGTGGGTGATCCGCTTAACCTTGTACTTATTTCGTACAAGAAGCTCAAAAAGAAGGGACCAATTTCAAATTTTTACATTTTTTTATGTGATGCATAATATCTAATGTTTTTCAAAAGGGTGAGTCTAAATTTGATGATATGTTTTAAATTTAACCAATTTTTTGACTGTCGAAGTTTGAAATGAGAGCCAATTTTATTATTATATTTAATTGTTCATCTGGGAACATCACTCGTATGAGGTGAAGGGGATCCAACTCTTGATGACAGTCACTGCCAAAAGGCTGGTTAATATTCATCTCTATAATGTCAAATAAATTCACAAAATAGATTCGAATGTAATTATTTGTATGTACTTGCAAGTAATGTACAAGAACTAAACCATGACTAATCAAACATTTACGGTGATGTCACAATTTGGTATACAAACTGATCCGCCATTTCTTATCTCTATGAGAAATGACGAACTACCAATATACACTGACATATATATTTACTACATTTGTGTGTATGTATGTGTGTAAATAAGCCCCTATATAAACTGTCCAAACTAGCTCTAAAATCGCCAGTGTTTGCTCAGGTTTTGGCTTACCCATATATGGGTACATATGAAGTGGCAGAACACACAATAATTTGTTGATTACCTTCTTGTGTGAATATTCTTTTAGTTCAATACATCGTGATTATAATAATAATAGTTTTCAAAATGAAAAATCCTCTACTCCTAACCCACCCAACCCACTCTTTTTCCAAAAGGAGTTCATTCTTAAGGATAACAAAATTATACATAGGCATTTTTTGAAAAAGTTTCATCATGTTGAATGAAGATACTTGATTTAAAAAATTGGAATACCCTAAAGTCTGGTATCCAAATCTCAGATATACGGAGAAAAGATTTGCTATGTGAAAAAAAGACAGATATGTATGTATGAATATTAGAAAAGAGGAGGTGAGAAAGCAGTTCTTTTTATTCTCTTTTATAAATTTTTGTTGCAATGCAATGAAAAAATTGTAACTGATGAATTTTAGTTAAATATCCCAAGTTTGTTTTTAGAGTAGCTACAGATTTCTATTCTGACTTCAAACATTCCTTAGAACAACAAAAACAAATCCTAAAAATTTTATCCTAAACTACTGTACAATTCTGTACTAATAGATGAACGTAAAATCATATTTCTGTTGTATTAGTGATACCTTTTCATTTCAATTTTAAAATATTTTGATCTTCCCTCTCCATATCCTGGCAAAGCGAGGCATAATTGCTAGTTGTTAATAATACCAAAAAATACTAAGGTTGTTTTTGAAAAAAGTTGGTTTTAAGTTGTTAAAAGTTTTTTTATGATTTAGCGTGAATATGAAAGAATCGGCCAACCCACATAAATTATTGCATAATTGTCTTTGAAAATTGTAAAATAATTACGCTATCAATAAATGAGTTCATCCCCAATCTATAAGTGAATCAAAAGTGTGTAAAAACTCCTAAATTTTTAGTTAAAACAGATCCTCTATAATTTTGGAAAGTTCTTGAATTTTGGTAATCAAGCTTATCATTATAACACCAACGAATATAGTAAAATTATAATTAACAAGTGAGACTGAGTTTTTTCAAAAATTAGGGATTTCTGTTTCATAAATTTGGTGTGATGAGGAAACTGATATTTTGAAACTGAATTTATATTATTGAATTTTCTTTGAATCAAATCATGTACTGAAGGGAACTTTTTGTCTTCAAAACAAAATACAAAATATAATAATCCTACAAACACGTGTACATTATCCTAACTAAATGGAAAATTTAATTATTTTAAAACGCTTGATAAAGATATCCACCAAAGTAATGTTTGATGTTTTCATGTTACCTTTTTGCGTATAATTTTTTGATATTTCTCGTCAAATTTTAGTGATAAAACCAAATGGGGACAAGAGTGGCAAAATTACAAATAAAAATTTAAATTATAAAATATTATTTTATTCTGACTCACAACAGCCGTGGTGCAGCTATAGGTGCAAAAGGGGACAAGGTGGACATGTTACCATTTTTCCCCAAGAAGTTGAAAATTTTGAAAAATATGCAAAAGCTAACAAAAAAAAAAAAAGTGCTGCTCTGGATTCGCTCCTGAGCTCAAATAGTGCATTGCCTTATTTCCACATAGAGAATTTCTACTTGCACCACTGTTAAATTTAATCAATAAAAAGTGTTTTAAAACATTTTTATTAAAATAATAATAATTCCATTAAAAAACATGAAAGCTAAACACTTACAATACAGCGGAGTTTAGAACTGAGTTCTTGTATAAATGTGTGGTCTGTATCAATCTGATGCAAAATAAAATGTGTCTCTGATTAATAAAAAAGTAACCATAAGAATCTTATCATTTGAGCTAGAAAATGGATGTTTCGCTTAGAAAAGTTACATTTTCTAAATTTAAAAATAAAGAACTAAAAAACATTGACTGCTGAGCTCCTCACTTTTTACTGAAAATTTTCACTAAAAATGGAAGAACACTTAAAGAGAGAATTCTATCAAACTGTTTAAAAGTTTGCTTTGAATGGCTACATTATATCAACATTTTACCTACATTATACGAGCGTTGACTGAATATAGTTGATGATTATGGGGGAAAGTGGATGTAAAATTGCAAATATCTGAATATTTTTTTGAAATTGTTAAGACTACAAAATATCTGGTAGTCTTCAGATGGCTAAATTCATGAAGGCTAGCACCTTTGGTACATGGGTAATAAAATGGGCTGGGTGGGTACATGTGAATGAAGTTCGCCATACCTCTTCAAAATACCTGGGCGTCTATGAAAACAACAAATTTATGGTTAAACATAATTTTACGTTAGAGTACATGAGCACCCGTGTTTGATTCCTTTGGGTTGATGTTACTGTTGCTTCTTGCTATTGATTATGTAGGCGTAGCCTTAGCATGTTGCGGTTAGGCGCTGAGCCCTACGAATGAGAGGTTGTAAGTTAATTGGGATCGTTTACCGTCGTAAATCTGGCCTAAAAATCTAAATTGGCCGTTTGTTAAGTTGATCCTGTTAATTCTCGAACCTTTGATTGAAACATATGTGATTGAAAGGTGTTAGTTGAAAAAAATGCGATCCCTTTCATCATCTATCTATTACAACGTCCCATTTCTGGGTCAGTTGGTGTTTGTCTATGGCCCTGGATCCCCTCAAACAAAAATGAAAATCTCGAACTTGCGACACCTTGTATCTTTTTTTCAGAAACTTCGAATAAAAAATTTCTCAATTTCAGTTTTGCTGCCATTGAAATCGATGGAACGTCTCTTTGTGGTATGAAAAAATCATGAATAGGTCGTATTCACCACATAGGCTACTAAAATGTTTTTCCTTTCCCATTGTGAGAGCTCTATCGGTGACTGCATAGGTATATCTTATGTACGACTTATAATACCTCATCCTAAAGACGGAAAATAAATCATATACGTTCTCTAATCGTTATAAACTCGAACCTAATAGGAGATGATTTATTCTATCTGGAATACGGCGCTGCGATACGTTTCAGGTGTCGTGGATTATTGTAACGTTAGGTTACAGAAGAATAAGGAGGAAAAAAAGAGAAGAAAATAAGCACACGTAAAAGAAATGTTATATTGTTCTCTATATTGTACGCTGACAAATGAGAGACGTTTATACTTGAGATGAAGGGATATATGTTATCTATACGCGGTAGGAAACACAACCTACGAGCTTTGTGACAATATTCGTGAAGGTGGAATATCGCTTCTCATATCTTGAAAATTACGAACAAATTGCGAAGTAAAGATTTGACTGGAGGCACTGCACCCTCCTGCTGCGCGCAATTTCCAGTCACTGCCCTATCTTGCGATTCAACCAAGTTTGATGTGTTCCCTCCCCCCTTGTACAATATGAAAACAGACATTCCTACGCCACTGTGGAGTAGTGGCTTTCTGTACGAAGATTTGATTTGCTTGCGTCTCTCTGAATCTGTCCGATCTATATAGAGTTTCCTTATAATTACTAGAATGTGCAGTTAGTGTTTCGTATTTCGGGGGATTAATTTACGAATGATTCGACCGCAGTTGTTCATTACGGTGTTCGGTACATTTTTTGAGATTAATTTTCATTTAGGTACAGAATGATATAAACAATTCGAATTTGAATTCGAAAATGAAATGTTTGGTTCGACGTTTTAGGTCAACGTCAAAAATTTTGAAAGTATCCTAAGGATCCAAGGAAAGCTGATTGATGTGATCCCAAATTTTGACTCAGTGGTCATAATAGTTGTTTGTAACCAGTGCGGCAAGTAACTGATTCAAATTGCGTGACCCCAACACCCTCCATTTGACTTTATTCTGACCATCATAAATTTTTGAAGCCTAATATGTACAGTCCAGTCAAATCTTACAAAAAAAAGAAACAGCAAATAACAAATTAGCACACAAAATTTAATTATATACCTAACGTTGTTGGGTGGTCCCTTAGATTAACATACTGAAAGTTGAACCCTCACCATCCGTTGAATTTTTAAGGAGGGATTGTTTGTCCCCCAAAGTTCTATTTTTCCCGTTTATTCTCCGCGAATTTTGATTTTCTGATGAAAATAGGTATGTACAAAATTATTCAGCATAAAATTTCCTGCCAGAAAGGTATTATGAAGTTCTTTGCCAGACACCCATTTTTTCCTCTAAAAAGTCTTGAAAAAACTATTCTTCAGTGAATATGTTCAATAGAATAATTCTATTGAACGTACAATTTTATATGGAAAATATAACTCGTAATTATCATACTATGTAGATAATTCGTAAACCCAATACATATTTTTTATCCATCCACTTCCTTCCTTAAACCTTTCAACACCCGCCCTTAGACCTTTAAACAAAAAAGGTTACATGCAGTTTCTTTCCTGACTGACACCCCCTTCCCCTCCAGAGAGTCTTGAAAACAACCAAATTCAGTGAATATAGTGGTTTTCAACATTTTCTGAAAGGGAAGGGGAGCGTCAGACAAAGAACTTTGAAGGTAGTAGAGATTGTAAAGAGTTGCGGAAGGGGAGTAGATGGGTAGAAAATATGTTTTGCGTTTAAGAATTACCTACATATAGTATGATAACTACGAATTATGTGTATTTTCTGTATAATTCTATTGAACATATTTACTGATGGCTTTTTCAAGATCACCAAAAGGAAAGAGGGTGTCGGACCAAAAAAAGCACGTCACTTTTTTTGTAGAAAATTTTATACTTTATAATTTCGTACAGACCTATTTTAATCTCAAAATCAAAATCCGCTCAGAAAAACGGGAAAACCAAATTTTGGGGTATAAACACACCGTCCCCAAAAATGAAAGAGGTGGGAAGGGTGCAACTTTTAGTATGTTATTCGAGGAGACTTACCCAATAACCCCCGATATAGTTAAAGTTTGTGTAATAATTTTTGTTTCTTCATTTTGATGCTAATTTGACTCGACTAATACAGGGATATCCTAAAATATTCGACCATCGTGTGAATCAAAGAGATCATTGATTGCAACCTCAGTTCTTTTCAACCATTATTTATTTGATTTATTTACAGGAGCTTTCGCAGTTGCGGATATAGAAAAAAATTTGGTGAATGTTTTAAACTACTGGAGCAAAAATTTCGCAAATAAAGTATAATATTTATTTTCTCCGAATTTAATTGGAATTCGGAAACAGCACCATATCTTCGCAAGGAGAGAGAAAAAACGTATAAATCAACGACTTGAGCAATTTTAAACGAATTTCGTCTTCACTACGCAACGAATTCGTCCGAAATAGTTATTTCAGTAATTCAGTTGAAAAATTTCGTTTAACTCGTTGTCGTCGACCAACGGCGGCGCGACAAAAAGGTGGTGTACTATGTTTTCTGAGACTTACATTTTTCTTCTGCGTCTTTCTCCATTTTCATCTGTGTGTATCTCTCTCTCTCTCGGTCTCTCTCTCACATACACACACACACACACACACACACACACACACACGCACCCACACTCACACACACACGCTCTTGTCTACCCCTATCCTTTTTCCAAATTGTACAAAAATCTTTCGCCGCGCAAGCAATTTAGCAATTTACAAATTAGGGGGTGTAGCGTGACACTTGTACGAAAAATACGATTCTGAAAAGTAGGCATCAGCATGAGGAACATCTTTAAATTCGGAATACGAATTAATTTTTCGAAGAGCCGGCCCCTTACCCTATTAAATTGTGGTGCGTAAATGTAAATGATTTATTTTTTTTTTATTTCTGAGACAATTTACATTCGGATTGGGGGATGGAGATCCCTCGTTTGTGGCGAATATTTTGAATTTTTATTCAATATATTGTAAAACACTGAACTAGGACGGATCGAAAGAATTTTGGGTTGAGGAGAGGAGAGGTCGTATTTTATTTGCTGAAATAACGAATAAATGTTGGCAGTATGAACCCGCTGCGTGTGCAATATTAAGTCACATTCTCTGCGATCAGTTAAGTCGTATATTATATTGCATATTTTTAAGGCGAAAGTAAAAATTGTTAGAAATTGTGTGGCTAATTTACTCCTTGAGCCGCTTTTGTTTTTTTCTTTGCTTTTTTTTTTCCCCAATTGCAGGATATTTGCCCGGATGAGATAAATAATGGCGCCGTTAACAATAAGCGTTAGCCATTAATTAAAATTGTAATTAATCGTGCAGACATCGTGCAGCGTTTAAAGCGTTTCGCTTCGATCAAAATTAATTATTGTTCGTTCAAAAAAAAAAGAAGTCGGTATTATTCTTTTCACAGCTCGAATGCTCATCTTCTTTCGTTCATCGTACTCATCTCTCTTTCGAAGAAGACGTGAATATTGTAAAGACGGAAAATATCATCGACCTCTTGTTTTCTGTTAAGTAGGTTTTCTGTAGAAAATCTACTTATTACGTTTGGTGCGGTATTAGCCCTCAGGGTTAAGGTGAGAACCTTTTTCGTTTCATGATCTCAAAAAAATTTTGGTACCAATACTTCAAATTTTTGTGTGTGTGTGTGTGTGTTTAGATAGATATCTGATAGATGGGTAGAGTTGATGGATAGACGGATTGACGGATTGATTAATTGATTGATTTATAGATTGGATTGATGAATTGATAGATAGATAAGTCCATTTCTTGTTCACACGTTACAGGTCGCAATTTTTATCAGATAATCACTAAATTTGATACGTACACTTATACTAAGCCAAGGACCAGACCTATTGATTGGAACAATTATTTATCATAATTTATTGTAGGATGCTACCAATTTTGGCGTCGATCGGCCGGACAGTACTTACAGTACCGATTTTTTTTTATATTGGTCATAAAATACGCAGTTTTGAAACAATATGTACGAAATTTGGAACAAATATTTAATATATTTTATTGTAGCATACTGCTAATTTTGGCGCGGATCAGCTGCGCGGTACTTCCGGTATTGCTATTTTTATAAGCTTTTATTCTACCCTCTCAATTTGTTGAAGTACACCGGATGTCCAACTTCAGAGCAGCTTTCACGTTTTGTGACAAACGCACGCATATCATTATATCCATTTTTATCAGTTGTTTTTACAATTTTTGTCTGTTTCTGTCTCCGAAAAAAGTGAGAAATTTTATTTTCTCTTTCTGCCATTATTTTCTTCAATCATACAGACGATGTACTCTGTTTAGCATGCGATGCACAATTAGTATGGGTTGCGGACTTTGGTCTGCGACCCGTCTGTCGACGCAGGGCTGAACCCTGAGGGAGGCAAAGAGGGAAACGTCCCCACAGCCACTCCCCCCTAGTATTTTTGTACGAAAAGACTAAGTCCAGTCATACCCTAAAAGTTGGGGGGACGTTGGACTGATGATTGTCCGGTGGGATTACGTCCTCTGTAAGACCTAGCTCCTCCAAAGAGGATGTCTTGGAGGGCCTGGCCTAATGCATGGCCAGTAAAAGTCCCCGTATGATAATTGAGGATCCTCCTTTGGTTGTAGTTAGCACAAGATTGTGCTCCTCTTTTCTTATTTTTATGCCGGATCGCCTGGGTGGAATTTCTGGAATTCATATTTGGGATAGAATTCCGTTGTTGGACGAAAGGCTGGAGTTGGGTTTCCAGTCTATGGATTGTGATTTTGGAGCGAGAAAGCTGAAGGCTCCTAGATGGGTCCACGTCCAAGGGGGTAATCATGGATCGTGAAGCATCCGAGGTCTTGCCAATGGGAAGGTGGCGAGGAAGAGGTTGGGTCATTTCAGCCAAGACTGAACTGACCTCAAGCCTCGGAGTAGAACTCAAAGCAAGATTGCTCGCCGAAGTAGAAAGTTGGGAAAGCATGATGTCATGCTCCTGATTGTTCTGTTCCTGCTCTTCTGCGAGGAGGGCTTCCTCATAGTCGAGCAAAGGTTCAGAAGGATTAATGGAAGACATAATAGTGGAATGCAAGTGTCAATTAAGACAAAGTAAGAAATTTTCTAAGCGATTTTAGCACAGAAATAAATAGGTGTTCGAATTGAACAAATTACATGAAATTAGAATGCGATATTGCTCGGAGTGTAATCGACAAACGAATGATTTGTGTATCGCTCTTGGCTGTTTCATTTGGTACGAATTTGTCGTCGAGTTTATCATAATTGATCTCAGTATAATAGATTTAGTATTTTCCCACCATTTAGAAATTTCCACGTAGAAGATTCTATGTGCAAAATTCGTTGATTTAAATTACCACGTGCTTTTATGTGGGTCAACGTATTCGAGTGAATGAACTTTCATTCTTTTATATAGGTCCATGCGATAAGGAACGGTGGTGCGACATCCTTATCGCAACGTACGTTGTGGTATGTTCTGTGATAAGGATGTGTGTCATTGTATTTGCACCTTTTCTCATTGTTCGTCAGCTGATTTTTGTTTTTATAAAAACACACGTGAATTTATTTTGAATTTCACGATAGATGTTTTATTTTCGAGCTGATTTATTGTAACGATATTTTCGTATCGTTCAAAATATGAAATGTTTTTGTATTACTAATTATCATCATCATCATTACTTTCTCTCTATTTTTCTATTATTTCCCATTCATTAACTCTCACGTCATTTCTTCAAGTCAAGACTTGTTTGATGACATCATTTCCTACATAAACAGTTACTGTGTTTACTCATAAACAATGAACTCATCTTTTGTTTATACTATTTCTGCAATCTTGCATATATACTAATTTCTACTAACTTATTTGTGAATATCCACTTTATGTCATATTCTTACGAGACCATTGGTCATACTTACTGTACATATATTTCTATTAACCAATAAGATCAAAACCCTTCTCCAATACTCTGTAAATTTGCCTGAACCTTCCTCTTTTTACTTACTATATAATCTCATGTTTTGTACTATTTCATTCATTCTAATTCATTCTACTTAATTCTAATTACTCTCTTTTACTTTTGATTATCTTGTTACTATTCTTTTAATCTTGATATTTATTACTGTTACTCTTCTATAAAGTTTATGTCTAATACACCGTTTTAACTAACTTGTGTATTTGATTGTTCTGTTACGATATATAACCGTCACATTTATTTTCGCATTTTTCTTCTCTGCGTCTAGGTTCGAATCCTAGAAGCGGAAGATTTATTTTTTGATTTTTATGACCATTTTTTGATGTTTTAATTTTGTTTAACCTTCTGCTATGTTTTTATGCAGGGGTTGATGGTGAATAAATTTATTTTGCTTTTTGTAACCATTTATTTTTCTATGGTTTGGGATTTTGGTGGTTTTTATATGAGTGAATTATGCAATTGTGATCATTTTTTGGTTTACCTATTTTCAGTGTTGAGCTAACCTTTCTGATCTACGACTCGGAATTTGGTTTCGTTTTTTATAACTACCTTTAGGCCTGCCTCTTTTATTGGGCTTTATAGGCGCTTTTGGATCGTAGTAATATTTTAGTACATTGTCATCGAATTTGACAACTTTTTTGGATTTGGTTTTTATGGCCGTATTTTCCAAATTTGGTTTGAGTACATCGCTATGCATTTCTTGTACTATTTCTGGCTGTGTTAGTAGCTTTTGAGTGTCGGTATTTTGTTCGACAATTTCTTGTGGATCTTTGACTATTCTTATGTCAGTATCCATTTCATTTTCCTTGCAATTTTTTGTGACATTGATTTTATCATCTGCTATTAAAAATGCAGGTTTTACACGATCTATTGAGACTTTTTTCTCTTTATCGGCTATGAGTAGGGTGAACGTTTTTTCTGTTCTATCCACTACTTTATAGGGACCGGTGTAGGGTTTCTGCAAATCCTTTTTCATCCCTTCTTCTTGTAAGAACACGTGCGTGGTTGTCACTAAGTGTCTCAAGACATAGGTTTTGGGTTTGCCATGAGTTGCAGCTTGTTTTAAAAATTGACTTGCGTCGTCTTTTATGTTTTGTACTAATGTTCCAGGGTTAATTTCTTTGGTTTCATAGAAAAAATCCCCTGGTAAGCGCAATTTCTCACCTAGTGCTAATTGAGAAGCTGAGTGTCCAGTATCTGTTGCAAGGCTGATTGGAGGCCTAATAAGATGGTTGGTAGCCTATCAATCCATCTTTTGGTGTCGTGTGCCATAATTGAGGCCTTTAGAGCCCTATGCCACCTTTCCACTTTCCCGTTAGATTGTGGGTGGTAAGTGGTGGTGGACCAGTGTTTAGCACCCAAGGTCTTTACTAGCTCGTTGAATATTTGGCTTTTGAATTGTCGACCTTGGTCTGTAGTTATGCTTTGGGGCACACCAGTATCTAGCAATCCACGTTGAATATATTTCTGCAGCCACTGTTGAGGCTGACATTTCAGTGAGTGGAATTGCTTCGGGCCAGCGAGTAGCTCGGTCTATAATGGTCAGCAGATACTTGTAGCCACGAGAAGGTGGTAAAGGACCAACTAAGTCTACATGAATGTGTTTGAATCTGTCAGTATGTCTGAATTTCCCAAGTTTCGATTTCTTGTGTCTGCCAATTTTAGATTTCTGGCAATTTAGACAAGCACGGGCCCAGTTGTTGCAATCTTTTTTTATGTTGGGCCATACAAATCTTGAGGTCATTAGTTTAGTCGTACTCCTAGGTCCAGTGTGCGATAAGTTATGAACACTGTCAAACGCCATTTTCCTATATTTTTGTGGAATATAGGGTCGTTCTTGACCTTGGGATACATCACATGTTAACATGATTTTTGTGCCAGGGAGTCTTTTTTGTCTCAGTTGTAGACTTGATTTGTCTGAAGATATCAATTTTAATAATTCTTCATCCCCTAGCTGTTCAGCATAGGGTAACTGAGATGCCACTGAGACAGATTCTATTCGGCTCAGAGCATCAGCGGGTGAATTTAATTCCCCTTTTTTATACCTGATGTCTGTTGTAAATTGGCCTATGAATTCTAAGTGTCTCATTTGTCTTAGCAATGCATGTTCTGCTCTCTGCTGGAATGTATATGTGATAGGTAGGTGGTCTGTATACACAGTAAAAGTTCTACCTTCTACATTATGCCTAAAGTGCCTGATTGCAGCATTTATCGCCAATAGCTCCCTATCGTACGTACTATAATTTTTCTCAGCCTTAGATAGTTTCCTCGAGAAGAATGCTAAGGGCTGGTTTTGATCATTATCAATTTGGTACAATGTTGCACCAATTACAAAGTCTGACGCATCTGTTGCTATGCATAATGGCAGACTGTCATCTGGGTGAGCTAATAATGTCGCGTTAGCCAGCATATTTTTGAAATTGTCAAATGCTAAGTTGGCTTCTTCTGTCCATATGACAGGAGTTTTGTCGCATTTTTTATTTGTTTTTATCAAATCGAATAATTTGCCTTGTTCAGCCACTGCATTTTTTATGCAACATCGATAGAAATTTGTCATCCCTAAAAATCGTCTTAATTCAGCGACTGTTTTTGGTTTAGGGAAGTTTATTATTGGCTCAACCCGGACTTTTTGAGGGGTAATTCCAGCAGAAGTAATGTTGTACCTGAGAAAATCAATATTTGGTTTTGCATATTCGCATTTACCGGGATTGATAGTTAAACCGGCAGCGTGCAGACGCTGTAATACGGTTCTCACTTTCTTCTCGTGCACTTCAATGCCTCCACTGGAGCATATGCAGATATCATCTATGTATGCATAGGCATATGGTATGTCTCTCAATACACCATTTATAAATTGTTGAAATGTCTGTGCAGAATTTCTTAATCTAAATGGCATTCGAAGGTATTCGAAGAGGCCGAATGGAGTTATTAGTGCAGTTTTTTCAATATGGTTTTTAGCCATAGGTATCTGGTGGAAAGCCCAATTAATATCAATTTTGGTAAATAGATCTTTTCCTTTTATGTTTATATTAAAATCCATGATATTAGGAACTGGATATATGTCTGGTTTTGTTTGAGCATTTAGGCGTCTGTAGTCACCTACTACTCGCCATTTTCCACCTGGCTTAGGGATGATATGAATGGGTGAGCTCCATGAGCTATTTGAGGGTCTACAAACTCCTTCTTTTACCATTCTATAGAATGCATCCTTAGCCACTTTTAATCTATCTGGAGCTAAGCGTCTTGCATTTGCTACGCAGGGTTGTCCTACAGTTTCTATTATATGAACTGTATCATGTTTATATGTAGGATTTCGATTAAAAGTTGGTTCGGTGATACCAGGAAAATCTGTCAATATATTGACAAATTTATCATTTGGTTGTGTGCACGCATTAATTATATTAATTATTTGATAATTTTTAGTTTTTCCTTTTATGTGTTCACCTGTTGTGGAATCTATTATTTGTTTATTTTTAAGATCAATCAATAGTCCATAATAGGCTAAGAAATCAGCTCCTAATATAGGGTATTTGACATCAGCTATGGTGAAAGTCCATTTCATTGGTTTGTTAAAACCTATATTTAAATTCATTTTTTAATTCCATATGCAGAGAAACTATGGTTACCTACTGTATTTAATTGTGATTTCGGAGTGTTATTCTTGTGCTTGATCTTGGCTGGCAGTAAGCTTATATCTGTGCCTGAGTCAGCAAGAAATTCCCTCCTTTTTGACCTGTCCTGTATGAACAGGCGGCAAGAGTAGTTATTTGAGGGGTTGGTTGCCGCTGATACAACCCCTCTCTCTAGTTTGACTTACTGGGAGATTTTTGGTTGTCTCTAACCTTATCCAATTCAGAGAGCAATTCCTTTTTCTTTTGCTCGTCTTTGATCATCCTTTTGGCATAGAATCAGCAGGTGATTTTACAAGTCCTGGCATTTTCTCCCCATTTGTTATGGTGGTAGCAATAGTCTTCTCGCCAATTTGCATTTTTGTATTTGGGTCTAGATTTAGACCTTGGTGGTGTTCTGCCAGGGCTTTTTTTTCTGCTGTTATTTCTGCGGTCATGAGATCTAGAGTCTCGTTCTCGCCAATTTCGGTTTTTGGAACGGCTGTTACAATTTCCTCTGCTGTTGGTGTTTTTATGTTCCATTTTCAAAGCAGCAATTTTGCTCTAAGTTCCACTATTTCGGATTTTTCCGCTGAGATGGCACTGATTGCAGTTTTACCTGTGTATTCCAGTGCCTGTTCAGTAGCTTTGACCAAATTTATCAATGCCTCATCACTGGTAGCATTGGTGAGATTTAAAGCTCCAAGTGATTGCACAACTGATGTAGGTAGTTGTTGGCAAAATCGGTCAGCTATTACTAAGGGTGATACATGGTTATCCCTTTTTTTCATAAATTTTGCCATGAATACTGTGGGCTTGTCGTCTCCGATGGACATGCCTCTCATCAGTTCTCAAATTTCCTCTCGAGCGGTTATACCAAATGCAGTTCTTATTTTATTCTAGAACCAACTGTATGAATCTTCTGCTTTGTCGGGACATTCCATGATGTCTGGACAAGCTTTTATGATTTGTGCGGGCATATTTCCACACAATTTTCTATATCTGTGCTCTCGAGGAATCTCCTTGAGTTGGAAACAGCCGGTCAGTTGAATGAACCAAGTTTCTACATCCTTTGGGAGAAACTGGTAGTTGGATCCATTTTTTGAGTGTGTTTTTGGCTTCTTCAACCTTCTTTTTGTCATACTCCAATATTGCCTTGGCTACGATCTCTTTCATATATTGATCGAACAGCTCTTTTTCTATCTGAGCCTGTTTCTCAGCCAGTAACCTACGTTCTTTTTCCTCTGGATTTTCAGTCGAAGTTCCAGGCATTTTAGGTTCGTCGTTTTTCAGCATTATTTTTCGTATTATTTTTCCGTTTCTTAATTTTTGGAAATCCAGCTTAGTCGAGTTTGTAGCAGAAATTATTGTAGGACTATTTCCTATCTAGCAGATGTATATGCGTGTTCTACCGAGAATTTGTTGACCCGTCTGGTTTATGGGGCAACGTTTATTTGGTATAGGGGGTAAATTTCCCACTCCTTAGTCAACTAATAGTCACCTAAGTCACACCAGCTATTTCTAGCCAATGAAAAAGTCGCGTTCAAGCCCCACTTATCAGCAGAGTGATTTCTCGCTTGTTGAGCAGTTTTCACGCCTGAACCACTGTAGCAACGTTGAGGCCACCTCTGTGGCTTGTTTGGTGTAGTTAGATGGGTTCATGGAACCTTTGAGTGAGACAGTGGTTTACGTGTGGGGCGACCGAATTATTTCTCGGTACCGGTAGCCAGCCGGTTTAAGATGCCTTACCATACACTAAGCATACTTCCTAACTGGGGCAATCGTCCAAAGGCGATGCGGTATCATATACAGACCGCAGCACGTATACTGTCAGTGAGTATGTAAGTATTACATACTCACTTGCCTCAGTTTACCGCCTCAACGATAAACACAGAAACGCATCGTCTGTATGAGTGTATACAGACGATGTACTCTGTTTAATGTGCAATGCACAATTAGTATGGGTGGCGGACTTTAGTCTGTCGATGCAGGGCCGAGCCCTGAGGGAGGCAAAGAGGGAAATGTCCCCACAGCCTATTTTTTTAAAACTCGTTTTTAACATAACTTATTATTTTTATATCGGTCATAAAATGCGGAACTTTTGAACTATATATACGAAATTTGAAATAAATATTCATTAAAATTTATTGTAGCATGCTACCAGTTTTGATGCGGATCGATTGGACGGTACTTCTGGCAAAGATTTTTTTCCCTCTTTTTTCTAATTTGCAAGAACTTTTTTTTACAAAAATTGACCACATGCTCATGTTTTCTTATTTTTTATTTCATAACTTTATTATATTTCATTGATTTTATTTTGAATTATATGATGCTGTACTATACTTTATCATCTTAATTTATTTTTCATTTTTTCAAGAAAAAATACTTTTATATTGCACGTTTTCTAATATTTTGTCAGCAGCTAACACATTTCATAAAATCATAACATATCATTAACGCATATAAACTTACAGACAATTAATGTTGCCGTCAAAATTCATAATTCTTTCTTTCGAAAACCTACTTTTTCTCAGGAGGCTTGCTGCACTAGAGTTTTTTTTTTTTCGTGTTCGTTTCAACGAATTATCTGCAAATGATGTGGAGAGAGAACCTTTCATTCTGCGTTAATTGAAAAAATGTGATTTTATGAACGAAGGAAATCAGTGCCGTGGCCGGGATTTCCTCGAGTAAGATTTCGAAGTTCAGAAAATGAGGGAAGCATGAAGAGAAAGAAAAGCTTTTGGAACCAAAATAATTAGCAAAATAGTTTTATTTCCTTCGATTTCCAAGGATAACCTGGATTCGGTGGACGAAATGGATTCCAATCCGTACACTATCACAATTATTTCAAAGTCGAAGAAAATATATTTTTTGCAACACCCACCCCACGAACTGATGTTTTCATGCTTATTAACTACACGTAAAGTAAAAGATTTTACCCCATGTTGAAAAATAAAATTTCGCGCATGCGCAGCTTGGGACTTGCTAAGATTATTAAATCATTGTCTTGGCTGATGCGTACTATATCTCATCCAACATTATAAAATGCAATTAGATTAATTTTTTTCTTTGTACCTACCTTAACTAACGCTCTTCACTACCAGATATACTCATGAGGGTGATGCGAAATAAACTGCCATTTTGTATTGTTTGTTATGATGTACTGAATGTACTCGTATACGTACAGTAAATATAATTATAGTGATAATAAACAATGTAAACTTAATGCAAATAAAACTAACGCATAATGGTCGCTCATCTCTTATCACCTTGATGCGTGTAACTTGTTTAAGAGTACCTTAATTACCTAAACCCGATACACTCTAGCGCATTTCTAATTTTCGAAAGCATAGGTATAAAATTAAGTGATGACGTTTTTCGGGTTTTTGCACAAAGTGCAAAAAACCCTATTAAATTCATTATTTTCCCTCTTCTTTTCGTCCTTCTTTTTCTTGAGCTAGTTCTATGTTTTGTTTTTCATCTGTGAAACTGCGATTCCCTCGATTAATTAACTAATTGATTTTTTGCTAACTGATGTATGTTTTGCAAAATTTATCGATTAATCGAATCATTCAGGCTTGGGCAAGAATCAAAAAAATTTTATGAAAGAAATAGACGAAATATATGAGGAAAATTCTACTTGTTGGCTGTTTGCAGAAGAAACTTTCTCTATTCTCCTTATAATTAATGCGTGTTGAAAAAATAAAGTTTGCAAGTTGGTATAAAAAACGGTAAAATCGATTAATTGAACAGTTCTTAATTAATCGCATTTCACTATGTGAAGCAAAAACCCTACTGCAACTTAGTTAATCGATGTAGCTTGTTATTAGTTGGTTTTGTCAGTCCTAATCTTTTAAAATCTTGCCGTAAGTAAACCCAATTCACGTTTGAAGGAGGGGAAAACAAACGACCAAAGAATTCAGCTTGCTTCATTCTTATTGAAGTATACAGAGTAAATAAGCAAAATCAGCGTAGTAATCATTATCGATGAACGCTGCGGAAAATTTTTCAAAAACTTTTTATGGGAAAACTTGAAAAATATTCTATATATCTACCCTGTATTTCAAAAAAAAAAACTTAATCGACGAACAGGATGTTACGCTTCATCTACTCTTGTAAAGTATTCAGTGAGGTAGAGAGAAGAAGCCCAAAAGTATAGTCCCAAACTCCCAATCTTAGCAAAAAGTAATGAGAAAATCTTCATCAATGAAACGGGAAGTCTTAGGACCTTCAGCAACCTTTATGAAAACTCTTGTAGAAGTTTATCCACAAGTATAAGCACTTTATAACTATCGTTCGGTCGTAATTAAGGTTTTATTAATCGAGACTAGCATTCATGGCTTCGCTCGTCAACCATATACCGAATTTTGACAAGATATTGCAATGAAAAAGCTCGTCTAACGCCAGAATCCTTTTAATTCAATGTAGAAAATATTCTGATCACTTTTCATGTGATCGATAGTTTTATATTAAAGCTGTCGACTTCTCCCTCTACCATATCCATATCTCTTCTTCATAAATTCATTGTAAGTTCCTTTTTCATCAGTTAAATTTTTACATTGATGAAATCGTTTCAAAAATTTAATTTTTTAATGGTTTTTTCGCAAATTTTCAATTTTTTAACCGACTTGAAAAAAAAAAGAGAAGATTTTATGTTCGTCAGGTGTGTACAGATCACTCAGCAACGGCTGCCCTGATTCTAAAATTCAAGATTCATTTTTGAATAAGGATAGCCCTGAGGTGGTTCCATTAAAATTTTTATTGAAATCGGATTTATACAGGTTCTGAAATTTAGGATCTAAAATAATTCAGCTAATTTCTATAAAAATTGGTATTTGTGGAGTTTTTTGGTTGCTGATTTGATTACGAATTCGGCTCCTTTTTTTTTTATAAGTAGGCCTATTTAAAAATTGAACTGAAAATTGAAAAATAATAAAACGAAAAAAATGAATAAAACGGACTTGAAAAAAGGTAGTCCTGCATAAAAAAAGAATGAAGATAAAAACACGAAGAAAGAAAAAATAATTTTTTGGGGATATTAAAGGCATCATATTTTTTTAAACGAGAATGTATATCTCCATATATACACAGTAAAATCCTAATAATTCGTTTTTCAAGAGACCACAGTGGAAAAACATATTTTGCGGGAAAACGTAATGCATTGCAAGTGGAAAAACTCAAAATTTAGTAAAAAAAAATAAAATATTTTGTTTTACAAGAAAAAATTGAAAGAGGCAAAAATTATGTTCTAATAAGATTTGTTCAGTTAGGCTAAAAGTGCATAACTTTCTGAATTTGGAATAGTGTGGTATTAATTCATTAAAGAGGCTATTTGATTTTCAAGGATGAATTCAAAAAGTTCCAAATTTCGAACCTGGCCAGATCTGTCTGAAAAATGTATCATGTGGGAAAATGTTATACTCAGCAACGTGTTACCGAGAAATTTTATATCGCTTTAGTATGGCAAATCAAGAGACCCCAAAAAAAGCGTAGTATGCAAAAAAACGTCTTAAGCGAGAACATATTAACGAGTTTTACAGTAATTATATACATGTACCTGTATATAAATATATATTTTTTAGTAAAAATTTAATTTGGCGTCCAATTTATGCAAAAAGTCATAACTTTATATGCAACGACTTTTATAGAACTGATGAAGATAAGATGTATGAAGTGCTGTAGCCCCTGATGATTGAAAGAGCAACGCTATAGGACTTTGAAAATTACTAAATTGTCATTTTTATCATTTCAAATACGATTTCTTTTTACAGCCTGTTTACACAGATAAAAGCGCTTAGCTTACGCTATTTAGTAGTGGACTCATAGTCACCGTACATAAAAAATTTGGTACCATTCGGTTGGTATTTGTATTTTTGAGAATGTTTTAAATAACAAAATTCTGGAAAATTTATACTATTTTTATGTATTTTTCAAAGATTAAAAAAAAAATTCTCGATTTGAGGTACAATAACGGCATAGAAAAATGGTGGTTTAGGTAATTGTTACTTTTTTATGGATTATACTGTACAAAAGTATATTAATTTCCGAAAGGAGTATTAATATCTCTGAGTAAAATAATTTATCATCCACACTCGTATGGTGAACCTTAACTTTGCTGGAACAAGACTTTATATAAAATAATTTAATAACAAAAATAGTATTTTGACAATTTAATAATTTTTACAATACAATTTTTAAGAACAATGTTGAGAGTGATGCTCGAACAGAGTCTTTAAGAGAGACTATTATAAACGTATAGTTTTGTAAAAGAGGTTATGAAAAAGTGTGTCTTATTCTCTTTGAAACAAGAGTATATATACATTTTCAGGAATATGTTTTTACACTGTCGTTAGTGTGTAGAGGTAATACATGAAGTGGGGGAGGTATTTATATATTTGAGGGACCAGTGTAAATGAAGTCACAGAATACCATTAGGTACAGGCTTGTGCATACCATAATTTTTAAACAATAGAAAGAAGAAAGATATAAATTTGTGCAAGAAAAAGAAGAGTCAATGGAATCCAGAGATATGGTTACAAAAATGAAATAATGTCACCTGTGTACGAATATAATCATCTATAATTTTTATGGCCTAGTATATTTGTTGCAGGTCCTATTTTTATACGCTTTTATTCTACTCACTCAATTTGTTGGATTTCACTGGATGACCAACTTCAGCGCTGCTTTCACATGTTAAAACGCATGACACACGCACACATACATTTATATCCGTTTTTATCAGTTGTGTTTTCAATTTTTATTTGTTTCTGTCTAAAAAAAAAAGTGAGAAATTTTATTTTCTCTTTTGCCGTTATTTTCTTCTTCAAATTATAAAAGCGTATTTTTTAAAAACTCGTTTTTAACCTAACTTATTATAACTTTATTTAATTCTCTCATTAATTCCCTAAAAAAAAGTGTCATATACCTATCTGCTTGTCTTTTGTAGGTTTTGAAAAAAAAAATTGCAGAATCTTCACTGTATTTCATGGCTTTCTCAAAGTCCTCAATGAATGAAATAAGTTAGCTCCTTCAATTTTTTATAAGTAATTGTTTTTCCACAAGTACTACCAAGGAAATTATTCAGACGTGTGTGAGCATGCAGAAACTTGTCTATGTTAGTTTTTTGAGTGTTCTCAGTTTTTTTCGTTAATTTTTAAAAATTCATTTTTAAGCCTTTGAAAAGGTCTTGTAATGTACTGAATGTTTGAAATTTTTTTTTTCAAAATCCGTAGTAGATAAGCTGATGGATACGTAACATGTTTTTAGGAAATCTATGGAGCAGATGAATGAAGTAATGAAAATGGTACCCTTGCATAGAGAATTTTTTCGTAATCTTTGAAAAATACAGAAAAATATCATAAATCTTCAAGAATTTTGTGACTTAAAACCTTCTCAAAAATCAAAATACCAACCGAATGGCATTAAATTTTTTGTGTATTGTTACTATGAGCATACGTATCAAATGGCTCAAGTGAAGTTTTTTTATCTGTGTAAATGAGCTGGAAAAACTTGAGACATTTAAAACTTGGAATTCCGAAACCGGTTAAACATTTACCTGAGTTTAGAACAATGCTTAAAAGCCTTCGAGTCTGCCCACTTAAATCCAATTAAAGAATGTGAAACAAGCTACCTAATTTTGCTTCGAATTTGGTGCCGAATTGAAAATTTTTATTTAAAAAAAAAAATATCGTGATTGAGCATCCTCTCTATATTATAATACTTTTTTTTTATCCTTCAAATCGTTATTCCGATTTCATAACATTTTCAACTGTTTTTCCAAGAACTGAAATCCACTTACACTAGCGTATTACAAAGCTAGAAAATTTTTGCTACGATTTTCCGTTCAGGTGAATTGACGTACCTAAGAGTAATTGTTGGCAGCATGCTGTATGTTTGTGTAATGTACATTTGAAACAACTGAGTACCAAATCAATTAATTTTTTCCTATTCACCCTGAACATCTGTGAAAATCGAAGGTTTTAGTGCACATGAACGTCACACTTTACATGCCACTGGCAATAAATCAGAATATAAATTGACATTGTCGCGACTCAGCATTTTAAATCTCACACTCCCCATCTTATTTCATCGCTAAAGAATGATTTAACTTAGCCAGGGAGAAAATTAATTTCAATATGAAAAAACTAACGTCGTAAAGTGTTTTTGGCAAATGAGAAGGAAAACGCGATAGTAAAATAATTAAATTATACATGCTAATACGGTGCTTGAGTTGATGTAGGTGTGTTTTTTTGAACTAAACATCCGTGTGCCCTTGAAACGTTAACTTGAAAGCTACATCAAACTGGAATTTATTCAGGGTTGAATCACAATTGAGGGCGACTATATCCGATTAAAAATCTTGAAATTTTGACGCTAAATCAAGTGGTATACTTACGAAAATCTGATAATCTAGGGAGAATCCTCCACCTGTATATGTTCTCCATTGATAAAAAATAATACTTTAAATATTTAAAACTACAACGAGTGGTATTTCTGTTCTTTCCGCAATTTGATGACAACTTTTTTGTTTATTTATTTACAAATTGCATGATGAACGTCATAATGAATAATTCTTCACGAATTATTAGATTGGCCATCCTTGAGGAAGAGGTATCACTGAGCTGATAATATGCCTACAGAAGAGCAAATTCTGAAACTACGATTAGGAATTTTCTAATTACATGCTTATGATCAAAATCGGTCCTGTGGTTTTCAAGAGGAAGTCAACACAAAATTTACTTCTCCACGTTTTCAAAAGTTGCCAGTTTCTCTCATTACTTTTCTGTATAAATAATATTGAAGTGTGCTTATTGTAAAGATATTATATCTAACTCGTTGTTTATTAAAGTTCTTATATCCAATGAGAGTTAGCAATTCACCACATGTTTGGGTTCTTCAAGACGTTAAGTTACTCTTATCGTTACCAAAGTTGAAAATATATTTTGTAGAGCACCCTGAATGTTCATGTACTAACTCATGTTATTTTATCAACACGGTGAAAGTTGAGAAGTATACAAATAGGCATTTGTAAACTGTTAGTGTAAATGTTTTAAGGAAAATGTAAAGTTAAAGAAAGGTCAAATTTTATGCTCTGGTGATTTGTACTAATTAATGGCATATTTTCATTTTCGGAGAATTGAAGAAATTCCCTCAAAAATTGTGGTCACAAAACATAGTACAGAATAATAACTTACAGTCTGCAAAAAATAAAACGAAAGACAGAAAATTTAGATCTACTCGTAGAAAATTCTCTCCGTGTACACTTTGGCATTAGATTTACGAACATAACGCGAATTTGTTACGTTTAACTTTGAAAATGTTTTCAGTGGTTGTCTAGTCCATGAAAAATATAATGAAGAAACGTTATAAAAATAATACTAACAGAGCAGCCGAATGAGAAAACATGCCATCTATTATAGGGTGAGATGAGCTATTAGCAAGTCCAAGACTGAAAGGAGTAGGGGAAGAATTGGGCCTGAGGTAAAGCCGCCCCTTGGTAAGGGACCTAGTGATAAATCCTACTCCCGTGAGGTTAAGCGCTGGAGGTTTCGGTTGGAGCCTTCTTCCCAAGCGTTAAGCACCGAGTCCATCAAGTTATGAAATCATATTCGATCAGCATACATATTCGGTATTATGACTGGTTTCTCAAAACAACCTTCAACTGTTTTCACCAATTTAGTCTGTTTGTCTATTCTACAATATAAGTATGTACTTTTGAGATAGACATACTTTAAATTTAGTTTCTGCTTTGTGTACGGCTTAAATGTGAAGATTAGAGTAAATTTTAGGATCCATAGACGAATAGAATTGATATTGTGTCAGTCATTGCAGTCCCGAATATTTGTGAAGAGTACTTTGCCAAAGTCACCACATTCGAAAACTTTTTATGTAAACTTCCTCAAGGATATATTATTGCCGAAGTGAACTTCACTGCGCCAGAATTCGTTGATAATATATTTTTGGGGTGGGGAAGGGAGAAAAAACTGGTAATTCAAATAGATTGAGATTTCATGATTGGAAATATGAATAGCGTTCTAAGTTTTATCAGTTTTTATTATCGAAGAAATTTTGTCGCTCAAATCTCAGTAAATCGCAGATGAAGAATTTTACGTCTGCGTAGCTCAGTTGTTCATGATTTTTTTGTAAATGAGCGATTGGTTCTAATCCCAGCAGCCACTACTTTTCAACTCTGAAAACAGTGGTTTGTAGTGAGTCACTGTTCACCTGCAGCAATAATATTTGGTAATGAAGTACTCAGTACCCATCCAAAATACTATATTCTTTATAGTGAATCATCGGATGGCTGTTGTGGTGATATCTGACTGACTCAGTACTATAGTGTTTGACCCAGCTCTTCAGTATAGACACCTGTTATGCGTAGTACCACGAGTATACCTTCTGGTGTTGCATCCCCCATACTGTATGTATCCTTAACAGCTGAACAGGGCCCCTAAATATACAAAAAAAAAAACTTCCGAGCATCCTCCGCGGTATGTATTTTCCAAAAGTGTCAAATTTTGTAATAGCTGCCTTTCAAAAACCAGTTGATCGATTTTGCTCAAATTTAATACCAAATAGTCCTAATAGTCTCTAACTACCAAAACAATTTCAGGCCAAAATCTTTTAATTTACGGGAGTTCTCCGTGTTTGCAAAACTTTGAGAACCTCTCCCTCCAAAATTAGGAGAGTAAATTTCAAAAATTTTAAGACGAATGCGTAGCCCATGAAAGCCCCGAACTCTGTTCCAAGTTTCATTACCATCGGTTGAAAAACGGAGTTTCCTCAGATTCCCAAAAACTGCCAAAATGATTAAAAAGTGGAAATTTATACGCATATAATTATATATCCGTGTACAGTACCTATATATATACAGAAATTAAAAGCTAAAGTTGCGGACTTCTTTTTTATTGTGTATATTCATTCATCTACATCAGAATGGGAGTATATCTTGCACATTGTTTTCAAACTTGAGACGTGGTATATTTCAAGGTCCAATACAATAAGTTTCTAAAGAGCAAAACATTATCTTTTTTATTTTTGGAGAAAAGGGGGATTACAATGTGGCGACCCAAAAAGTACGCGACTTCACCAAAAATACGTCTCAATACCTGTTGTTAAGAAAAAAGTCCGTCACTTAATCTGTGTGATATATATATATATGTGACACTAAAGAGTAGAAAATATTTCATCAACAAGTATGAATATAAAGTGTAAATGCATGAAAGGGAAAAGACAAGACAGAAAATTAGAAAATAATTATTTAAATAAATATTTTTTTAATATACCATGTTTTTCAAACGGACTAAAAGTATAATAAATAATTTATCCTATCCGGGTACAGATTTAAAACCCCTACAGATTGTCCTGAAAATTTGTGATTGTGAATTTTCATAGTTATGAAATTACTTGTAAGAATTAAATGTGGGATGCATGGAATCGATAGTAGAAATGAGTGTAGAGTGTAGCTGTTGTTGAGAAAACTTACACAACGGTTCATGTCATTTGCAGTGCATAAAATTGTTAGTGACTTGAGTGAACTATTCATGTATCAACATGTACCAATTATCGATTGCATGCGCCCCACATTTTTTGTTTTAAATCTTACTAGTATTTTCATTGCTATTAGATTCACAATCATAAATTTTCAGGACAGTCTGTACGGATTAGGAATTTTTATGAGGTTATAAATTTGTAGGAGGCTAAGATGAATTATTTTTGACGCTTTTATCATATTTTTAGTTCGTTTTAAAAATCTGGTATATTAAAAAATTTTTGATTTGTAGTCATCTTAGCGTTCCATCTGTGGTGGGGGAGAATTATGATCATAACTCCTACAAATTACGTCGTGGTTGTGTGTGTGTGTATGTTGCGCACACACACAACCACACTGTTATGTTTACATATCAATCCTTGGTGTTCATTATTCCATTTGACCCATTCCTCAATCCCCAGTGGGCCCCAAAAGGGGGTCAATGTTGAGATAGCATACATTTTTTGATATGCCTTTTTATTAAATTATTATTAATATAATCCAATATAATTTAAAATCAATTTTAAACTTTGCATTTGTTTTCCTTATATCTGATTAGAATTAAACAATAGGCTGAAAATCAAATTCAGTTTTATCCAAATATTACAATATCAACAATTATCTGTCACTTCTAGGTTAAATTCTTCTTATTGTGAAAAACTGCTAGAGACTTTCATTTTGCACTTCATAAAAAATTATTCAAATAATTAAATTTTTGAAAGAAAATTAAACCAGCTGTGTGTAGGGACATAAAATGTGATAGAACTAAAATGTTGAAAACAAGTTTTCCAGGTTTTGTAATAGTAATTTTTTTACAACGTGGAATTACAACTAACGCAGTCGCTGGCAGAAATACCTTTTGATATTAATATGAAAACCAATACTGTTTGGTTCTCACTAATTAAATTGTGCAGCAAATGATATTTAAATGAATGTTGATTTCATAAGTACCTATCATTAAGACTAATATGAAGTTGATTGAAATCAAATGGAAAGTGGAGAGTTTTCAACAGCATATTTAAGGAATTTAAACATTTTTAACAAATAAAACTCCCTAATGTTTTGAATAAATGTAATAATTCTATCTATTTCAAGGTTGTTAAATCCATGTTAAATTTACCAAAAATTTCATCAGGGAAATATTTAATATAAAAGGATCTACATTGCTTCATTCAAAAATCTTACATTATATATTTATAACATGTGACTTGGAAAGCATTTCTGCCAGTGACTGCTTTAATTGTGGTTGCATTTTGTAAATAAATTACTATTATAGAACGTGGAAAACTTATTTTCAACATTTTAGTTCTATCAAGTTTTATATCCCTACCCGCAGACAGTTTCATTTTTTTCAAAAATTTAAGTATTTATTTAAATACATATATTATGTACAGATAAATTTGAGTGACCTATATATTCGTGATCTAAGCATTAGGATCAGCGCTTTTTCACAAGTCCCGTCTCCAGCTCCTGCCATTGCGTTGAATGCAATAATTGTATTTACCACTAAAACAAATTTGAAATGAAAAAAAAAGTTAATTACTTTGGAAACGTCTGGATGAAAGCGGTTTTTTCGTATGGCTCATCCTGGGTTCGTCCATATAGTCAATTTTTAAGTGCTTGTCCGTCAGTACAAGCCCTTAAAATTTGCTACTTTTCATATCGAAAGTCTCGGTCCTCGTATGAGACGCGTACCGTGAAGTAAATATTTTTCGATTTATTACATTCTTGTTTTCCTCTTGTCATCTCTCAATCGTGATTTAATTGTCGCGTGTAATTGCAGTTATAATTATTTCAATTAACTTCGTAATAACCTAAAGTGTGTATACGCCATACCAATATAAAAATTAAAATCGCATTGTGTATTCAAGACTTGGGCAGTGAATAACAAAAAAATTTGAACAGTCATTTTTTGCTCGTAAACATGTCGTGATTAATTTGACTAAACATCAAATGATGAACGGAACGCCATTGGCTATCATCCAAGGAGAAAAAATATCGACCGACTACGTTTCAAAATTTAAAACTAGTTGTATAATGACACCAACTTTTTTCTTTCCCCCACTTTTACGCGGAACCAATTACCATGTTATTTTTAAATGTTTATGTAAAAAATCTGTTTAAAAAAAAGATTTACTACTCCGTTTTTTTTTTCTTTCCTTTATGTTCCAGGTTGAATTAAGGGAGAAATTAATCAAGCTGGAGTCGTCAAGCAATATCGCCAGCAGACATCTGCCGTCTCCGCCGGTATTGTGGCGTTCAAGAAGATCTTTAGGTACCTATGAGAAAATTTATTCCTTTTATAATTTACTATCGCAACGTGCGATCCTTTGAGGTACAAGTAGAATGGACAATTCAGAAAAATTATGGACTTGGGCTCGTTTTATTCGATGCTGGACAGTAAATTTGTGTATGTGAACACTATCGTGCGGCAAATTAATTTCTGTTCTCTCTCGAATTTCTTGTACAGTCTATAGTGCTTCCAAAGGGCAATATTAAATTTATGTAATGATATTCAAAGTAAATAAATAATATATTAAAAACCAATTTTTTTCAATATGCTTTTATAAAACAGTTTAAAACGTGTGAAGTGAAACCTAGCGAACTCTATTGCACTCACCGGGAAACATGTAACCTAACCCGTAATTACGATCCACGCGCTTTGATAATGCTCTAGCAGCAAATTTGGTAACTATTCGCGGGTCTACCCATATACGAACCAAAAACAAAGTCTAAATTTTGTTCCTAAACGAAGTTAAGTAAAATCATATAATAAAAAAAAGCTACCACTCGCTACTGGTGCAGCCATTCGCATTTGTTGTAGTGGAGGAGTTTACTTATTGTTGGTTTAACGTCACAAGGACGAATAAAATATGTTCGTTGTCACACACCTTAACTTGCGCCTGGTTGTGGAACAACTGTTAGCGTCGCCTCAGCCCAGTATCTACAGTCATGTCGAGTCCTCTGCGCATCGCTAGTGCGCACAGGACTCGTGGGCGTAGCCATGACACTGGGGACGGTGTTCCTGGGTGGCCATCGGTGGCCACCTCCAAAGATTCCCCTGAAATCTAGAATAAAGATTAGACATACATGTTGATATATAAAATGTTATTTTGTTATATAAACAACAATAAAAATAACAAGTATAGTATAAACATGAAAAATAGTTATTTACAGAAGCTTAATAAAATAGGAACAATTTTTTATTTTATCTTCTGGCGTTACGGCGTAACGAAGTGACAAGAAAACGAGACTTTCAACGAAAGTTTGTTTCAACCGCCAGACGCTGCTGTTGAGAGGATGGAACTATTTATTGGCCGTAGATCACAGATTCTGTAAAGGAATATTTGGGAGTTAGTTAGTCGTATAAACATCAACGATGCTGAGTTAAGTAGTGCACTCTGCCACCTATTACCCGTAACCTTTTATAAAGCACATGACAGTAATAGTGGGTGCCAAAAAATCGTAGTTATACCGTTTTTAGGAGTATAATGTCCAATTATGACATACCCTAAAGTCAGTAATTTGGTTTGTCAGACCAGTCTATTTTTGTCGTAATCAGGGGGTCTATCGGAGGTACGATACTATGTATCGAGTTTATCTACATCTCTGTCATCTAACTCCAGTGGAGCCAAGAACTTGAGAGGTCTTGTAGATGTTTGCTTGCTTGAGAATTCTATTTTTGCGTGACGGACTTGTCCGTCACGAGATTTCTCTTAATCAATGATTTTTGCAAGTTTTTAAACGCCAGGTTTGGATGTGTAGTCCAAAACGTGTACTATGTCGTTTACTTTTGGTACAAATGGTACCGTATGCCCTGGATTGGAGAGCGCAGTTGGTGGTCTATCTCTTAGGTATAAGAGATATTGTCTCTTCCAAGTTAACTAGAGGTTTTTTAGGTAGTCTTGGTTGAGTTTCCAAATGTCCATAAGCTGTTTTGCTGTAGGAGTTGGATTTTTATTCGATTCATTAATCGGATTGCTTAGGTGGTCTAAGTTGGCCCACATGAAATGTGCGGGTGTTAATGTCAACTGGTCTAGCTCATCCAGAGATGGGCATAGTGGCCTTCTGTTGACCATTGTATATCTTTCAAGCTCACTTGAAAGGTATGTTTGTAGATTGAATGGTGACCGTGGATTTTATAAAACACTTGTTTTATAATGCCGATAAGTCGTTCATAAACTCCACCATGCCATGGTGCTTTAGCTGGGATGAAGTGCCATTTAATGCCTCTTTCATCTAAGCTAGGTTTTATTTTTCGTTCTTCAGTGAACGTTTTCCAGTACTCTGGTAAGTACGTTGCAATTAAGTGGAATTGCGCTGCGTTATCGGATAGGATAACTTTGGGCGTGCCTTTGTCAGCAAAAAATGTTAAGAACGCTGTCCAGATGTCCTCAGTTGTCAAGTTTGACACTGAGAGTAGGTGTACTGCTCTGTTGGACAAACACGTGAAGATCAACACCCAATTTTTAATGGGTGGTGTAGTTGGTGTTGCCAACTGTGATTTCGACTTTGGCAGGTATTTGTCAAATACCATAAATGGGCCAAAGATGTCCACACCTGTGTAGGTAAATGGATTCACAAAAGGTACCAGGCAAAAGTCTGGTAGTGCTGAAAAAGTTGGTTGTTTGAACGGTCTTGTTTCAGCTTTTTTACATAGTGTGCACGACTTCTTTAGAATTTGAGGTAACACTTTTAGTGACTTTGGCACAAAGTAGTGTCTTCTAAAATCGGCTATGATAAATTTTGTACCAGAGTGTACGTTTTTCAGATGTGTATGCATCAGAATTAGTTTTGTTAAGTGAGACTTAGGATGCATCAGGATTGGTGATAGCATGTCTCTTGCGTACTCGATATCGGGTAGATAATTTACTGTACGTAATATCCCAGATGGATCAATCAGGATGTGGAATTTTTCATACAAGACGTACGGAGGGTGATTTCATTTTTCTAATACTTCGAGTAGTTTTCCAAAGTATTTCTTTTGGTCAGCTCTGATGAAGCAGAGTAAAGCAAAATGAAATGTGAAATCTAACGATGCATAAGGTGAGATTAATCTTTTCCTCCTTATTCGTTGTTTACTAAATCGTCGTACGGCTTCTATACATTGTAGGAATGTACGTACGGGTTTAGATAAAGTATTGAATTTTGTGATATCTATGTTGAACGGAGTGTTCAACGGTCGATGTATGAAACTTTCAAAAGGTGTTTCATCTTTCGGAATATAGCATGATTTGGTGATTGTCAAATCAAGTGGCTGACTTTGGTTTGGTGGATCAGCTATCCACTGTTGAGACAGAACCTCAGGTTCTGGTAGTGTGACTTCACATTGATCTGTATTTAGACCAATGAAGAAGTGTGGGATGAATCTTTTTCTGATTTCATCTGCCTTAAATATTTTGCAGGATGACGTTTGTCAAAAATTGATTCATCGTCCATTGTTATTGACACAGACTTTTTAGAAGTTGAAGATAATACCTCTTTCATTGTGTGAAATACAGGCGTATCTATTTTGGTCGGTTCGTCTGGTAGGCTTTCAATTATATTCAAATTGGTTTCTGGCCAAGATTTTTCATCTTGGGATAGCCAAGTCGGGGCAGACCATAATGATTCGGAGAGTTTGTGGATAGAGGAACCACGTGAGCCAATATCAGCTGGGTTGTCCGTTGATGGGACATATCGATATTCGACGGGTTTTATGCTTTTTATTTTGTCAACTCTATTTTTTACAAATTGTGGGTGGACTTTTCTTTCTATTAGCCATGTGAGGACACATTTGCTATCAGACCAGAAGAATGTTGGTGCGTTCTGTAAACCGAGCGGTTTACATAGGGAACATAGTCCACGTGCACCTATAAGTGCTGCAATCAATTTGAGTTTGGGAATTGTTATCGATCACATAGGTGTTATGCGTTATTTTCCTATTACAAATTGTACTGTATGGCAATTCGATTTAGTGTTGCTAAATCTGATATATATTGCCATGGAGTATGCTACTTGTGATGCATCTACGAATACGTGTAGTTGACAGGTATTCGGATCATAAGTTCCTAGGTAGAATTGTCTAGGTATACAATAGTTGAGGCTGTTGCTGAGATCAGTAATTTTCTCAGTAGCTGTTGGTTCGAGATCGTCTGGGATTTTTTGGTCCCATTTCAATCCCTTGGACCAGAGTACTTTCATGAACGTTCTTGATGGAACAAATGCTGGTGTAAACCAACCTAAAGGGTCATAAAATGATGATAGTACCCTAAGGAATGTTCGTTTTGTCCAAGGAGACGTAAACGGTTTTGGTTTGGGCATGTAAAGTACATCGTGCTCCATATCCCAATACAGGCCAAGCACTTTGATGGTTGGATTGCTTAACACGTGTTGTGGGTTGAAATCTTTTCTTAACTGTCTACAATTGGTGCCCCATTGGGCGAGTTCCATGGAGATATCGTTGAATAATTTATTTGATTTTATGTATAATTGTTTTCCTTCTTCGTACGTTGGTACGGAAACAATTAAATTATCAACGTAAAATCGTTCTAAGAACTTGTCATGGAACTCCATGTCAACCAATCGGAAGTGATGTAATAGCAATGCTGCGAGTAAGAATGGTGCCATTATGATTCTGAAAGGAACATGGCAGAATCGAAATGTTACTAGATTGTTATTGGTCATGGGATTGTTAGGATTTTTAATCCATAGGAAACGTGTGACATCTCTGTCATCTGGGTGCAATCCAATTTGATGAAACGCTTTTTTAATATCAGCGATTATTGCGTAAGGGTTCTTACAAAAACTTACAAGCATTGCTATTAGATCAGCTAATAGTACTTTTCCTTTATGCCTGCAGTCATTTAGTGACAAGTTAGACTTTTTGGTTTTGGCCGATCCATCAAAAACTACTCTGAGTGGAGTGCTTTTTGTTGGATCGTAGATACCCTTGTGTGGTAAGTAATGTACCACTTCTGCGGGTCTATCATTTTTGATAGGTTCGATCATTTCTAAGTCGATTAGTGAGATAAAATACTGGTCGTATCTTACAAAAAATTCTGGATTTTTCTGCAATTTAGGTAATTGTCTTCCTAATCGTTTGAATGCTAATAACTGTCTATTATTGACTAGGGGTGGTGGGCTATACTTGTATAGCCATTTGATTCGGTATCTATTGTTCACTAATTTTATATTTTTATAAAATAAGTGCAATGCTTCAGTTTCAGCATTGTCCTCAACTAAGTTTTTAGTTTCAATCTCTAAAGTATCCAATTTCCAAAAATTTTCGATACTTTCTGGGGATGTAAAAAATGATGGTTCAAATGTGTCACATTCGGTTGGTTTTCCTAAGAATCCTCCTAACATTTTTCAAAAATCTGTTTCGATTAAGGTTAGGGTTGGTGACAAGTGTTTGATGTGCTTTATAAATGACCACATGTAATTATTACCAACTAATAAATGTATCGTAGGTTCTCGGTCCAAACCTGAGAAATCGATATTTGAATATCGTGGGTAATGGTTTTTAAATTCATCAAAATCAAATTTGGAAAGGTTATTCGCGATGTGTGGTACCGTATTGGCTTCCATTTGAACCTTAGTTCCATCGCATTTGAATAATTCAAATTTTACAATTTGGGTGCGAATTTGTTTTGACATTTGTCCAGCTAGGCCATGAAATTTGATTGTTTCAGTGAATTCAGAAAAATTTTCTCTGAGGTGTTCATAGGCATATGTGTAAAACATATAGCTATGTTTGCTTCCACAATCGAAAAAGCCATTGATTTTTACTGGTTCTTTAGCGTTTGGAGCGAGAATGTACGATGAAAATGTTAAGAAATGAACGTCGATATCTTTAGTAGTAAAAAATGATAAACACTCACTTAACACTGGAACTCCGGATGTGGAACTCAGGTTCTCATCCTCTCGGCATTGCTGCGCAACGAGATTATTGGTGCTTTCTCCTGAAGCTGCAGTCGTCTGTAATGTTACAGTTTGTTTAGGGTCGAGAACAGGTAATATTTGTTGCTGTTTATCAAACAGGGTACCTCTTGGTAGATATTGTTTGCAGTCGTGGAGCATCTCAATCCATGCCATGACTTTGCCCTCTGTGATTGGATAGTCTATCACAGGGCAAAGGTTGGAGTGATGCTCCGAGCTTCCACATCAGAACCAACGGCAGTTTGCTGGTGGCAGCGCTTTGCAGTACTGCGTACCAGGGTGCGACTGTGTGCATCGCGTACACAATCGGTATCGCTGGTAATGCACACGATGAGAATCCAACGTGTTTTTCTTGCAGCAGAGGTGAGCTTGATGATCACCTTTGCAAAAGATACACAGTGTGTTTGGTTTCTCTGGCGTGCGTACCGTCGATGCCGGGATGCGTCTGCCAGATGGTAGTTGTACCCACACTACTCCGTCTTCATCTGTATTAGATAAGTTTTCATTAGTATCCCTATTGTTTGGGCGATTCAAACGTTGGGCTGGTCGTTTACAATGGTTGGATTTATTCTGCCCTCTTTCGTTAGGTTTCTTTTCTGTAGAAATAATCGCTAAATTTCTCCTACCTTTAGGTTGAGAGGGATTTCTATTTTGTGGGGGTGGATTAGGTTTATCGACCTTTTTTGGTACAGAGGTACAGATAGGCTCCTATAATTCTCTAATTTTAATAAACGATCTAACCGCTTCCAACAAATGTTTAACATTGCGTTCGCTACTTTTTAAAGTGTTTTGGTAAGATCGAGGTCTAAATTTTTTAATTACTATGTTAAATAATTGTTCCTCATTGATTACTTTTGCAAGTAAACGATATCTATCTACCATAATTGTGAGGGTGTCTAACGTATCTAGGATTGATGTTGTATCGTTAGTGGTTGTTGAGTATGCAGTTATTTTTAACCACATTTCAGCTCGAATCTTGGATTCGTCCCCATACCTACTATCTAGGAATTTTAGGCGTTGGATATAGCCAACGTTATCTGGGGAAAAATGATTAATTTTTTCTACCAAAAATTTTGGTAGGGCCCCTTGCAGTAGGTTAATTTTTTGTGGGATGGCGATATCATTTCGTTTATTAACGTAGTTATTGAATCCGTTAATAAACCCAGGATAGCCTAAAATGTCCCCATCCCACTTTTCTAAATAAAATTTAGGTGTTTTGAGGTTTGCAAACCCAGCATCAACTTGATCTTTTGGATCGTGTTCCCAACATTTCAAAATATAATTTTCGGATGGTGGTTTATCGATGGTGTTTGAATCCATCACTACTGCTAGGGGTGTGTTATTTTCTACCGAGTTTTGCGGTAGCTCACGACACGATGTGTCGGGTGTTTGGGATTGAATTTGTTATAAGGAGGGTTGGTGGGAACATAGCCTTTTTGGGCTTGGTTCTTCCTCATTCATTTCAGGAAATGTTACATTTTCAGTTGAAATTGAATTTTCATTACCTGTGACCATTCTGGGCTGGCCTCGTTCACCCCTTGTTGGGGTCTGTTGTTCCGAAACCGGTGGTGATGGTACTGGTTGTGGCGAACGTTCTCGTTTGGTTGCTTTTTTGGCATCGGGTAGGTATTGATGGATGAAATCCGCTGCCTGGACACCAAGGTCCTCGTGGACTAGGGCAGAAAGCTCGCGGACTTTTCTCTGCGAGGCGGTCAACACCTTTTGGGCATTGGCCTCCTTACGCTGAGCTTCCCCAAGCTCTCCTGCTAGTTCCAGAGCCCTGGCATCCCAGCGTTCCTGTTGCTGCCGACAACGCTGCTCGTCAGCATTTTCGCGTACCTCCGGTACAGGCGCTAGATCTTGTGCTTGTTGTTGCTGCACTCTTGATTTGATTGTTGAATGCAGCACCAACAATTTTCATTTAGTTTGGCAGGCCCTGCGCAAGTCTTGTCTTGCGAGGCCTCTTAGCACATACTCGAGGTCTTTTAGTGTGGCCTTGATCGCTACGTCCTTGTTCGCTAGTGCGTTTATTTTGCACAGTCGTATGTTCCTACCCTCGAGCTTGTTCTCGAGGGTTTGGCTGTAATCCTCCGCATCTTCTAATGTGGCAAGGAATTGCTGGCGTTCATCCTCGCTGTCTGTTGTTTCACTTGTTGCGTACGTGGATGCACGAATTCTTGGTTGTACGTCTATGGGTACGGGCTGAACGGTGTTACGTCCGGGCAACAGTTACGTGCTCAGCAGTATTGCTGCTGCTCTCGCAGCTCCTCCTCTTCTATTTCATCAACCCAGCGTGGTTGAGGTACCGGAGTTTCCTGCACTTGATTTGATGTGGAGGGTTTGTTTGACACTTCCTCCTCCATCAGTAGTGTCTCGGGGTCGAGGAGGACGTCAATGTCGTCGCCACGCGACGTGTTCGTATTTTCTTTAGGGTTCATGTTCTAAGAACAGGATAAAATGAAAATTGAGAAGGGATAAATTATTTATCTTATTTTGTTATAGGTATTTTGCCTATTGTTCAAAAAGTTTAGATAGAAATCGAATAAGAAACAATTTTTGCGTTCGTGCTATTAACCTACATTCGAACAAAGGTCAATGACACAGTATGTGTATTGGTACTACAGTTTCGTTTTTATAAACGCATGCCGTATTTTTCCATAGAGAAAGGACGTAACCGTTGTTACGAATTTTTACCATTTATCATGTATTCTTGTTTTTGGTATGGAAAGAAAAAGATCGTAAATTGCTTTTTACGCAATTTTATCAATTTTTTGGAAATTGATTTTTCAACATTTTTCAAATTCTTTTAGGCAAATGAAAAATTGGGTGTGACCCGAAGGCGAAAGGTTATTTTCGAGTTTTGCGAAAAAAGATGATTAATTTTAAAATTCTAATTTTCCTAAGTGTTTAGAAAAAAATAAAAAATGGGGCATGACCCGTGGGCAAAAACATAATTTTCGAGTTTTGTGAAAAACGATGTGATTTTCCAATATAATTTTTCTAACTCTTTGGAAAGAGACGAAAAATCGGGCATGACACGTGGGTGAAAACATCTTTTCGTTTTTCAAGAAACGGATGAGTTTATTCAAAGTCAGTTTGGTTTCCATTGTCAACCCCAAAAAAAATTTTAACGTGACCCTTGGGTGACAAACCGATTTTGATTCGTAATTAAATTACGCACAAATGATCTTAGAAGTTTGCACTAAGATCGATATGCGATCTTAGGCTACTAAAAATGGCGGACTGGCTATTGAATTTACTTTAAAGTATGATAATGCACAATAGAATTAATTTGATTTCAGTCCGAATAACTATGATTTAGTCTCGTAACAATCGGTTACGAATGCATATTTCAAATATGGCAACACTTTAGAAAATTTGCTAAAGGTTATAATGAGGCGTAAGTGTACTTACAGTTTTTCTTTGAATAAATGGTAGCACCTTTCGGAAACTTCGCCACTACACTCCGGGAGGAATGAATGATAAAATATGAAAATAATTATAAAAATAGTAAAAAATCACTATTAAAATCAATAAAATCAATTAATTGTTTTGCAAAATGCAATTAATGATGTAACGCACGATGATCTTGATTCAAAAATCAGACAACAAGTGAGGATGATCGTGTATCTTTTTGTACATCAGGGGTACGTCGTGTTGAACACGTTGTTGTCGCTGCTGTTGCAGCGCAATGCACACATTATGTTTGTGTGCGTATTTGCGTAAAGGATTACGATCCTTTTTTGCATATGTGTGTGTGTTCACACAAAAAACTCATACGATGTTCAATTGTCCAGCAGCTGGTGAAAGCCGATTGGATGAACCAAGTCTTTTGTTTTCGTTACAATCGTCGTATTTTTGAAGAATTTTGATCGAATTATATGCCGTTTGTGTCTCTATTAAGGATCGTTTTTTCAAACGCATGAGTGCGAGAGAGACAGGGATATTCCAAGATTTTTTTTTCTATCTCTCTTGTATTGCTCTGTTTTGAAGGACAGAGACACGGATGTGCTAACATTTAGCGATGTTTCTGTATTTTATACAGCCTAAATATTTTTAGGACGAATTTAGGAATTCGATGTTTTTTATTTACCAAAATAATGTACGTAATAAATGGCGCTGAGGGCGGCGGAAAAATAATTGTAAGTTATTTTTCTGTCAGCTATTTGGTAGCAGTGATTACGAGAGTCATTTCTAGGCTAATTGACAATTAGGAAATGTATTACTATACGGGGTATAGGGAATTATTATTGAGTTTCAGTCTCTAATAAGTTGAATTGTTTAGGTCTGAGTATAACTGTCAGGCTAATTCTTATTGAGACTGTTAATTACGTACGGCGTACGGATGAGAGTTATTTCAGAGTGGAAGCGATTATTATTTCAGTTCAGGTCAAACCGTGTGTTGGGTTGCAAAAAATTAATATTTCCGTTTTTCGCAGTTGGATACGAAATTAATTTTCGATTTCGATGTTCGAAATGATATTTCGAATTTCCAAAATTAAATTTCGATTTGCGAAATTAAATTTCGATTTTGCAAAATCAAATTTCGATGAAAACGAATTACTAAATTCGAGGTCCAGTGAAAAACACTGTGCTCCTGCTACCATGTAGTGGAGGAGTTTACTTATTGTTGGTTTAACGTCACAAGGACGAATAAAATATGTTCGTTGTCACACACCTTAGCTCGCACCTGGTTGTGGAACAACTGTTAGCGTCGCCTCAGCCCAGTATCTACAGTCATGTTAAGTCCTCTGCGCATCGCTAGTGCGCACAGGACTCGTGGGCGTAGCCATGACATTTGTAGCCGTAATTACTTACTGCCAAAACTAACTATACTTATCAGGCTATCAGGTAAAAATGCCAACATTACTGTATGTATAAGTTAAGGAACCTATTTTTCAGTAACCTGTTGGTATGGTAGAGATTGAATTTCATTTACTTTATTCTTTTCCTGGTCATTACTGTTGAGTTGAATATTTCTTCACTTTCGTTTCATATGTATTTGAAGATTAATTACGTATCAATTTTTTGAATTCTACTCCTCTCCTACTAAACTGATACATTTTTATAAGCTTTTATTCTACTCACTACTGCGATTTTAAAATATACCTATATTGCAACCAACCTTCCGCAACAAAATAATGTTTATTTCGCATGAAGCTAAAGTTGAAAAAAATAAAAGCTAATTTTATAAAAATTCGTTTTTAACCTAAACTTATTTTAATTTCCCAAATTGTAAAAACCATGTTTATGACTCATTCAAATGCAAATACATATTTTTGGTTAATCTTGTAGCATCAGTCTAAGTTTGTAACTTAGCCTCCATGAAGTTTTACATAACTACTTACATCTGTCACGTGATGACACCTGTAACTTACTTAATGTTTTACCACCATTTAGTTTCATTTTCGTCATAAATGCGTCACAGTGACACAGATATACCATGTAAGGATATGTGACACACTTGGCTCAAAGGAGCCAAATGTATGTCACAATAATGGAAGAGTCACTGAAGGGGATCCAGACTGATTGGGTCGGAACAGATGGGCAAACAGTTCGTTTTTCTTGTTTCGCGCGAATTATTCGCATCGGCCCTGCTTATTATATGAATATTATAAATATCAAAAAATTTTGTATAATTTTTTCACTATCTATTCGCTTCCTTCTTTTAGTCTTCCCTCACCTATTTTCTTTCAGTAATAAGTACTTTCCTAAAGTCTTTAAATTACGTAGTTACGATCCTCTATTGTTCCATACTGCAATGCTCCCTTAGTTTTTGCATTAGTTGAGTATTTGTGCTCTCAGAGTATTCAAAAAATGTATTATTATAAGAATATGAATACCTTCGATAATCAGGTATTTACCTGCATCCATTAGCCCAAAAAATTCTTGGAATGAGAAAAAATAGGCTAAATTTCTGAAAAATCATTTATTTTGAAATAAGTATAGTCGTTTTACGATGAAAAATACGGGGTTAAGAACTTGGGATTTTTGGTGAGTAGAAAAAAGAATAAAAAGGAAGAAGAAATAGAGTGGGACGATATAAAACCTAGAATTGATTTTTGATTTATCTACGTAACGCTTTCTGGAATCAATCTTTTGAGATTTTTTTTAGCTATTTTGATACAAAAGTATCCTGGATATATGTTACTCTTACTTCTCAAGAGTTTTGTTTTCTATTTTTGTTCCGGTCGCTTCCTCTTTTTTTTTTCTCTTCCACAAATCAGTACCAATTTATCTCATTCAGTAGGGTATTTGTCAACGGTGTTCAATCGAAAAAATTCAATTTGTCAAAAAACCGACGTGGTACTTCATGCGAGAAATTCGGAACACAATGTACTTCCTGGCACATCTCGTAAGCTTTTGTTTATATTTACTCTGAAAATTTGGATGTTTTGCCAGCGAATAGTAAGAACTTGACTTCTTTTTAGGAGCCTTTTTTAGTGTATTTTCCTTGGAAAATAAAACTATTGCATTTAGTGCAGTGGCGGGACGTACAGGCGAGATCTGTGGAAATGCGCCGATTATGAGTTGTAGATCACGATTATATAGGTCACTCAAATTCTTCTGTATACAATATATTAAGATTTCCACTTTTTACTCTTTTTGAAAGTCCGTAGAGCCCCTGCTGTTTGACCTATGGCAATGAAACTGGAGGTAGTGTTAGAAGCATTCATGGGCTACACCTTTGTGTTAAAATTTTTAAAATTCATCCGCCAGTTTTGGAGGAAAGGGTTCTCAAATATTTCAAACCAACCATGTCATCACGATAACTCCCTTAAATTAAACTATTTTGACTTGCAATTTTCATAGTAGTTGGAGATTATTAGGGACTCATTTGATATTGAATTTGAGCGAAATCGGTCAAATAGTTTTCGAATGACAGCCATTACAAAATTTAACATTTTTGGAAAATACACGCAGTCGTTGATGCGGAGCAGAAATATTTTATACTATCGATAGAAAAAGAAGAGAAAGGGTTTGGCTCAGATTTGAAGAAATTAGATCGAAATTTAATTACTCTTTTTCTCATATGTTTAATTTGATGAGTAAGTTGTTCTAGCTGAGCATCAGTTAAGTTTATTGAATATACAGAAAAAATTGTGTTAGGTAAAACTTCGTTTATTTGATCTGAATTTTTGAAGTTTTGGTTTTAATACATATATTGATCATCGGTACGCAAGTATATGGTATGTCTCTCAAAACACCATTTATAAATTGCTGGAATGTTTGTGCAGAATTTCTAAGTCCAAATGGCATCCAAAAATATTTGAAGAGGCCAAATTGAGTTATCAATGTAGTTTTTACAATATGATTTTCAGCCATTGGTATCTTGTGAAAAGCCCAGTTAATATCAGTTTTTGTAAATAGATCTTTTCCTTTCATATTTATATTGAAATCCTTAATGTTTGGAATAGGATATTGATCTAGTTTAGTTTGGGCATTAAAGTGTCTATAATCTCCCACAAATCACCATTTTTCATCTGGCTTTGTGATGATATGAATGGGTGAACTCTGAGCTATTTTAGGGTCTACAAACTCCTTCTTTTACCATTCTATCAAATGCATCCTTAGCCACTTTCAATCTGTCTGGAATTGAGCATCTTGCTTTTGCTACACAGGGTTTTCCTACAGTTTCAATTGTATGAACTGGGTTGTGTTTGTATGTAAGATTTGGATTGAAAGTTGGTTCGGTTATTCCGAGAAAATCCTTTAATATTTTAACAAAAATTATCATTAGGTTGCATGCGCACGTCCTCTATTTTAGAGATTTGATAATTTTTCACTTTGCCCTTGATATATTTACCAGTAGTTGAATCTATTAACTGTTTATTTTTAAGATCAATTAATAATCTAAAATGAGCTAAGAAATCTGCTCCTAATATAGGGTGTTTAACATCAGCAATGGTGAAAGTCCATTTCATCTCTATTAAATTGGAGATTTACTTTACATTTTTTAGTTCCATATGCAAAGAAACTATTGTTGTCTACTGCATTTAATTGGGATTTTGGAGTATGTTTTTTGTGTTTTGTTTTGGCTGGCAGTAAGTTTATATCTGCGCCATTATCTGTAAGAAATTCCTTCCTTTTTGACCTGTCGTGTATGAGGAGGTGGCAAGAGTAATTTTTTGAGGGGTTGGTTGTCGCTGATATGACCCCTCTCTCTAGTTTGACTTGTTTGGAGATTTATTTTGATTATCCTTGTCTAATTCTGAGAGCAATTATTTTTTCTTTTGCTTGTCTCTTATCATTCTTTCACCGTAGAATCAACAGGTTATTTTGCAAGTTCTGGCATTTTCTCCCAATTTATTATGGTGAAAACAATAGTCTTCTCGCCAGTTTGGATTTTTGTATTTTGGTCCAGATTTAGACCTCCCTGTTGGCATTCTGCAAGGACTATTTCTTCTAGTATTGGAGTTTCTACGATATCGAGATCTAGAGTTTCTTTCTCTCCAATTTCTGCGTTTCAAACAGCTGTTTCAATTTTCATTATAATTGTTGCTGTTGTTATTATTTTTTTCCCATTTTTAATTCAGAAATTTTGGCTCACAATTCTGTTATTTCAGATTTTTCTGCTGATATAGCACTAACTACTGTTTTACCTGAGTGTTCAGCTTCTTCGGCCAAATTTATTAAGGTTTCATCACTGGTAGCATTTGTCAAATTAAGAGCTCCTAGTGACTGCACAACTGATGTTGATAGTTGTTGGCAGAATTGGTCTGCAATAACTAATGGTGATACATGGTTATCACCTTTTTTTATTCACTTAATCATGAATACAGTAGGTCTGTGATCTCCAATAGACATGCCTCTCATCAATTCTCAAATTTCCTCTCGAGCTATTATGCCAAATACTGTTCTTATTTTTTCTTTGAACCAACTAAATGAGTCTTCTACTTCGTCAAGACATTTCATTATGTCTAAACAAGTGTTTATTATTTGTGCAGGGATATTTTCACATAATTGTCTGTATCTATGCTCTCGAGGAATCTCCTTGAGTCGGAAATGGTCAGTTGGTAGTATTAACAAGGTTTCTTCATCTTTAGGGAGAAACTCTGGGAGTTGGATTTGTTTTTTGTACGTATTTTTGGCATTTTAATCAATTTTTCTTTTGTCATATTCAGATATTGCTTTTGATACAATTTCTTTTATGTACTGATCGAATAGTTGTGATCTTGTTTTTCAGCAACCAATCTCAATTCTTTTTCATATGGATTCTCATTTATATTTCCAGGTACTTGTACTTCTTCATTTCATTTTAGCATGATTTTCTTTATTATTTTGCCGTTTCCAAATTTTTGGAAATCGAGCTTACCAAATTTTTATACAGGTAAAACTGTTTTAGAATTTTTAATTATTTCCAATTAGAAGGTATTTTCTGTGTTTGATCGAATTTATTCGAAGTTTGTTGACTGATCCATATTTGGGGGAACATTTATTTGAATTGGGGATAAATTTCCTACTTTGTTTGTCAGACTAAAAATGTTTAAGTTGCACCAGCTGTTTCTAGCCAATGTAAGTCGTGTCCTAACCACACTTATCAACAAAGCAATTTCTCACTTGATAAGCATTTTCACGCCGAAAAACCACTGCAGTTTCCATTGAAGTTAACCATTGTGGCTCTTTAGTGTAGGTAGCTGTACCTATACTTGATCAGTAGCCAGCCAGTTTAGTGCCTAACTGTAACCAAAGCATATTGAGTGCTGAGGGCAATCATCCACAGGCGTTGAGATACCATATTCAGACTGTGACATTCACTGTATCAATGATTACGTACTCACTTTCCTATTTGTCAATTACAGGCAAATGTAGAGGTGTATTGTCTGTATGAGTATGTATAGACGACATATTTTTGTTAAAGTGCAGTGCACTAATAGTTTGGGTTGTGGACCAATCCGCAACCTGTTTGTCAATGCAGGGCCAAGTTCTGTATGGAGCAGGTGAGGGAAATGTCCCCACAGTTGGTTATCTGGAATCAAAAACGAGAGAAAAAACTTTAGCCCAGTAATGCTTCACTAGAAACTTAGTTTGCTAATGGAGATAGAGATAGAGATAGAGACAGAGATATAGATATAGATATGGATAGAGATGGTGATGGAGAGAGAGAGTGAGTTTACTTGAAAAAATTGAAGAATAATATCGATAACCACCTATATTTATATCGATATCAATCGATATAAATATCAAAAGCTATTGATATAACTATATTTTGTTGCTAGTTCAGGTTAAGAAATTACAAAAAATTGTTTATAGTAGTCCATATCTTGTTGGGACAACCGATCCTCTTCCACTCACACTCCTGCTAACACTTGGAATTAATGATACAATATGTTTTTCACATTTATACTTGTGGCTACACAATTACCTGCTCCGACACTCATTGGTTTGTCTCTATACATATTTGTACACTTCACACAGTTTATACTCTGTACTTTACTTATTTGATCTACTACAATTACACACTTAATAGATTCCGAATTTCTGAGAAACTTGCACTAATATAAGGAAGAGTATCGGGAAAATTTTAGCCCAATCCCTTTTGTCATTTTTCTAGGAATTTTTGTTTTCCAGTTTTCTCAGAAACTAATTAACAGATAGGCAAAAAAACTTCTCTCTGACTTGCACCAGTATGAAAACTATCTCTTGTAAAAATTTCAGCTCTATCCACCTGATAGTTTTCTCATAACTAGGACACAAAATTTTAGGCGACACGCGCGCGCGCACACGCACACACACACACACAATGCCCGTGCGAATTATTTGCACAGAATCGTAAAGATGATTAACGCATCTAGTCTGTGGTCTACTACCGTTACTTTACAAATTTTTTATCATCGTAATAATTTTGTTCATTTGCTCGGACGCCATTAATCTGGACCCACTTTTACTCTTTTTTTTTCCAAAATTTTCACTTCCCAATCGAATTTTGGATAATATCATTGGCCCTGATGCATTCTGCGCTTAAAACTCTTTAGATAGTTACCTTTTTCTTAAAAATTCTTCCATCCGTTGTAATGCCAAAGGAAGAAATAGTATGTGACCTTACCGTATAAATATATTTGATAATGATACTTCAAAAAAAAAATGATACCAATCGTTTTCTTTTCTTATGAAACAAATAATTTTCATCATCCCCACGCCTAACCCGTTTGTGAGGTCAATTTTAATACTCCGTTTACAAGTAAATTGGGTAACAAATCTTACAAAGTTCGGAAAAAGCTGATTTTATTAGCTCGGTGTTATAATATTGATAAGTAATAATGACAGAAAAGTTTTTATAATATTTTCAGAAAGTTACTCTTGTGATATCATGGATCGATTGGATTAAATTTCATTCAATGAATTAAATTCAAGAATTTTAATGAAATTTCGAAAGAATTTTCGAATTAAGAATCGTAAGAAAAATTTGCGCATCAAATTTTTCAGTTAGAAACAGTACAATATTTATTACTACATATTTGAATATATAAAAACTTTTCCATCAACTATTGTCAGTTTCTCAATTTTATGTCAACTACGATAGTTTAAAAAAATGTGCAGTTTTTAAATATTTCAAGTTACGTTTTTTTGTAATATTGGCTGATTGTCATTGTTGTTGCACGTGTAAGAAAAGTTGCCTAATTAACTGCCTTAATTGTTGATTGTGTTCTCTCCTCACTCATATATTCCTAGGATTATCTTTACGGCGCAACGTTTAAAATTTTTTACAAAATTAGGTATTTCATTTTATTTTCTTCCTCGACTCATAAGAACTTGAAACATAACAACGACGTGTAGAATTTCGGTTTGATTGATACATTCTATCGATATAACCCTTCAATTTTACTCATTAGATCGTTTTTTTTATCGTAAACTCCGCATTTCAAGGAATACGTAAGTAACCTATCTTTAATTCCTCTCCTTTGTTGTATCTTATTTATCGAAAATTTTTACTGATAATTACGTCTGTTGTATCGCAAGACCCGTCAATTCTCTCATCATATATCAAATTGTGGTACTTAGTTATATTTATTAGTATCTCTTTTTTCTGTTGTGTATATTCTGTCGAATACTTCCAATTTTTAATACTAAAAATCTATACTTTTGGGAGCTTTAATTTGTTATTGTCTAATTTATTATGTAAGGTTTTCGTATTCCATGGATTTTTACGCAAGCTCCGTTTCATTACCGAATGTTCCCTTGTTATATGGCTGAAAACAGTGGCGCAGCGAATGCTACGAAGGAAGTTTTTCAGATTTAAAAAGAAAAAATTAATACTTTATTTGCATGCAAACTGAGTAAAAAAAAATAAAAAAAGAGATAAAAAAAGGAAATACAAAAAAAATAGAAGACGAAAACAAAATTTCGGAGGAAACAGAAAATAAAATTCAAAATCCCACAGAAGAAAATTCTCGCTGCACCACTGGTTGAAGTTACAAGGTATAAACGTTCCAAACTTCTGAAATTATCAGCCTGATAATATACGTTACCCTGGATTGAAAAGAGAACTGAATTGCAAAAAATCGGTTTTTACTTTTTTGGTATTTTATGTCAAAAAGAACGTGCTCTTTCACATGCTGTTTTCCCACACTGCTCCATTGCCTACTCTACCTATGTATAGCGTGTAATGATTTGCATTCAAAGTTGCTTATCTCTTTTTCTCAATACATTTACCAACTCTTCTTTAAAATGCATTTTTTTGATGAAAGAATGAATAATTCATTTATCAATAAATTAAAATCTTACATTCATCCTATGGTTAAATAGTTATAGTTTTATTCAAAGTTTGGGGAAAAAAAAAACTGAGACTGATAAAAAATTTATCTATTTTAGGGACTTGTCATGTAAAATTTTTGTTTTGTTTTACTGCTGGTCCCTTTATCATTCAAAGTCACGAATGTATTTGCAAACTCCTCTCCTCTTCACAGATTTCGTAAAAATATTACAACTGATGTCAAGTCCTCAGAATAATAGAAAACGCATTAGGGAATAATGCTTGAAATTTTAATTAGTAACATTGGAGGAATAATCGCATTAGTGGACCAAAATTTCAAGTCATATGTTTGCCATTGTTCTGTTTAATACCTACATTCGAAGGAACGTTTTCCAAAACGCATCAAGTCATTTTTTGTCGAAATTGAGTGAGTGACTCCGCACAGTTGTGTAATTAACAGATCAACTCCTTGAGTCTCCATGTGTCAATCCTTAATCATTCCCGTCAAATCCGAAACTCGATCCGCATCTGAGTTAATTAATTATTATAGATTCTTACATAAATTCTTCTTTGTAATCAATTCTCTTCATTCACTGATATTGTCTGTTCATTATTTTTCATGCTTAACCTGAAACAGTAATTACATGTATTAATAATCGTTCCATATTTATGTAATCATTTGTTTTAATCTCTCACAGTCGTGCTCAGTTTAAAGGATTGTTGGGTGTGTTGGGACTACAAATCCTCTTCTCCTCATATTTCTGCGAACACTTGACGTTAATCATAAACACACTTTTATACTTTTATACTCGCGACTACACTAATACTCATTCCGCCGCTCATTCATTTACCTTCATACATCTCCTTCATGCACATACATTTATACTCTGTACATTACTCATTTCCATTTCTGCAATTACACACTTCTGGAGATGTAACTTTGTGAACATCTTTATTATTTTGTTACTTACATCAAACATTTCTTTTTCAACTTCTATATTTTTTACCTATAACTTTGGAATTGAAATATTGATAGATCGATATATTTATCTGCTATCGATAACTATAAATAGTTTTCAAAAAATTTTTTAAGTATTTGGAAATCAGATTTTTAAAAAAAATTAAAGCTGAGATGAAAATTGGTGAACTGGGTTTTCTAGCGAAGTATGTTCTAGTAGGTAAATTGATAACACAAGTGTCATCATCAGTAGCAGACAGTAAATATTTATAATCTTGACATAGCCAAGGGTTCAAATACTAAGTAAATTTGTGCATCAGAACATGTACTGTGTGTATGTGCATAGGTGCGTGCATAGATCATAAATTTTATTACAACGTTACCAAAAAACATTATTACGTGTTTATTGGCAAAGTACCACCTAAAAGAGTATCCAAACCAAATTTATGGCAGCGGATGCGGCTGTTTATTTACCCATGCAAAACATATATTCGCATAATAATTACCATTTAGGTAGGTACTTCAATGTTGCCTCTTTTTTTATTGTTTATTATTTTATTAAATCAACAATGTAAATTGTAATTTGTCATTCGCACATGTTATTTATTACGCTGTTGAGTTGCCTGGTTATTGTTTCTATACCCTTTCAATTTATGCAGCACTAGAAAGTAATTTTTTTAAGGGTAGCTAAAATTATAAAAACGCAACGCCCCCCATATTTTGTTGATATAGTTGTAACGGCCAAAAGATGTAATATAGTACCAATTTAAAACAACTTTCAGTGTTACACCATACGAAGATATATTCTTTGAATATTTCTTTTATATTTTAAAATAATGGTTTAGTTGTCCACGGACTATTGTAGACCTTAACCTTGAATGAGACTAAAATATTCAACATGGTTAGTATTTCAAACACTTTTACTAGGAATTTAACTGTTTCACTCATAAAAATTAGATATTGGGATAAGCCCTTTAGACAAGACGTGTCTATACAGTAAGTAAACGTAATAATTTAGAAATTAAACTGAACATGGATTGTATCGTTGTCAGGGTTTATATACCCATTCAGGGTACATGGTGTACATGATTGAATATGATGAATAGACTAAGTGAGGTATGGATTTGTTACAGTAGGGATTTGCTGACTCGTAATAATATTGAGGGACAGGTATTTTTAGGTCGCTGAAAGTGGCGATGGGATTTCTATGTTCACGACGTTTCGGATGGGTAAATTTTAAATTGTTTACGAAAAGTGTAATGGGATGTTTAGGTTATCATCGGATACCTACATTTCTGGTATTTGAAACAGTGTTAACGAATATTGTTCGTCATAATTAAAAATAGACAAAAATATACGCTACAATAGTTATTGGTGTTTTTTTCACTCATGTTTTTATTTACATTTTCATTTTGAAGAAAATGCTGGGTGGGAAATGAGGAATGAAATAAATGAAAAATCTAAATTTAGTAAATTTTCAACGCGTTTTTCATTCCATCCGGACGTTGTTACCCGCTTAATGGAACAGAAAATGAGCGAACACGCTGCAGGAAAAATATGTAAACAATAAAAATGTTTGCGTAGCTTTTTCATTGGAAAGTGTCATGTTGAATAATTTATGAGCGTTCATTAATTCTATTGAGGCAACCGCTGCAACAGTCAATAAGTATTTTGACCGAGTAATCTGTGGCGATGAAAAACGGTATTAACGAACAACGTTTGCATGTTATGTATAAAGTTTTTCATGGCTTGTTACAAATTTTATGGGGGGAGGAAAGGTATGCCAAAGAAAATGAAAATAGTTATATAGTTTCTCACATAAGTTGATTTTTAATACGACTCGTGTGTTAAGAAGCTGCGGTCGGAGGAAGAGCAGCCAGGGCAGGAGTGCCGGAAGGTGGGAATACGAAAGTGTTTTAGACTATCGGTAGTTCTTTCGTTCAACTCTCGAGTCGACTCGCGAGAGATGATTCCATTGTAATGAGTCGACTGAAGTAACTCGCGAATCATTCGAGAGTCTCTTCCTGAGTGCCAAAATACGGCTTACGCGTTCGTTGATCCCGTTTCGCCTTGTAATTTTTTCATAGTCGGTCAAACGTATCCCCTTTATCCAGAAGTTCGATGCGATGAGCTGAGCGAGAATGCTGAGTCTCATGGGCCATCATAGTCGAATGAATTGACTCATTGAACCAACTACTATTCGTGATCGACTCTGGAAGAGTTGACTCGCGCCAATGAGTCAAATTTCTCATCTTTATTTATGACGTAAAAAAGTGATAAATCGACGTGTGTTGAATAATCTTGCAATCAGGACAATTACAACGCTTCCAATGTCAGTTCTAACATTCGAACATGGGGATTAACAAAACAAAACAAAAAAAAAAACACGAAAGTAGGACTTGGATGTACATTTGGGAAATTTAATTTTTCTTAGATAATATCAGCCAATTTTGATGTTTTATTGACTCATTTTGAACAATGTTACTCTTACTCACCAAGTGGGTGTAAGTCTAACAAACTGTTTTAATGATTTTTTGATGTGCCATTGTAGGAGGGTCCTTAATCTTATCATAACCGTAGAATGGGCAAAGTGCAGTCTCTAGGCAAATATCTAGATTTTAGTGGTTGATACTGTTTGGCTGTCACGTCGAAAATTCCAGTAAAGGTGCTTGAAATACTTAGTTTTTGATCAACTTCTTGTTACCCCGTACTAAGTGATAAAATATGGCCATTAGAAAATCATTAAGTAAAAATACTTCATCTCTTTGGTATTTCGTAAAACAAATTTACCTTCCCATTTATGATAGTACATATGCAAATTCAGGTGGGCACACCCTTCGACAGTGACGAACAGAACTGTGTTATATTACTATAAAGTTCTTTTCAAACCACGATAGTTGTGAACAGAGTTGGGCAAAATTCAGTCATGTATATTGACTGATGATTGAGAGTCAGTGGAAATTATTGACAGCTAATGATAATTATGATTAATTTATACGCAAAATCTCTTCTGAGGTAAAGTACGGAGACCAATGGTAAACAAAGATGTTATGTAACTTTTTAGTCCTGAATAAATTAGTCTACTTTTGTCCAATCTGATTGTGAATAAAAAAATTTGATCCATTAATTCTGAGGAGAGCATTTTTAAACATAAAATATCCCTGCCGTACATCAACCGCGGTAAATGTGCATTTTCCAAAAGTGTTGAATTTTATAATGGCTGCCATTCGAAAATCAGTTGATCGATTTCGCTCAAATTCAATACCACACCAATCCTTAATAGTCTCCAACTGTTATAAAAATTTCAATCCAAAATATTCAAATTTACGGGAATTATCATGATGACAACATGGTGGATTTGCAAACATTGAAAACCCTTTCCTATGAATTCAAAAACTTTAACACGAATATGTAGCCCATGAAAGCTTCTAACATTACCGTAGGTTTCATTCTCATAGGTCGAACAGCGGAGGCTCCACAGATTCTCAAAACATGAGAAAATGGGCAAAAAGTGGAATTATACCTATATTGTGTACAGGAGAATTTGAGTGACTTATATATTCGTGATTTACGACTCAGGATCAGTGCTTTTTCACAGGTCCTGCCCCCAGGTCCTGCCATTGCACTGAATGCAATAGTCGTATTTTCTAAAGGAAAATACACTAAAAAATTAAAATTCTCTTGATAGGTGCCTTACTTTTCTGTCAGATATAACATACCTACGAACTACTCCTCATAATCCTTCTGGTGGTTACAAAATATTGTATACATTTTAATTCAGGATTAGCTCATTAAAAAAGTTGAACAACCAATGGTTGTATCATACCATAATGTCCCCTTTCTTAAAGGAACCATCCGATAATTCGAAGTTTATTAAGAATAATTTGACCCCAAGTATTTGTGATATTCTTACTGGTAATTTTAACGAATTTCTCATTTTATGTGCGTAATGAACGAAAAATCTTTGATTAGAAATTGTGAGTCGATTTTGTTTGAAAAATTGGAGTAAGTTTTTTCTTAAAAAGCTGAGAATCGATGAATGAAGAGTGGGAAAATAATCAGTCTAATTATCATTTTTTTCTATTTGTTTATATTTTTAAGGGTATTTCAGTTGAGACAATGGCTCGGTGTACTAATCATTCTCATGAACTAAAATGAACCACATACCTGAGAATTTTAGTTTTAAGTGCATGAAGTACTGTTTTTTCCCCATCATCAATGATAGTTGAGAATGGAGAAAAATTATTGTTACAAATTTGAGGCTGGTAGTAACTAAGTAGGTATGAATTGAAGGAAAAAAAAAAAAAAAAAAAAAGAAATTGCAGGAATTAGACTATACTTTTGGCTGCCTTATAAACCATATTTCATAACTAAAGATTTTATCTCCTTGCCTAACTCTGATACCCCCCAAGAAGATTGTTCAGTCATAGGCCAGGCAAGAGCGAAAACTTTTAAATTGTAAAAAGTTACATGCATGTGGTGAACGATGTTCACCGTAATGCAAATCGCATCTCATTAGGTTGATATTTACTTTTTTTTTTTATGAAACTAGTAAAAAAAAATTAAAACAAAAATAAAAAACGAAAAAAATTAATTACTTCAATTTTAATGAGTGTAGAAAAACGAAGCGAGTTGAACAACCTCATCAATCAGTGGCAATATCCTTGCACGCTTTTAAGAATATGTATAAAAGCTTGAATGCAAATCTGAGAAATTTCGTTTCCAATGTCAAATTCAGATTTTGGTAAAAAAAGAAAAAATTCAACCACTAATGAACGCGTGTGAAATCGGAGCTGATAATTACTGAAAATGAAAAAAAGTAATCGTTTGAAGAGAAGGAGAAAAAAGAACTTTTGATAACGTTTTCAAATTGATTGGAACTTGATTAAACCAAGTTCTCGGCGAACTAATTTTCGTCCAAAAAAAAGACCGAGAGAAAGAAAGATAGAGTTTTCACTTTTTGAGGCCGAGAACATAATTATGTTGGGACAGTGTGAACCTTAATTTTGCGAGTCCACCTCAAACACGCCTGGATTGTCTTGTGTGCAAGAACGATTTGAGATTTGTTTATTATTCGTAATTTCGATTCCGACCTTGACTTAATATTCTAATAAATTTGACCTATTACGGAGAAAAAACATCATCAGCATTAACATCATTAGCATCAACAGCATCGTCATCGTCATCATCAACAACAATTTCGGGGTCAAATTTTTAGATTGGTTTTTTCGCGCTTAATTTAATAACGGAGTGGCAAGAAGAAGCGAAACTTGTCTTCGGAAGGAAAAAGAACGAATAAAATATTTTTATTTGTCGATAATCACACACGTGTATGTGGTTTCATCTTCTCAGCAATGAGTTGATAAATGAGTTGGTTGCATTTTGTTTCCCCTTCCATTTTTTCATTTTCATGCAAGCTTTCAGAGGTTTGAAAAAATAATTAGAATTCGAAGACGCTAAACTTGCGAAAGTCCATTCAGACCGTTCTGTTGACAGATTATCATCAATTCGGAAAACAGCTGCGTGTGGTCCCATGCGATAAATTTATGGAGTACTCTTTCAACTGCGCTTTAATATTTTTCGGTGGGTATGGTATTAATAAGCTTAATGAAAATTTCGTCATAGTGGAATTTTTTTATCTTTTTTATTTTAGCCTGTTGATTAAATAAAAAATCTCTGTTTTACATCTTCTTCGTGTTAGGAGGAAAGCTGAAGCCATGCATCGTTACAACACGTTCTTCAGCTTCCCTTCTGATACATTGGCCTTTGTTCTTCTTGTTCATCTTCACGAATAGTTGTTAATTAAGAACTATTCATTGCGCAAGGATCTCATGAAAGTTAAAGGAAGAAAAACGGTATTTGAGTATTTTCTTTCTAAATTTATCAGAAATTTGCTCAAATGTCCCGAGTTACCTCCTTTCTTTATGGTTCATATCGTTTTGTGGGCATTGTCTGGAGGTTTTCTTGCTCTTAAAACTCGTTTTCAGACTTGTTCTGGCCAGGTTGAATTACATTCTAGTGCTAAGGCCAACCCCTACCTCACTCTCTCAGATGCCAGTCTCTTCTTCAAAAGTCTAGAGAAAATGATTAATGAGACTCCTGACGTTCGAGTCTCTCTTTGTAGGAGTGTCTTGATCATTCCCTGATTTTCTTGTCTCTCTTATAGCTGTCACCTTTTCTCTGATTGGTTGTAAAACTATAATATGATGCAATGCATGCTGTTTTTCCATATTTAACGGATTTTTAGCCGATTTTGATGAAGTTTTCAGTCGCGTGTATTATTTTTTCTCCTTTCGTGCTGTGCCTTAATGAGTTGATCCACCTTGTACTGTGAAAAGCTCGAAGCCAGTTCTGACACTTAGTCCTTCAAAGTCATTCCTTGTTCTTCACGTTTATAATGTTACTTTTTTAAGTAAGTATATTATTTTGCGACGCCATTTTTACCTCTAAGTCTTTTTCAATGATTTCTGTTGATCATTGTCCGATTCGGTACTGTTCTCTTGTAACAAAAGCTATGTGAGATAGAAACTTTGCCGTATTATAAGTGATATCCATTGCCTTCTGCGCCTCGGAATGAAAATTTCAGCGAATTCTCCTTCCTTAGTCACTTTTAACTCATTTCCATATTCTTTTTTTATCTCCACACAGACATGGTATTCGATTCTCCGTACTCTGTGACTGAGTTTCTGGCTGTTTCATGAAGGATACTGCTTTTACAGAAAATTACAGTATAATTCAGGGTGTTCCAAAAACATTGACCAAGCCTTATTTCTTCGATATAAGTAATCAATATTTTCGAAGCAAAAAGCCCGGTCTGTGTAAGTGAGACATCCTGTATTCACTGTTGCATTTTAGTTCCTGATTTATCGTTTGATGTTGGAGATCGTAGCTTTGATTTGAACTTATGGCTTGTAAATTTTCAATTTTCAATTTTTTCAGCTCCTAAATATCCACCGCGATATCCACGTGAATATTGAGTACTTTAAATTTGCCATGTGTATACAGACATCCTGTGAAGAATTATCGACGAAATAAATTAAATTTTCAAATTATTTATCAACTCATATTGCTGCTTCAATTTTAAAGATAACGAACCAGACTTAAGCTACTTTCACGTACTTCTTTTTTTTTACGGAATCGATAAATTACGTAACGGTACGGTGAATATACCAAAAAGTGTTTAGTAATGAGAAAAAGCAAGACCAGGGCCAAAACCATGGTAATCTTATTTTTACCCAGTCTTCTTGAAAACTGGGTATTTGCCTCGATCTCGAACATTAAGTTTGAATCTTGCACCATTACCCTTAGTCCTGGTTTCACTATTCTTGAGGGAGAGATTAAAAACTTTCCATTCATGTCCTTCCAAATCCAAAATATACTATTCGGCAGATTTACGTGAAACTCAACGTACTATAAATTTTAAATATTATCAAAATTAATAGGAAATGAGAAAAAAATGAAACCCTAAATATTGGAAATTATTTTAGTTGCAAGATAGCGAATATTTTACAGATTGTTCATTTTTTTCTCAAGTTTTTCGTTTGATCCCGGTTCTGTAGACAAAAAATAATGAAAACGAGTGGCTGATTTGAAGGGATTGGTCAGTCAGCAAATGTTTCAAAAAACCTAATTTTATTTTAATGCTTTAAGCCTTAGGAGAATTTTAAAACACCATTTTTGTGAATTTGTAAGAATGAAAGTACATAAAAAATTGTTTTTCATTTTTGAGGTTGGGTCTTTTTGATTAGGTGCCCCGTCAGGCTCTAAGGCCCATTTCAATCCGCTACTGGACGAATTCTTCTCATCACGCCTTGAATAAGTATTTTTTCTCAATCGCCATGGTCCATACTTGGAATTTACGAAATATTTCGCCAATCTCCATTTTGGAAATTCGACCGAATGTTATAGCCCCTCTCCAAAAAACAATAAAATCGAAATTATAAGAAAAAAAAACTAATCTCCACCCTTCAATTATTTTATTTGTTCTTGAGAGAATCGTTTCCGTAAAAATGTTACATAATTGTATAATATTCTCGTTTTAAATATCAATTAATGTCTTGAAAAATTAATGATGCCATAAAATGTTTCTTAAATTCAGTTCCATGGAGTGGTTTATATCCAAGTTTCTTGAAATTTCAAATGCGAACGAATTTAATTAATTATAAGAAATGCGTTTCTCCCGGATACTAAATGCCGAGTTTATTTTCCATTTAAATGCATTTTATCGTTTTGGTTTTATTCACTTGACTAACCATAAAAGGTAATTAAAAATGTTTTATTTCAAATTTCGCTGTAAGATTGTATGTTATAAGCGTGTTCAATACCTATGGTGGATTTCCGGTCATTTTACCGAATTAATAATTTACCAAACAGTTTTACCCAACGACTTTTCACGAAACATACTTTTCCCAAATACTAATTACCATTTTGAATTTTCATGCAAAGAACGAATGGAAAAATACATTTTCCCAGTATTTTTTATTAAAAAAAAAAAAAAAAAACTACCAATGTCACCTAACCACCAAATGATAAAGGAAAAGAAAAATGCTAAACTTGAGTCTTTTTAATATTGTAGTATGCTCAGGCATACATCTACGTATAGACCTCGTGAATGTGTGTGAGCCTAACTCAGTATTAAATAAGATTAGTAGTGGTGAGCTACTGACCCGTGTTTATCAAAAGAGTGTTTGCCCTACGTAATGTAAGGACAGGCCACACAACCTACCAGCGAGTGCACAAGTACAGCCGTCACCACTGGTAGGAAGTCGCCACAAATTTAAAAAAAAAAAACAACCTACCTCACCTTACCACCCATCATATGATAAAGGCATAGAGAAATGCCCATTTTTAAGTATTTGAAAAAAGCTAGCTTTTAAAATTTTTTATTTTTTGGTAGAAGCATCTTTTCGTAAAATGGATTCGGTATAATTGATTTAGGAAAAATGGCCATTCGATAAAACATCCGGTTACCCCTATGGTGTAAACTTACATGGTTGCTGGAGTTTTGATTTCAAAAAGTGAAGTTAATCGAAATTTTGGATTGGTAGATACGTGAATTTATCCGTCGAGTGTCGTAGTGTGCGAAATAGCTTTATAAAAATATCCTTTCCGAGTTATTGTTTCACTGGATATAATTTTTTCCATTCCATAAAACTAGTCAAAACTTGCGTAGCAGGAAATTCATTCAGTCGTAAACTTTTCTTTACCGTAAAATGCGAATTAAGTGGAAAATTTGGGATTAGTAGGTGCTTTGATTGTAGTTACCTGGTTAACCTTGGAAACGGTCGTCATTCTCGCATTGAATACGATAATTGGATTAATTTCTTTCACTTCTTTCATCTGTTCATCGTGTCTTTCGAAATCCTATTTCTTTGTGCCCTTAATGTTGGTAGAAAACATTTAAATGCTTCTTAAGAAAACAAAACGAAATAAGCAAAAAATTCCGATCTGATACTTGCTTCTAGTCAAAAGAATAATGAAGTAAAAGTGGGGCCTAATCTTTTTAATTTTATGCGTCAGAACTTGATCCGTTCTAATCTTTCTGGAAAAAATGAATGATTTCGTCGGATGGTGAAGTTGGTTTGAATTGAAGGGACGTTAAAAGTTTTTATGTCATTGCATTTGAAATTTATTCATCAATTTGTACGAGCAGATGTTTCTCCTATAGATTTCAGTTGGTTGGTGCGGATTGTCGTGAAAAAAATTTTATTGTTATCTCTCTGAATCCAGTACATCTTACATGTTAGTGGGACGACATGTCCAAAAAAAATTGTGGTTTATTCGTTAACTATTTCAGCAACTGTCTATCTCTTTGACTACATATATAATACTAGACCAGTAAAGAACGATGATTTGTGGTTAGACATGCCGGCGCTAAATAGGTAACCATAGTGTACCACTTGACGTAGTTTAAACTATGTTTACGTACGCTACCCGTGTTAATTTAAGGGATGACTTTATTTAATGTATTAATTGGTGAACTCAAGCAAAACATTGAAAGTACGCACAAAGTACACTCCGGTTGCCTCTTTTAGGCAGGTGTGTCTTGACATTAAAAAGTACATTGGTCTTACGGAGTTTTACTGGTTCAGTACTAGGTATATAGTCAAAGGTCTATCTACTTTCGGAACGTGTAACTGCGTTTAGCATAAGCAGGTTTTGTAAAAACCAGCTTATTAAAATCGTTTTCATGAAAAGACCTGGGGGTGAAACGTAGTACGTTTCTCGTTTCATGACAAAATTTAAATTTTTGCACCATTAACGCAAATTTATTTGTACAATGTATAATAGGTATTGACGTTTACCCAACTTATTCCTCGTCTTTATGGCATCTATGTTCAAATATTTTCCCCGTTGCCCTAAACGCACCAATGCACTGTTTTAATATTTTTGTATGCTATAAGAAGTAGTTAAATCATTTATAATTATTTGTATATACCGTATGTAACAGCCTTAGCTGCATGCTGATTTTCACAATAATCTGCAATGTACAGTAACTCATAAATTTTCGTTGAGGCATTCAGGTCAAAATTCGTATTTTTCCCTCATATCCCTCCTAGTCCTCTAAAATACTAATTTCCATTCAAAAACGTTGTGGCACCTAAAACTGGTGGCTGTAAGATTCAACTTCACTCATTCCTCAGAAAATTATTCGTTTTCCGTTTTTAGTTCTTGTTCTTCTTGCCATGAGATTGCAGATTCGAAAGCCAAACATTAATAGCCAAATTGTGGTATTCTCTGCTTAGTCATTTAAGTTCCTTTTTGAGATTGATTGAGATACTCTTATTCTCGGAGGTTCTACGTGCGAAACCATCAACTAAACAACCGGCCATAATAACTTCGAATTATTACCCTCAATAATGAACCCCCAAACACTTTTCACCTCTCAAAAAAACTTGAAGACCACTTGACTGAAACTAGATGGCAATTGGGATACATATTTTTTTCCCCATTGTGAAAATTGATTGGTTGTTCCAGCCAGTGTTTGACAGCTGCCTATTAGTTGATTTGAAATTGAGTTATGGTTGAATTGCTGCACCAGATGAACCGGCCCATATTTAGGCCTCTCTCACCGCCATTTCTGTAGTTGTGCCAAGTATGGCATGATGTTGAATTTTGAGAAACACGTCTGGATTCGTCAGTTCGATTGGTGCTGTGACTTAAATTAATGAAATATGTTAGCTTCTTGAATCTATTAGTATTGGGTGTGGAGACTGGTGTATGTGAAATAATATATTTCAGTGATGACATTTTTGTTCGCACAGTTAACCAAGAGCCTGTGCGTGCATTCAGATTCAATTTATTGTCGCGTAGAAAAATCAATTTATGTCCTAAAAATTCTAAGGCAGCAAGCCTCGCTGAAAAAAGTAGGTTTTCGAGAAAAATAATTATGAATTTTGATGGTTACATTAATTGTTTGTAAGTTTATATGCGTTAATGGTATGTTATGATTGTATGAAATTTGTTAGCTACTAACAAAATATTGGACAATGTGAAATTTAAAAGCATTATTTCTTGAAATGAAAAATTAGTTATGATGATAAAGTATGGTAAGTAATCATAAAATTACAAATAAAACCAAAGAAATATAAAAAAGTCATGAAATAAAAAATAGTTTCAGTAGGCTAAGGACTGGAACATTTAATGTGATAACATTTTTATTTTCTGCATGACAGTGGGTGCTAATTCGATCAACCAATGTAAAATCTTTAGTTCATTAACTTTTAACTTTTTCTGTTTTAATTGGAAATTTTGACCCTTACCCGTTTTTATAAAAGCAAAAATTTAACACGAATCGAAGATAATTCATGGACGAATTATTGCAGCAAATTCTATTCAATTTGTCGATGATTCTACTATGTTAAATGTACAGGAATTTGTCGACAAATTAATATATTTAAAATGTTTAATTAACACAAATCGAAAAGAATTCGTTAATTTAGCAGCATTAATTCATCGACGAATTATTGCTGCGAATTATCTGCAATTCCTCGATGATTTAAGGACGTTAAATGCACACGAATTCGTCGACGAATCTATGTAGTTAAAATTTTAAAGTAACACGAATTTGCCAATGAATCGAAGGGAATTCGTTAATGAATTCCCTTCAATTTGTTGATGATTGAACAACGTTAAATGCACAGAATTTGTCGAGAAATCAAAGGGAAATTGTCCACGAATTCTCTTTGATTTGTCAATGAATTAATGGATTTAAAATGTTAAATTAACACGAATCAAAGAAAATTTGTGTTAACAGCACTATTTCATCGACGAATTTTTTCCGCAAATTCTTTTCGATCTGTCGACGATTTAACGACGTTAAATGCTCATAAATTAGTCATCAGTTTGTAACGTAAACTTCAATGAATGATCAAACAAACTTACATTTTCTGGACTCATGATTTTAACCAAGTACATAAAATCACATATTCTGAATGATAATTATAACAAACAATGATTTCAAGTCAATAATTTTATTATTTGAATAATATGAATGAACTGAAATACTAAATTCATGGACTTGTGGCATCCTCAAATTAAACAGTTTTTTATTTTCAAATAAATAAAAATCTTATCATCTCAGCAACAATCGATATTTACATATTTTCATTTCATATCAATAATTAAGTAAAGGAAGTTTTGAAAATATTAATGTATTTGTCAGTGGTTTTACCAAATTTTACATTTTTATTAATGCAACATCGATGTTGATGAAGCAATCGAATATCGATATTTGTGAAACATATTTATTTGCAAAAAGCCATGGATTTTGTTTTGAAACTCCCAGAGTAAAAAAGAAAATGTTATCACATTAAGAAGAAAACATGAAGTGTGGTCTATTTAAAAAAAAAGATAAGTTCATGTAAATTAGAAAAAAAAAAGGAGGAAAAAAGAGCTTTACCGGAAGAACTGTCTGGTCAGTCCACACAAAAATTGGTAGCATGCTACAATAAATTATAATGAAAATTTGTTTTAACTTTATCATATTAATTAATTTTTCATTTCAAGAAGTAATGCTTTTAAATTTCATATTGTCGAAGATTTTGTCAGCAAATAACAAATTTCATACAATCATAACATACCACTAACGCAACTAAACTTACAGACAATTAATGTAACCATTAAAATTCATAATTCTTTTTCTCGAAAACCTACTTTTTCTAGCGAGGCTTGCTGCGCTATAGTTTTTCATTTTTTTTATCATAGTTTCAAAGGTTGATCGATCCCACGTAATGTCTGAACCCTTGAGCACCCATGAAATCAACATCTGTGGAGCTAGCTATTTGACATACTGTATATTTCATGATATGGTTATCTTTTTGCCATAAGGCGCAATAGGTGATCAAATTCACTTTATATAATTTTTTGTTTAAGGCTTTGTGGAGATTTGTCCTCCTTAAGTATAAGATAAAGTGCATTGACCTTCATCTCTGGCTCTTCTGTTCAAGTATTGCAAGTTTAAACCTTAATACTAAAAAAAAAGCATCTAAAAAAGGCATGTGGAAATTAATAGAGACGTACGTCGGAAAAATGGATCGTTTCATTGCTCTAGAATAGGCTAGCTTTAATTAGGCTAAACGTGCCTCGAATATTGAGCATTCCATGCTCATGTTACGAAAACGTATTTCTCTCGAAATAATGTATTTTGGATTTTGTGTTGATCTAGTTATGTTCTGAACTCTACTGATCCAATTTTTCATAAAGCTGTTCTCAGAGTGTTTTGGGCCCTTAATTGGCCTTTCAACTACTGGCCATGTTAAGACAGCAGACCTCTATACAATATACAGGGTTATTCACTTTGACTCACAGCATTCAAAATTCCCATTTGCTGCGACTCAAAGTGAATCGTGTGTAAAAATTTATATGTTATTTTGAAACTCAAATGCAGCAGTGTACATCGGTGACAAATTGAACAAATCTATTGAACAAAACTGGAGCTTCAGAGCACTTCATTAGACTTAATTATGAAACAAAATCATTCTACAAAATGAAATAAATGAAACACGTGCAACACTACATTAGATGGGCATTACAAAAAATACAAATACATGCAAATTAAATTAAATTTTCAAAAATTCCACTATTGGCAAACACACGTAGTTTTGCACGTGTTTGATTTATTTCATTTTGTTGAATAATTTTGTTTCATAATTAAGTCGAATGAAATGCTCTAAAGCTCCAGTTTTGTTCAATAGTTTTGTTCGATTTGTCACCGATATACACTGGTGCATTTGAGTTTCAAAATAACATAAATTTTCATACACAATTCACTTTGACTCGCAGCAAATGGAGATTTTGAATGCTGCGAGTAAAGTGAATAACCCTGTATGTTGGATCAAATAGATAGTTGTTATAAGAACAATGTGCAGAAAATATAGGCAAGAATTATAATTTCAATTCGTATTCTCGCCTGATGTTGAGTTCTCTAGAAACTACTTCAGAAAAATATCTTAAAACTAGTATACTTGCTCTGAACTAGGTCAGCTAAAAGGATCATTGGCTTAGAAGTGTAATATTGCTCATTTAGTGTATTAAAAGGGCCTACATTTCTTCTCAAAGCTCTTGAATAGATCGGAAATTTTGAAAACTTTCTCGTCATTCATTTTTACTGTGCCCTGCGAGTACGACGAACAATTTGTGGAAGAGCTGAAATGAAGTCTGCTTGCATTCGAAGTTACATTTTTCTTGTTAATATCCTTTCAAATTTTGTGTCAATTCTCAATATAAGACAAATTTATTTGTAACTTGAGTTTTTTGTATATTTTTTCAAAGAAAAAAGTCCCTGAAAGTTAGATTTTACCTAGAATAGAAAGAATTTGAAATGATGTGTATTGACGGTTGCGATTTTCATAAGCTTAAAGAATTTTGTATTAAGTATGATGAAAACTTCAATCAGCCACCATTCAGACACCAGTTTGGGAGTTTGGCCCATCTTCAAACCTGGCATAAACCCAAAGTATGCCTATACCCCACGTAGGAGTTCGTTTTATGAAATGAGTAGGTACAGTGTACTTGAAAGGCCCAGGAACCATTTTTATGCAGAACTTGTTCTTTGGTATCCTTTGTTTTTTAATTGAAATCAGGTGTGTCTATGTTGGGGGAATTGGTGTCGGTTACTATTGGTTATTAGGGGAATGTGAGGAATGAAAACCAAACCTTATATTATACTCGTTTGAACACTCGGGGTTCAGCAAAAGGGCCTTGCGCTGTAAAAAGAGTCTCACAAGTGTGGTAAATGTGGTTATACAGAGCGAAATGAGACTCTCACGTTCCTTTAATATATGTGTAAACTTTCGATGATAGGGTATTTTTACCGACTACGTACGGAGGAGGTTGTATGTTTGGTATGTCCTATCTCCGGAACTAACGGAATTTCGTTCGCTCAGAACTAGTGTCTTACTTTACAGATTTTAATGAAAGTAGGCTCAAAATGTTCCTGACCATCAGGAGAATGTCCTAGGCTATTTATATTTGAAAATTAAAAAATTAGAAAGGTGTAATTGGAGAAAATGAAAATTTAAAGATTGAAAAAATTATTGTCATAAATTTGGGCATATCCACCAATAAGAGCTTCTCATTCAGATTTATGCAGTTGGTTTTTTTTTTTTTTTTTTTTTTAAATAAAATTTATTGAGGTTTAGGAAGAGAGAATTTTCTCAACGTCATAATCTGCCGATCTCTGCAATTGGCGAAATTTAAAATAGCGATAATTTTTGATCTAATAGAATTACAGCTTCGTCGATAGGCTCATTAGATTCGTCGTGAAAAAATACATCATTTTCATGTATCATTTTGTTAATTTGAAACGGCGCACTGCGTCAACTCTGCGAAATCTGCCTAAATGAGGATAAAGGTCTCTACTGAACTTTCTATAGTTGCTTTTCAGTGTATGGCTGTCTACCGATAATCGAAATTTGCGGCGCCCGATTGTTTGAAACCACAAATGGATTGTAAATTATTGTATTATTTTTTTTTTTGTGGTAATTTGATTTTGACAGTTAAATGTGTCATCTAAAAGCTTCTCTCACGTCGTGATCTCGTAATAGTGGTTTGAGAAACTGCTGATGTTATAAATTACGGAATGATTTCTCATATATTTTAGATAACACCCGCGCCCACATTAATGCATCTAAACTTTGACAATGAACTATTATCGCATTTTCTTTACGTCATGAAGTACAATCCGTGTTTTTTTTTGTTTTTTTTTTTTCGTTCCTCGATGAACGGATCCGATTCAACTTCCTCCATAATTGCACTTCTCAGTGTACGAAAATCGGTCATCAATCACGCATCTTCTTGCGTTCATGTGTGTGATGTTGCGAGTGGAAAATTTTTGTAAATGTTTCTTTTTTTCAACGGCTTCGCACCTAACGTTCATTGACGCCACGTGAATTTGCGATAAAAATTTCGTAATGTGTAGATACAAGTTTTTCATTGAATATTGATGATGCGCATTTAGCAATTTTGTTTTAGGATAGTAGTCAAGTAGTAACCAGAGAGAAAGAAAATTGACGTCAAAGATCATCGAAATTATATCTACTATCAACGAAAATTACTTAAGTACTGTACCTACCTACTGATACTTAGTAAAATAATTTTCAAAGTGAGCGATGAATCAAAAGTAAATAAAAAACGTTCAACATCTGTTTGATGTTTTTAAAATCTGCCAAAAGTTCATGATGATAACTTTCTCCCTTTTTTCGATGCTTATTATAGATTTAAAAAAAAAATTTTAATGATGGTAAAAACTTTCCATTTTTAACAGTCGTTCATCTGCATTCTACAGTATTAATACGGTGTAGTGTAATAAAATACCAAATTGTCAAAATTCGTTCGACCTAACCACGCTACAGTTACGTAGGTACGTGGGCTTAAAACATTTAAGATGTTACAAATTACCATATGTTCCCTTACTTTATTTATTTTATCGATTTTGACCCATGATAGGTACTGTGAAATATCCAAAATATCCTGTCGAATTAATTTTCCTTTCATTCAAACTAATATCTTGCGACATAATAGAGCTACAATAAGATACATTATGAGCTATAAACGCTTGAACATTACACTTTATCAAATTAACCTTCTTTACTTATAACGGTCCATTTGATTCAGTTACGGTAGAAATCTTTATATGTTTGGAAAGGCCTTCAAAAGTAGGAAAGTTTCACTAGACTATTGCATTCTCTCGATCAGTGCTATGTGAGAAGATATCTAGTGGGCAATTTGCTCTATTACTGCATGTACTTTCCTGATAAAAATATACCCTTCATGCTTAAAAAAAAAAAAAAAAAAAAAAAAAAAACTATTGATTTAATGAAAGCACTAGGCACTCCACCTCAATATGTAATGTGAAGATTTTTGTAGTACTATCCCGGGAAAATTCTTTTGAATACAATATGCCATATGAAAATAAATGCTGTAATTTTGTTTGATTTAATCTGATTTAATGTTAACGATAGGTATGGTGTGGTGTACTAAAGACAAAATTATCAATACTTACAGCACTTGCACATTTTTCACTACGCAAACCTGTGATTACGAACAGAATCAAACAGAAAAATACATTTATGCTCCGGATAAGCCAAAAATTTTGGACACCTAAGTTCCTATTCTTGACCTACGTATGTTTATTTTTAATCACTTTTTAAAGCAAAATTGACATCTCTAACTCTGCCAGCACACGCCTTTATTCCAGCATAACATTTCATCATTCAACTCAAGAAATGAAAATTTAGAACATTTTTACAAAACAAAACCAAACTACAAAAGTAATCAAGATAATTTTTATTCACAATAACTGCTACGAAAGGAATCATACTTTGATCGCTAGATAAACATATATTTAGACAAATGTAAAGTTTAACTATAGGTACTTTTTCCGTTGATCTTGATTATCTTTGTTGGATTGAGTGGTCTTCTCGGAAGAGCAACTTGACCCATAAGGATTTACAGCGTGAACAAGAATTTATTGACCATTTGACCAAATTGACATAGCAGTTGACACAAAGGCAGCATAGAATTGGATTAATTTTGTAGAAAGCAGAAAAATATTGAAAAATGTTTGTATCTCAGATGAATTTCTCCCAGTGATTTTAGCTGAAAATCAGCAGGGTTCATTTCACCAGAATTAGCATAAAATCAAAAAATTTCTTGAATTTAGAATTTTTCGGAAAATCAAATTTCATTCTTAGAGTACTTTAGTTCTGAATAGAAACACCGTTGCTCTAATGAAATTAAATTGCCTGATTTTTTGTTTCTGGTTGTTAGAACTACAGAAAATGATTAAAATAACAAAGAGGTAAGTATCGTAGTAGAGTATTCATTTATTACCAAATTATTGTGACAAACAGATTCTGCCTTTGATTTCAGACAAAAATCCGAGCAGCAATCTAGACAGCAGTTAGATCTATGGATCCATTTTGCTCCAAAAAACGGTTCTTCAGCAATTTGCTGAATTTGATTCACAAAACTTTTATTTTAGTCTTCAGTTACAGTTACCAGTCTGTTGATTGCAACATCTAAACTCTTGGTTAAACTGAACATTTTACTTGAACAAAAGTGACAGAAATACTTTATTTTGACAGTGAAGGCCCAAGTCAACATACACGCAGGTGAACAGGAGCAACAACTGAAAAAAATGAAAGAAGAAGTAAGAGATTTTTTCTTAGATCATGAGTTTATATGAAAAATCACGGAAGGTGGATTGAGGAAAAGAGCTGTCTCATTTGTTGGTTATTTACTGCGAATTAGAAGATTGAGAAGTGGGTGAAGGTGTTAGATAATTTGCTCATCGCGAAATAATTGGTGACTCATTGTGTAGATAGTGGAAAAGAAGAGGAAGAATGGAATTATGAAAAGTTCATTGATTGAAGGTAAAGATGACCGAGGAGGAGGAGAAAGGAATGTGAGAAAGTATATTAAGATAAATAGTAGTTTGGAGGTGCTACTGTTTTACTTATACAAATAAATGGACAACTACATAATAGCAAACACACTAAAATCTAAATTCAAACGGTCAACAAACTCCTTTTGTTTGTGTTGCTATAAATCCTGTTGAGAGAGAGAAACCAAATCGCACAAATACGCAAAAATCTTATTTAAACCAACAGTTTCTCTCGAAAGTCTGAACTTAATCGAGAAAATATTATTCCATCTACATTTAGAAAAACGTTATCAATAAGTTTCGTAGGATGGTTTTACATTTTTCATACCTTCTTACTCAAAATCTTGATCAGCATTCGAATACAATTCTTAATATAAGGGTTATAGTCGCAAAGAATACTTAGTCTGCAGCCAAATTCTTCAATAAGACCTCTAGTTTTTGTTCGGGGTTTTTTGGAGACAAGGTTTCACAGTATGGCTCTCCATTATCAAGATGAATAAACATCTTCCGGGGTGTACTTGATGAAAATCCTGCATTTGTTGAGCTCTGTTCCATTAATATTAATGTTTATATCAGTGAATATCTAGATATTCGTGGGAGACAATATTAGTATATTTTTCTAGGAACATGCAACTATTGCATTAAGTGCAATGGCGAGACCTGTGGAAAAGCGCCGATTCTGAGTCGTAGATCACGAATATATTGGTCACTCAAATTCTTCTGTATACAATATATATATATATTTCCATTTTTTGCTCATTTTGGCACCTTTTAGGAGTATGTGGAGCCTCCGCTGTTTGACCTATGGCAATGAAATTTAAGGTAGCATTAGAAGCATTCATGGGCTACACATACGTGTTGAAATTTTTATGACAGTTGGAGACTATCAGGGACTGGTTTGGTATCGAATTTGAGCGAAATCGGTCGACTGGTTTTCGAATGGCAGCCATTATAAAATTTGATACTTTTTTTACTCATTTTGACATTTTTTGGGAGTCCGTGAAGCCTCTGGTGTTCAACCTATAGCAATGAAACTTGAGTTAATGTTAAAAGTGTTCATGGGATACACACTCGTGTTAAAGTTTTTGAAATTCACATGCTAGTTTCTGAGGAAGAGGTTCTCAAAGTGTTACAAATCCACCATGTTGTCATCACGAAAAATGTGGGGCGCATGCAATCGATAATTGGTACATGTTGATACATGAATAGTTCACTCAAGTCACTAACAATTTTATGCACTGCAAATGACGTGAACCGTTGTGTAAGTTTTCTCAACAACAGCTACACTCTACACTCATTTCTACTATCGATTCCATGCGTCCCACATTTAATTCTTACAAGTAATTTCATAACTATTAAAATTCACAATCACAAATTTTCAGGACAATCTGTAGGGGTTTTAAATCTGTACCCGGATAGGATAAATTATTTCTTATACTTTTAGTCCGTTTGAAAAACATGGTATATTCAAAAAATATTTATTTAAATAATTATTTTCTAATTTTCTGTCTTGTCTTTTCCCTTTCATGCATTTACACTTTATATTCATACTTGTTGATGAAATATTTTCTACTCTTTAGTGTCACATATATATATATATATGTAAGTTCGTTGTGTGTCGCGAATCTAATTTGCACTTCAAAATAAGAATAGTGTGAGAGTTCTAAATTCAAAACTATTTATTCACACGTAATTACAATAATGGTGAAATTAGAAAATTTGGATATTTCTTACACACGAAAGGAACAAAGATCTATTCTGTTAAACTGGGTCAACGTTGAATGACCGCAAGGATGAATGAAATTATCGATGAAAAATAATCAGAAACGAGCTGCGAAGTCGATGACGATAACAAAAGAAAATGTACAGGTTAAGATTAGTTGAGAATGTTGTCATCGGATAAGAGAAGGAATGAATTTAATGAATGAAATGACGTTATTATAGATAAGTAAATCGCATGCGGTTCATTAATACATCTAATGGCTTAGCCTTGTTCAAACATAAATAAACATGCAAAATAGTCAAAATCTCGCAAGTATGAGCGAGATTTGGTGTGATTTGGGAAAAGACGACATCGTCTTTTACATCCCCACACCGAGAACAAAGCACATACAGAATAAACAGAACAAATAACAAATAAATACATGAATTATACAAAATAATATTGAGTTTCGTTAAATTTGATACATTTATCTTAAATGCTAGGGTAAAGTTTCGAAACATGATACAGATTTGATTCCTGTTTTTGGTAACCAGAGTCAACCTGAAAGATAGAGTTTGATATTCGTTTCAAGATTTTAAATGGTCCAGTCCTGATCTCGTCCAATTTATTTTTATTTAAGGGGTTTCCGTGCAAAAACTTTGTCGCCGATTTGAAAATTGCTTTTTACTTTGTTTTTGTCGAATCTTTTTTTGTTAATTTTATGATTTTTGCAAGAATTATCAAAAGCAGTCTGTCTGTCTTTGTCTAAATTATTTGTTTTATCTCCGAATTCTGGAATTATTTTAAACTTTACGTTATTCATTAAATAATTCGGAGAAAATTTTGTGACAGAATGAATGGTATTATTGTATTCTTTTACACATTCTTCCATAAGGACAGACCATGATTTCTTCTTATTTTCTTGATTTTCATTAATTTTACATCTTAATCTGTTTACTAAAGTTTGATTTAATCTTTCATTTAGTCCATTAGAGGAAGGACAATCTACTGCCATAAAAATTAAGTTTATATTATTTTTCTGAATAAAATCTTTAAATTCTTTGGAGTTTATTCCTCCATATTGATCGGTCAGCAGATTAGAAATATTGTGACCGTCTTTTAAAATATCTTTTATTATTTTAATAAAGTCTTTGGTGGTTTGAGTTTTTGATGTTAAAATATATGCGAATCTAGAGAAATGGTCGACTAATAAATGGCAGTATCTTTTGTTTGAATTATTACTTGAAAATCCACCTATGGTATCGAGAGACATGTATTCAAAAGGCCTTGTGGCTGGTCCAAGGTGAGAAAGCTAGCCAAATTTGAGAGGAATTAGGGTTTTGTTTTTTATACAAGTGGTGCAACTCTTGCAGAAATCTTTGATGAATTTTCTGAAATTTTCATTGTAAAATTTTGGGAAAAGAATGAGTTTAATTTGTTTGGATCCGATATGTCCAAATTTGAAGTGAATTTTTTTTATTAATCCTTTAGCGAAATTGTTCGAAATTATTATCTTTTCTTTCGATGCTCTATATTTTGAAAATATTACGTTACTTTTTTTGAAAAGATTTTATTTTTTTATTTTTTTAAAATCTTTAAGTACCGTTTTTTGATCGTTAATGATATCTTTTAATTCAATTAAATTTACAACTCTGAGTTCAGAGGAGGCCTCAAAATTTTCCAAAACTGGATTGCGAGACAAACAATCCGCTTCGTTATTAGTTTCTCCCAGCACGTATTCTATTTCAAAATTAATATGGGATAGTTGTAACATTAATTCTCTGAGTTCATCATCATATTTTGTATTTATTTTCATATTTTCTAATGGTTTATGATCAGAGAATACTTTAAATTTTAGTCCCAATAGTCTGTGTCTCCAATACATTAAAGCTTCTTTAATAGCCAAACATTCTAAAAAAACTGCTTTTTTTCTTTTTTGGGCCTCATTTAATTTTTTTGAAAAGAAAGCAGTGGGTTTGAAAGAGCCATCATCTTGTTTCTGTTTCAGAATTGCACCTATCTCTTCTAGGCTGGCGTCGGTCTGTACAATTGTCTCTCTCTTTGGATTGAAAATTGCTAAACATGGTTTGGAACATAGAATGTTTTTTATTTTATTGAAACTTTCTTCACATTTGTTGTTCCATACAAATGTGGTTTTTTTTTTTAATAAATTTTGAAGGGGAGCCAGAATTATTGAAGAATTTGGAATATAGGAACGATAAAAGTTTATTTTGCCTAGAAATTGTCTAACATTTTTTTGGGTTTTGGGGGTGGGGAAGTTCCAAACCGGTAGGACATTATCAAATAGCGGGTGAACAGCATTATTCTCGATATAATGACCTAGATATTTTACTTTATTGTGGGCCAGATCGCATTTAGTTAAATTTAATCTAAAACCTTCTTCAAAACGGCTACAAAAAGTTTTTTTAGATGTTCTAGATGGTCTTTGAAGGTTTTTGAAAATATTAAAATATCATCAATATAGTTGACACAAAATTCATCTAGGTCTTTTCTTTTTAAAATATTTCTTAGGATACGTTGAAAAATGGCAGGGCTGGTTTTCAATCCAAAGGGCATATTTTTCCAATTGTAGTGTCCAGTCTGAGTCACGAAGGCAGTCTTGTATCTATCTTTCTTTCTAATGGGTATGGACCAGAAGGCACTATTGATGTCTAGGACTGAAAACCATTTGCAATCTCTCGCTTTTACTATCAAATCTTCTATGTGGGGGAAAGGTTGACTCTCAGAAACTATTATTTTATTTAGGGCAGAATAGTCAACGCACATTCTATTTTTGACTTTGATGCCCTCTCCATTTTTTTTAAAGGCTAAAGTTACAGGCGCAGCAAAAGGAGAGGTTGATTCTTCAATCATATCAGCATTAAGAAGCTGAGTAATCTGATTTTCTATCTCTTTTTGGTCGATTATGTTACATCTGTAGGGTTTGTGGGAAATATATCTATGTTCGGTTAATTTTATGGTGGCACAGTAGTCAGTGACCTTACCTACATCATATTTACTTTTAGCAAAAACGTAGTTGTAATCATGTATGACCTTTTTTAACTCTTCTTTCTTTTTGTCATCCAAATGATTTAAGTTTAATTCAGTTTTGGAGACTTTTATATTCAAATTTTCAAGATTATTATTTTTGTTATTTTCGTAATATAGATTTTTATGATTATTTTTTTTATGATAAATTTTTAAATTTTCATCTTGGCACAGGCCGAATTCGTGAATCAGATCAAGGCCTATTAAAAAGTCATGATCAAATTCCTTTTCGTCAAGTACAAAGACGAATACATCTTTCTTTTGTGAAAAAATTTTTACTTTAATTTTGGCAATTCCCAATACTTTGCCATGACCACTGATCATCCGAAAAGATTTTTCTATCGGTTTGAATGCCTTAACCTTCATGGAGTTTATCAAGTTTCTATTAATTATCAAAATATTAGAACCGGAATCATAAACTCCTTTACAATAGAATTTGTCATTAAGGCATAAATTAATTTTGATCAGTGGTAAATAAATTAGTTTTTTGTATCGTCGTCTGATAAAGAATTTTCGACTTCTATTTTGTTAACATTTTTTTTTTAATAGGGGGCTTGTCTTTGAACCAACATAGAGCCTCATGGTAAAACCTCTCCGAGTAACCTCTTTTTTCGCAGTTGGGACAAGGTTTCTTTTCAGAATTATTTTTCTTTTCATTATTATTGGTTGCTTTCTTATTATTATTATTTTGTTCTAATCTATTAGTATTATAAGGTGTTTTATTATTATTATTGTTATTTTTTTGAAAGTTTAAATTTTTATTTTGTTCACTGACTCTGTCTTCTGCCTCGAACTTTTTTAATTTATCGTGTAATATTCTTAGGGAGGTAACAACATTTGTTTTAAGGGAATTTTGTATGTGGTAGACCTAGTACAACTAAATCCAAAATTACAAAATCGGGTAAATTTCTATCAATTTCTAAAATTAATTTTTCTTTCTTTACCACAAATTCGATGTAGGAGCCGTTGATGTATCGGAAGTTGTACGCATATCAGATCAATTTCCAGGAAGAGTCACCAAAAGTTGCAATCAAGTCAGCTCTCCAATTGGACCAGGCGGTGTTAAGTCCCAGTTTCCTTTGGTTTATGATGAACCAATCTGCCATTACCAGTTACAAACAGCTCTTGAATACCTCTATTTGTTTTTGTCCGTCCTGCTTGAAGCGTTGTGATTCCCTCTCGAAGGAGTCGCACCATGCTGTGACGTTTTTGTTCTTCAGTGAAAATTTCTCGATGAGGAAGTGTTTAATTATGCTGTTGACCGATTCATCTTTCTCTTTTCTAACTAGGGTGGGGGATTCTGATTCTTCTTTGGGTTTGGCCTGATCAAGAGGCGAATACTCTGGAAGCATAAACTCTTTGAAAACAAAATTGTCGTCGCTATCCATGTATAGTCTTGAGATCTCCGGAGGTACAGAGACGTTGACTGTTCTGTATTGGCCTCTGCTTTTCAAAACAGAAGCTACACTTTTTGGGGGGCCCAATGTCATCAACTCTTTGTGTAATGCGGCCTTCTGCAGCTCATCTGGAAAGGCGAACCAAATTCCATCTCCGAATAGACAAATTCTTTTTATGTTTAGAATCGTTGTTTTGTTTGCGCCCTCAGCCATCATGAGCAGTTGAATTTTAACACACGACATGTCGATGGAGAACGAGGAAAAATAAAATTTTCACAATTCCGAAACTTTAAAAAAAAATTTAGATGAATTTTCTAATTTGTAAGTTCGTTGTGTGTCGCGAATCGGACCTTGAAATATACCACGTCTCAAGTTGAAAACAATGTGCAAGATATACTCCCATTTTGATGTAGATGAAAAAATATACACAAAAAAAAAGAAGTCCGCAACTTTAGCTTTTAATTTCTGTATATATATAGGTACTGTACATGGATATATAATTATATGCGTATAAATTTCCACTTTTTACTCATTTTGGCAGTTTTTGGGAATCTGAGGAAACTCCGTTTTTCAACCTGGTAATGAAACTTGGAACAGAGTTCGAGGCTTTCATGGGCTACGCATTCGTCTTAAAATTTTTGAAATTTACTCTCCTAATTTAGGAGGGAGAGGTTCTTAAAGTTTTGCAACTACGGAGAACTCCCGTAAATTAAAAGATTTTGGCCTGAAATTGTTTTGGTAGTTAGAGACTATTAGGACTATTTGGTATTAAATTTGAGCAAAATCGATCAACTTGTTTTTGAAAGGCAGCCATTACAAAATTTGACACTTGGAAAATACACTTACCGAGGTTTATGCGAATCGGAGATATTAATGCTTGATGGTACCAAAACTACATATTTTTCAATAACATGTGTCATTATCAGTTATTTTCTGAGGTGTGCCTAAATAAATTCAAGGAAATTATTTCTGCCACTAGTAAGCTCATTCAAATTAAACTTATTAATTTATTCTTTTTCTTCATAATAAATATTTTCTTCTTTTCATTGCCTTGTAAGAAATTAAGATAATTTTCTCATTAAAATGTTGGGAAAAACTCCTTTTATTTTCTCAAAAAAAAAAAAAAAAAAAAACAAAACTATTTTTATTGTTTATAAGGTGTTTAAAAGAAAGAATTCACAGATTTTGCACGTATGCTACAATATAGGTCATTGAAAATGTAATAATAACCAGAATACAGTGTTTCGTTCAGTTAACTTTATAATTAGTAATTCCCAAAAAACCCATATCTATCTTAAAAATTTAAAAATTTATAATTAACGTACCCATAGTATTATGTACATTTGAGACGAATGGGAAAATATCTCAATCGCGCATCAACCGCGGTGTGCATTTCTCAAAAGTGTCAAATTTTATAATGGCTGTCATTCGAAAACCAGTGAACCGATTTCGCTCAAATTCAATGTCAAACCAGTCCCTAATAGTCTCTAACTGCCATAAAAATTTCAAGCCAAATTCTTCAAATTTACCGGAGGTATCGTGATGACAACATGGTGAATTTGCTACACTTTGAGAACCTCTTCCTCAGAAACTAGCATATGCATTTCAAAAACTTGAACACGAGTGTGTAGCCCATGAACACTTCTAACATTAACTCAAGTTTCATTGCTATAGGTCAAACACTAGAGACTCTACAGACTCCCAAAAAATGCCAAAATGAGCAAAAAGTGGAAATATATATATGTATATTGTGTACAGAATAATTTGAGTGACCTATATATTCGTGATCTACGACTTCAGATCGGCGTTTTTTCGCAGGTCTCGCCATTGCACTGAATACATGGAAAATACACTAAAAACGAAAAATTCTTTTATAGGTGTACGACAGTATAAATACATTATATCATAATTTAATAAATATTAAATAAATTTCTCTCCTGGATAAAAACTTTCCGAGTAAATAATATGATTGATAGGTATGATAACAGCACAACAAAACATAAATTATACGGTGTTACGTACCACATTGTAGGTTCCCAAATTCTTCCTCATTTCCCCTTTTCACGTTTATTTCTATCTGTTTTTTAACCACAATAATTTTTTATAACATTTTCCATACAACTTTTTGAAAACAAAATGTTTTTTGGCAAACTAATGCGTCCCATTAATGCATTAGTTTACCTCAAAAAAACACCTACCTACATATTTGGGCCTATGTCAATTATTAGTCGATCATATGAACAGTTTGGAACTCCTTCTATGTTTTTCCATATTTTACTTTTTTCTTTTGAATTTATACAAACGAAGGTAATTATGGAATAACTACCACAAATTTAGAATAAATTCCCAAAAAATGGCAGACACCTTTAAATTCATAGAGACCGCCTTTTGATTTGCTTTTGTCAAATAAAAATATACAAACTTCAAAAACACTTGAAAGTTTGTCATATGCTTAGTTTCTTGGAATCTTTGCCACTAAATCAATCCGAACTTGACAGCCTCGCTTACTCCCCAAAAAGGCTCTCTCACTTCACCTGTTGAGTCCGTTATTTTGACGTCGACATGGTAAAGTCAGTTTTACTTCAAAATCACTTCAGATTGGATGATGAGCGAGTCAACACCTAGTGTTTCACCTCAAATTTGACAATACTAGTAGCAACATCTCGACTCTGACACTTGAAATTTTTACTACTTCTCTTCATATTAAAGCTAAAAGACAAAATATTTAGTCTAAATTGATTAAGTTCATATTTTGATTTATTACTTTTGAAATTAATTAAATAATTTAAATCAACGTCTTTTTTGCTTAACAAATTCATCAATGACACCAAACAAACTTTTTCAAGCAAGGTGTTTTTGGGGTTTGGGGACCATAATCGGGAAAACTATAGTGAAATTTTCTGGAAGTGGTGACATGCCTCACCCTCCACAGTGGATAGATTCTACGAAATCTGCCTAAAAATAAGTCTTTTTTAAACATTTCATACCTCTTGGGTCAAATGGGGGTGTTACATTTCCCTATCCCTCCCCTCGCACGGCCTCTGGTTACATTATTTTTTATATGTATAATCGATTTCTTCCGGATGGTATGAGGTCATCGTAAATTTCTGATGTACTCCGTAACTGTAACGGTGTTACCTTTTTATGGAAATTAGTGTACTCGTAATTTACATGACTAGAAAATTAAGTGGTTGTTGTCCTTAGATACGTTGTGATCAAGAATTCGATAAAAAAAAAACTTTATTATTTAATCGTTCTTATTTTTCACTTATCCAATATCCTGGTTAATAATATCTTCGTTGGTCTGTGTTCAGTCAATCCGATCATCGAATTTGAATTTTATCGAATTTTGGGTATCAGTATAATAAAATAAGTTTAGGTTAAAAACAAGTTTTTAAGAGATAAGCTTTTATTTTATTTTTTTTTTGGCATTAGCTTCATGCGAAATTTCGTTATGGAAGGTTGGCAGAAGAATTGGTATATTTTATAATCATAGTAGTGAGTATAATTAAAGCTTATAAAAAATACAGCCTCTCGGAGTTCGTTAAGGGAAAGAATATTCTGAAAATTTTTCTATCCACATCCGGGGTAGTTATATAATCGTTTTTCTTGTAACGATACTGTGCAGCTGCTCTTCAATTTTGTTACTTGGTTTTTGGGGAAATTAGTGTATGATCGTAATCAACATTAGCATAATTACACTAGGCTAGGATTTAGTTGGATGACATTATTTGTAGTTCTTTATCTTAGATTTTAATTAGACTATTTCATCATATTTTTATAAAAGTTGAAAAAAAATCTTCTCGTTCTTTCATTATGTGAATTCTAAGAATGTTTTTTTTGTTTTATTTTTTCGTTGATCACCATCCAACCAATTGAGTATGTAAGTCTTTAACCTTTTCTCGACGTTTTCGTGTAGTTCAGTATACAATACTGTCAGTTGACTACGTGTTTTTGTCCCTTATTGCCTCTTTTTACAGGTCTGTGGGAGGAATAATAAGGTCAGTGCGTTGTATCATCAAATTGATTTCATTTTTTCTTCTACGAAGTGGTCGATGTTCACAACAAATTCATTGCGAAATTGTAACACTAGACTTGTCCTTCTCTGCATGGTTGTTTTTTTTTCTTATTGTTTTTTTAGTTACTTGTAAAATATAATAATTTCTTAGTTAACAGTGCGATAGAATGCAGTGCCATTTGCAGCTGATTACAAATTGATATCCATTGATCCTTTCCTTTAAGAAATTTTAGGTCTATTCGTTTGTACTTTTTTTTCAAATATGGTGTAACTCTCTGATTTGGTTGTGAAAAAGGAAGTTCTTTACAGACCTTTTGAAGAATATACGTCAAAAATTTCGTTATCGTGCCTCAAGAGCTCAAGTCTATTATGATTGAAAGAATTTAAAAAAAATATTTTGAAGTTCTGTATTGGTTCATCAAAATTTTTTAAATATTTTTTAGTATTCATCTACAATTAGATTGCCTACATGAAAAACACAATTGAGTGTATCCAACTTCGAAACACTTGTTTGTCTCAGAAATTAGACGATGCGACGATTGTTTATAAATCGCCCAAAATTCGCTTGTCGGTGCACGTGTCAATGCAAACGTGTTATTATCGGTAGAATAAAACTGTGTTAACTAAATTTAATAACAGTGGAGTGACTGAGTGAGGATGTGAGTGAAAATAAAGTTCCATTTTCTAAGAAAGTGTGGTACCGAGTCCACAAAATGTTTCGTACGGGTCTATTTTTCTCAGCTGTATTTAAGTTATAAATTATTATTATTATTATAAGCAAGAATTTATTTTCAAAAACCATAAAAAAATTTACAGTGTTAACAGGGTAGGAGGGAGAAGAAAGTGGGTGATTCCCTCTCGGAGCCCGAACTTACTGAGAGAGCATACCTTCTAAAGAAAAGTTGAATGATTATTAATTTATTAAAATACAGTTGAGTACATGTTGGAGTGTTCCAAATTAGGGCGTATGCAATGAACTCATGAGAAATTTTGAAATTCGAAAAAACTGTTGAATATAATTATGAATTTTCGAGAATACAGAAAACACCTAAGGTTGTTAAAGAGCCATTTGTAAACAACAGTAAGATGAGAACAAAATTATGAGAATCATACTATTAAACCCCTGCCCCTACCTGCAACTGTAATTTTTGCAATCTGGTCAAAAATTGAAACTGCCAACTCGATTTGTGGCTAAACTGTTGGTTAATGTTTGAATACCCTTCCATTTAAACCTAAAAAATTTTGGAAAAAAGTTATACCAACTTACTTTTTTTTTTCAAAACTTTGAAATTTCCAATCCTCCAGAATTCTAATTATTAAATTTAAGATTAAGAAGAGCGCTTGAGTATTAGTTTTCCTACAAGGGCCATGTACAAAAAGTGAGTAGAAGCATTTTCTGTAGTTGAATTTTGTACAGTCTGAATTTTCATAAAATTTTGGAGCACTGAAAGTAAGTTTATTTTTTTCTGAATCGGACCACAAATAAGTTAATTAAAAATTAATTTTTAGAAATATACTTTTATTCCAAAAACAAAACTTTGAAATAAATACTAGTCTGTTCTAAATAAGAAGGTAATTTTTTTTGAAGATACATACATGCAGTTTCTAATAAAAGTTACTGAAGTTAAATTAAATATTTTTAGGTAAAATGAAAATTGTTTAGAAACAGGCATACTTCGTTTCGCATCCAGTGTGTATCCTAACTTTTTCCTCTCCTCTATCTCCCAGGATGGTACATTGCGAGTAGAAAATTACCTTCTTATTTGAAACAGACTATAGCTTCGGATATTTTTTCCGATGTTTCTGGTTGCATTTGTAAAGAGGCGGAGAAAAAGTATACGAATATAATAAAACTTCTGCCTGTTTAAGTACATTTTACCCAGTTTGCTTGCCAACGGGTATTAAAATTTACCTCATGAAAATATTAGGGGTGGAGATGATTAAAATTATCCATTTCATGAGAAAATAAAATGACTGGTACCATTTTTCCATTTTAACCTAATTTTTTTATGTATATATATATATATGTATGTATGTATGCATATATGTATATATGTACTTACGTATATATGTATATAAATGTATGTATCGCCCAAAATTTTGTATTCGTGGTTTTGAGAAAACTACCTGATGGATAAAATTGAAATTTTTACAAGAAATAGTTCTCATGTTGGAGCAGTCTGAAAGAGGTTTGGTGCTCATCACTTTAATAATTCTTGAAAAAATTGGAAAATAAAAAATTACTGGAAAATCGGTTTTTATACATAAAATATCGAGTGATCGATATTTTTATTGAAGATATAGATAACAATCGATAGTTTTTTGTAATTTCTTTCCATCTGTAGAACAAATTTTCTAGCGAAGTATTGCTGCGCTACAGTTTCTATTTGTTTTTCTTTTTTATGTAGTATTGAATTTGGCTCATCTATCCTCAAAGATACAAATGTGAACATAAAATCTAACCACTTTTTTTTATATAATAAAAAGTGATCCATTCATTGTCCGGTTCAATTTTTTTTTGGAATCGATGAGATAGTTTTTGAGTTAATATTTAAATAACAAATTGTTAGTTTTAAAGTAATATTTCTGTCAACGTTAAGCACAAAAAATCATTAAAAAAAAAAATTTTAATGAAAGAATCTACAAAATAGGAAAACAAAACAAGTAAAAATTTTGTTAAAAGAGAAAAATAATTTTTTTTTAAATTTCTTTAGTAAGATCTATTGGCATTAAAATTAAACGAGTAAAAAGCATGATAATAATATTTTTTTTATTTAAAAAAAATTTTTTTTGAAGTCCATTCTATTTTTTTGAAAAAAATTATTGTTCTTTCATTCCACCCTAAATGATGTTTGTTTGGAAATAAGGTTCATGAGGGGATTTTTTTCGATCCACTTCTTTCATTCTCTGTTTACTCCAGTGCATCGTTTTTCCTTGCTATTAATTTTCCTTTGTTGTGGGTATGGTTAAACCGAATGGAAGAAATGTGTAGCTGTTTTGGAGGTGTATTAACCTACTTTGGCCATTTTTTTTGCTCATCACTTATTAGTAATTAGAGTTGACTTCCTCTATAGTTTGAAATTTACTTTCTGACAAAACTTTCTGACTACTGCTCTGATCGACTCGTTCCTATTACGATCATTTCTCATTCTCTTATAAACTCTTTCTGGAAGATAGGCTAGGAATGTGACCAAAGTAAAACATATATGAAAGAGTAGGTCTTGCTACTTGCAGAATTCAAGCCTGTTCTGAGAAATAGATCACTTTATTGATGATATTCATAGGCGTAGCTAGGCTATTTTTCTGGAGGGGGACTACAGCCCCAAGTTAAAATATTACAAAAATTTTTGTGTAAGTAAATAACTCCATCCATTCCCATCCTTGAACTCTGATTCTTATCTCTGTACTCAGTAAAGGTAAAATTTCGAAACTCTGGGTCCTCTAAAAAATTGGAAACTGCTTCTCTGTATCCAGGGTGATAGTGTTTTTCGTGGTGGGGTTTTATTTTACGAGCGAGCAAGCGAAAAAAATTTTTTAAACGTTTTTCAGGAAAAATTTTCTTATTTTTTCATTTTGTTTTAAATGCTGGCTCTTAAAATGCCTGGGATCATTGTCAGGCCTGATGAAAATAACACCTACGTTCGTTGTTTTCATAATTTTAACAAGGTATCGGCCTTTATTTTTAACGCAAAGCTGTTGACTGCATTTATTGAATATGTTTTTGCGAAATTCTGGGGGGCTAGAGAATTCGCTGAAGGGCTATCCACCCCGGACCCCCTTTGCTACGCCTATGATGATATCCTGAATATCTTCGCTGATAAATTATACGTAAACAAAAATATTTCTTGAATAATAGCATTTTCTTTTTACATGTACTAGCCCATTTCAGGAAAAGTGTGCTCGCGCGCGCGCGTTCTCTCTCTCTTTCTCCCTATCACACACACACCCACGGCTTCGGTTTCGTTTTTCATGGAAGTCTTCAATCTGTGCGCTATACAATGTCCCATTTTATATCTAGTCTGTGGAGAGTTTATTATGTTGATCAGCTTTTGATAGCCTATATAATTTCGCTACGGAATTTTCGATTGCTTGTGCTAATTGGAGAATCTAACCATGCCAGTCGTCATTTTAGGCACAAAGTTTTCTGCTCTTGCTGCGGTGGAAATTTCGCCTTCACCTTTCTCGATATTGTTCGGCGAGTTCTCTCAAAATGACGCTTCGTATTGCATACTCGGTAATTAGATAGTCATCGTATAGCTGTCGCATGATACATTATTTGCGTCACCGTCACATATGTGACCTGTGTCTGGTTTTAGTTCGTTGAGGAGTGAGGACGGTGTGATGTACGTGATTGGGAAAAAGTTTTATTAATTTCGCAGTGAATCCGACCGTGATGTCCACGCGAACGTGAGTTTTTCAGCTATCGCCATGGCTTTTTTCGCCTCGTTCTCGATGGTCGTGCGTAAAATGACAGAAATTTTTTGTATATGCAAATATATATTGTTCGACTCCGAATTTGACGTCAGTTAAATGGAAACCTCTTTTTATGATCCCCGTGTAAACGTGCGTTACCACATGTCGTCCATTAAAATGGACGTATCGAGTGCGCATGAAGGGGAGAATTGTTGAGACTTCATAGTTTACGTCAGCTACCATGTGTATGATTTAGTCTGGTATACTTTAATTACAATATATTCTTAAGTAGGTACGTGAGCACGGTGTAGGCATGTAAATGAAAATCGGTGTGAAGCACACTAGGTGTTACGTTTCTGCTTTTTTGATCTTAGCCGAACTACCTATGTTGGTCACTATTTTTCTGCAGTCATTCTCATCGAATTTCACCGACCGAGTTCTCAGTCGAGGTTGATGAGTTTCTCAATTCGGATTTCTTTGCGAAGGACCACATATTACTCCTCTCAAATCTGCTAATTTTCATCGGTTTACAAAATTTCCAAAAACCATCAAATCAATGAATACAATTTTTTTTTTAAATGAACGTTGTGCCAGGAATTCTTGACCCCGTTCTTCATGGAGTGGCCATGTTCGAGCTGTTGGTTCAAAAAAACTGTCAGAGAGATTCGTAATGAACTATATTATTTAGTTATTCAATCACAGACAGAGTAGCAGTGAGATCATGTATACAAGCCAAAAAGTTAGCGCTTAGTGCTTAGCAAATAATAATAGTATGCAAATCTGTTTTCCTTTGAACTGTTTCAACTTCTGTAGAATTTATACTTTTTTTTTCACAAACTTTAGCCGAAATTCTTCTCTTGTAGTCGACTCTAAAATTCTAAATCTTCTACCATTAGGTACTGATTTATCAGTTGCAGGATCCTAACGTAATCCCTTATAACTGCGAAATGTGCTGAGTTAATTTTTAAATTCTGTACTCCTTTTTATTTGTGTCAGAAACTTAGGTTCCTCGTCATATGTCTAACGTAGGTGATTTTCCTAAAAAATTGAAAAATGTGTTGCCAACCACATAGTAATTTTCATACTTTGGCTTAAGAAAATATAGTCATGGAATATATATGATTCATCTAAACAATATCACTCAAACGACGAGAGTTAATATCCGGTTCTCTCAAGTTTTTTGTTTTGTAGCACTTGGGCTGTTTTTTTTCTTTAAAGAAACAGTAAGCCCCGCTCTTGGTCACTATACGAGGATCTCAATATTGCTAATCTGAAAACTTTTTTTTCTTCTTTTAATTAGGTTTCGACAACGTTCTCATTTTTCCTAGCATCTGGTAGTTACTTGAGATGTTGATTAGTCGGTGTGATGGGAATGATTGGTGGGATCCGGTTGGCTTTGGTTTAATGTGCACCAGAATGATAAAAAATTAAAAAATACAATAGAATCAGACGATGTTTGTTGGTATTAATCACTGGTAATATCTGCGAAAAAATACGTAAAATCAATTATTAATCTCTCCCAAAAAAAAAATAAAATAAAATAAAAATAATCCAACCTGATTAAAATACAGATGCTACAATAGATTAATTTGAATAAATGGTAATGTAGAATTTCGAGGTTTTCGCAGAAAATTGGGGAATTTCGTACAGCAGGATCTATCGGCTCAACCCGTATAATGAAGAGGAACTATAAAAATAATATCAGTTTATAAAATATCACAAAGACATCGAGGAAAACCAGGATATACCAACTGAAAAAACGAATTTTGTATTTTTTTCCCCCAATTTTTATAGCCGAATCAGATCTCAGACTGATCGAAATTGGACTAAAAAAGAATGTAAAATGGCTTGTGTAGCTGTATATGTATACCAACTATTAAGTACATAGTTCTGTCGTTCTGCCCTACAGATAAATCACTTATAAAAAGTTGTCGCCTTATTTGAACTTATTGTGCATTTTCTTCTGTGTATGGAGGGATGGTATTCTCTGTGTCTGATTTTTATATGACACCGTTAAAAAGGAGAAAAAGGAAGTTGAAATTTTCAGCTAAAACAATGTAACATATCACATCCTTCGTATATTTTAGCGCTGAATCGAATGAAATCAACCATAAGTCGGCAGGAACAATAGTTTTAGAGTTATTGCGAATTCTGTACCCAGTTTTAACTAGTAAAATTCATGTTTTCTGGTATCTAGATTCTAATACCAAGTACAAAAAGTCGTATTTTTCAGGCACGCTTTTTAGGGTCGGGAAGCGTCATACACAAAAAATGATAAGAACCTTTTTTATTGCAAATATAATTTTAAACATTTTTTGACTAAAATATTATCCCACTGTAGTCAATATTTCCCGAGAAAATTTCAAAAAACTTATTTTGGACACATTTTCCATAATTCCCATTGTAGCAAGAGGATTTGGGGTTGAGAATTTTAGTATGTTATTTAGGACGCTCATCCCTAAAAATTAGTTGGAAAAACCAAACTATTGGCTAAAAATGAGTGAGACTGAGCGTGGGACTGTGGGGGATTAGCTATTTGCACGCATCTTTATCATTGTAAATGAGTCAGTATACAATTGAGTCAGTATACAGTAAATCGAATTTTGTTCCTCATGAAAAAAAAAGTTTTATTTGTAACTTATTCCCGGTAATGTTTGTGGATATCAAGTGCTCTGAAATTTATACCTTTTAGCCTACAATTATTGAGACCAAATCATCTGAATTTTTATTTATTCATCAATTATAGTGAAATCCATAGTTAGTTTTTTTTTACCTATTATAAATTTATTCTAAAAGCGCAGAACGGTACTCAGTTTAGCTCCTTATTTTAAATTTTATTTCACCCGCACCACAGAATCCAAACAGAATTTTAGCGATATCTCCCAATCCCAACGTACAATTTCATCCGAATTTTCAACTACTTGAGAGTTGTGAGCAGAATCGAAAATGTCTTGATGTAAAACCAATTGACGGCATCATAATTCCTAAATAATAGCCATTCTACTCTATCTGTATATGCTGTCTAGGGTAGATTAGTTGAGAAGAGACATGAAAATGATAAGAATGATACTTGACAGATTATTTATTCTACAAACGTCGGATCGAGACCCGGTGTAAATAGCAACTCCCTTCAAAAACTCGTTTTTAACCTAAACTTATTGTATTCGTGATTCTATTTGTTTCGTGATTCTCGGAGTAGGACTGAACTAACTGCTACATAATTTTGTTATTTTCAGCTCCTAAAAATACCTTTCTTTGGAAAAATTCACGCACAATTTTTACCTCCACTTACTGAGCCAGTAAAAATGAAAATATGTTGCCCCCAAATAAATTTTTCGTGTTTATCCCCTTTTTAGTATCAATTTTCTCGTGAAAATAGTTCGTTATAAAAAGTTTGGCCCTTAATTTTCTATTAAATTGAACCATTATTATGTTTTGTGAGAACATGCGGCTGTTGTTTGAAAGAATGCGAGTGAAAAATGCCATTTTCTACATCCAGCCATCATAACAATTTTATTGGGGGTTGTATAATTAGTAGACTTTTTTTTTTTTTTTTTAAAGGGTACTGTGTTAGTGTTAAAAAAAATTGGTATAGGCGGGCTATCGGAATGTGAAATCTCTCAATGAGATGAGGTAGAATTGGAGCCACAGAAAAATAATTGAGATAACTTCTGATTGTACTGATTCCTTGATGGAGAGAAATCCTCCCCGAGATTTTGTTTTCAGCTTACGAGGAAATCTTTAGTTTGTTATACTAAAAATTTTCTGCGTAGGCGCTTAGATTGGGTCAGAAAAGGCCTCGAACACAAAATTAATTATTAGTGGAGGGTGAGGGACCATCTCAAGACAGAAATACTTTCAGATGGATGAACGATCCAGGGTCTCGCCGGTAATGGTGTGTGCGGGGAGTTCCTGCCTGGCTTTGAACTCAGACCCACAAAATGGTCAAGTTTTGAACAACAGGACTCCTGAAACATTGGTGCTTATTTTGGTCCTAGAGAATATATCTGCGAACATCTTTTTGGATTACCAGGTGCACAGAAAGGGTCGTTCATCTAGTTGTGGAATGTTGTTTTCGCTATACATTGGCTATACTTAACTGAAATATATTCCATTACCTGTGCGAGTGTGAAGTATGATGAGAGCTCAGATATGATGGCTATGTCTGTTAATTTTGATAGAGTAATTAGAAAATATCATTAATTTTCTGAATATTTCTCTAAGAAATCCAATATCTTGTACCAAATAGTACTGTCTGATGGTAAGAGATTTCTCCTACATAAGAGATTGGTATAAAACATGGGAAACGTCATTACACATTACAAGCTCACATTGACGGGGTTAGAAATGGACATCTGTGCTACAGACTCCCCCCCCCAAAAAAAAAAAAAAAAAAAAAAAACTAATAATTAAAATAAAGGAATAACAACAATTGTAGAACATAATGCTGTAGATACATTTCTTCAAAAATATTTGTCGTTAATTTTTTCGTGGATGAGATGAGAGTAAGGAGCATCCGCATAACTTGTATTTCAGACCTTCATAAAGTTTATTCCAGGGCTTAACGATATTCTGTTATAAACGCTGATGTAAAATGTTGTGGACCTGGTAAAGCACGAAGTGAAACAAAATTGAATTTCGATGGAGCCTGAACAGGGAAAATACTGACTTTGTCATTTGTAATGGAGTGCGTTTTGGAATTTAAAACGTCGTACATGTAACGAATATGTTCGTCATATTTTAATATAGACGTACATATTTCGTGCACAGAAAAATACATTTTTCTTACTAAGCAAATTCTTTTCCTAATATGTATTGTCAACTGGCAAAAGTACCGTTACTTCCTGCCAACAACCACTACACGTTTTCTAACAGAATATTCGAGTACCTGAACATTCTGGTACCCGAATATTCTAGAAATAATTAAATACCTAATTCAGCAAATCCCTACTTCATACACAATACCATAGAAAACCATATACCTTGACAGGTATATAAACTCTGGTTTTCACTAAATTAATTGTATTGTAATTGTAATCTTGACACTGCGTAATAGTGTAATATATTTTATTGTAAATAAACTGGTCAGTCGTATACTGTACCTGCAATATTCTTCCAGTCTTAGACTGTGAATGAATACTTGTGAATTTAATATTGTGTTTTAAAAGTAAAGTGATAAAATTTATTGTGTGTTTCAATTTAGTTAAAGTCTTTCATTTAGTTAAGGTCCACAATAGTTGTGGATAATAAAATTCAATTAGTTAAAATAATTCTCGAATACTATAATATTCCTGTGAATATTATCGTATATCGAAGGAAGTGTAATCGCCCTAAAAGAGGTTAGTTTCCAGTACTAAACCACCTCTTTTGGCCGTTACAGTACGAATATTCGTTAGAATGATCACCACAAATAAAATTATGATGTGATACCAACATCGTCCATTCAGAATGATAACGTTGTAGCAGAATATAATGTCTAGTTCTGGTGTCACATGATGAGTGATGATGATATTCAGTTGCAATATTAAAATAACGACATTCGGTCCTAAACAATGATCTGAATGAAAATGTTTAGTGCCTGAATATATTTCCGTTAGCCCTCTCATTTTTAATTAAAGGGGTAATTAAAATATATAACTTGAGCTATATTTTTTTTGGTGCTGGGACAAATGCAAAATTTTTAATATTGCCTTGCTTTTTTCTTCTTCTTTTTTGTTGGTTAGAGAACACTGAACTTCAGAATCGTTTCATTTATAATAATTATGATCTTTGATTATATTTTCATTTATATTGGTATATTTTCATTTATATTGGTGGACTATCAGTGGCATAAAAATGCAGGTTGTACTGGGTTACAGTATACCCTCAATGAAAATCAAGGGGTAAAAAGTGTCATTTGTCTTTTGCCCCCAATATAGATAAAAAAAAAGTAATTCAAGTATGTATAATTATTTTATTCGAAAAGATTTGAAAAATATAAATAAAATGTTATCAAATTCATGTATTGCGAACAATATATTATGTGCTCTCTCACTCTCCATTTTCGGCTTCTCTCCTTTTAAGAATTTTTGGGCTTTCTGAAATTGTATTCCCCGGACGAAAAACGTTGTTTCACTCCTGTAGACTATTCTCCTTTTTTACGCTGATCTAATGATATTTCTCGTGTCTTTACGATTGATTTTTAGCGAGATAATAATTTTCAGAAATTTTGTTTAGTATTTGGCGAATCTACGAAATCGTTAACTAAATATAAATAAGCGTATTACTATCATCCTCAGCACACAAAATGATGGGTACTTACTTTGATTAAATGCGGTTATATTTTTTTTTATGTTCGTTTCATTTTGAAAAGCTTATAATATGCAAATCCTTGCGAGTCTCATAAATATTGAATTACATCGCAAAATGATGACTTACGTAACTTTTTATTTTTTGGTTCATGTGTATCGAAGTTGTTTCCGTTCATTCATGCTTACGGTTCATTGAAATAAAAATTTAATGGTCCCCCTAATCAAACTTTAAGAATGCTACCTAAATAAAATTATCGTTGTATGGCTTGGAACTTTCATCCGATTCATTTTGTAACACACCCACTGGGTTATGTTCAGTTATGTAGTGGTTGACTTGATGTGATAAAAAAAGAAATTAAAAGGATATAACTTTCATGTTCGTTTATTCCCGAAAAATTATTTATCACGATTATCGTTTATTCGGTAGTTTCTCCACGTTTGATCTTGTAGTTGGGCCAGACTTAGTTATTTTCTTTTCGTTCTAAGCCGACAGGAAACCGATCCTTGCCTAATTATTTTAGTTTTTTAATTTTCTAAATTTAGCCTACACCTCATTGAATGGATGTGTTTTACGTATATACCTTTGACCGAATCATGTCAATAAAAATATTAGATGAAATCATTTTTCCGCCAAAACTAAGCTTTTACGTAGGCCTACGCACTTCTTTAGTATTACTGTAGCGATGAGTAAAGGAAAGACCAAAACTATGGTAGTGGCTGATCTTATTTTATTCTTGTTTACATTCTTGCGACAAAGACATAAGTTCCCAAAACTGGACGTAAATGGCACATTGTATGAATTTCATACTTATGTGTCAAATTACAAGAAAACTAAAGCAGATAGAAGAAAAAGAAGAAAAAGATATGGAAAATTTTTGAAAAAAGTTCATTTTTTTCCGTATGTTCCGCACACTTTAAAACAGTATTTTTCAAATATATTGTTTAAATAATTTGAAAAAAAAAAAAAAAATTAAAATCCTGATTTTTGAATTTTTTGTTTCCGTTTTGTAGGAGTTTTTTCATGTTCTAATCTTTGTAATGTGCTTGTGGAATACCTACCATGTCGTGAGAGATATTCACACATAGAAGGTTTTCTAGTGTTTTGCCACTTCATACATTGTAAGTATGGGAGAGCCAAATTCAAGGTGAACACTTGCGATTTAGTAGCCAGTTTTGTGAGCTTATATACTGAATTTGGCACAAACACACAGACCCACATACATACATATACGTATGGTATTATGTCATAAATTACTTCGTTTCTTGCCTCCGTTTAGGTGATAAAAAACAATGCAGTGCGTTTGGTGCCAGTCAGTGACATCACCAAGATCGTTATCGGGTAATTGGTCACAGCTCGTATAATGTATCTTACCTGTATGTACGTACAGGTATGAACATACAAACGTATGTGTGTAAATGGTTTAACGTCATCGAGACAAATATATGCCAGCTTTTAGGCGGCAACTGTCATCAATGGGTGCGAGCCCCTAAAACCTCATACGAGTATTGTCCCCACAGTGCTGTTCTTGGTTTCAATTTTTGGACTAAGATATACTCTTTAATTTTGTTTCTTGTAAAAAAAATGATTTCATTCAAGACAGTTATAGGTGCAAAACTGGCGAGTTTTGATAGAATAAAAAAGTTTTATTAGTGAATAGAATAATGAAAGTACTTGTATTAAAAAAAAAAAAAAAAAGCTCTTATTGGTGTATTTGCCCAAATTTATGACAATAATTTTTTCAACCTCTAAATTCTCATTTTCTTTGATTATACTCTTATAATTTTTCAATTTTCATATATGATTGGCCTAAGACATTGTCTGGATGGTCAGGAAAATTTTGAGCCTTCTCATTAAAATCTATGAAGTAACACTTGTTTTGAGCGAACAAAATTCCGCTAGTTCCCGAGATAGATATATTAAACATATAATCTCTCCCGTACGCAGTTGGTAAAAAATTGACTATTGCCTTCTTCTCAGAGGAGAAAAGGTCATTGTTTTCAGATGCAGCTTAGAACCTTCTAAGGGACAATACAAATTCATTCATAAAATTTGAACTTAATTTTATTGCTGGTGGTTATTGCGTGAAAATTGAAAATAGTGATATGAACTTGGCTGCAAAACATTGAATTACTTAAATGGGCAGGATGTCAATGTCTCAGACATTCACTTAAAAATTAATGAGCTGAGTGTGACAACTTCTCTCTGAGTGGGGAGACTGAGTATAAAGTGAAAATGTATGTTCTCATCCATCTCTGGTTCAGAACTGTACAAGCTCATGCTTGCCACCAGTACCTTCACATCAAACAACATACAGTGCAAGATTGCATAATTTCTTCTTCTTTGTATAATGATTGACAGGAGACCTGAAATTACTCTTAAACACTGGATTTTTAAGGAAAAAAAAAAGTGGTTTAGTTTTCTCAAAAGATTTGTTAAATTATCGGCTAAAAATATATGATTAAAAGTCTCAGTTGTATCTAATTGTGCATCTATATTAACATTTTAAATCAAAAGACAACTTCTTTTTTCAACATTTTCCTGTTCATTACCTGCAGTGTCTTGATTCAACTGATTAGAGTTACGTTTTTGCGACTCATTATTATTATTATTATTATTATTATTATTAATTATTATTATTATTATTATTAATTATTATTATTATTATTATTAATTATTATTATTATTATTAATTATTATTATTATTATTAATTATTATTATTATTATTAATTATTATTATTATTATTAATTATTATTATTATTATTAATTATTATTATTATTATTTATTATTATTATTCTCTTTTCCTGCAAATTTTACAAGAGAATTCAATGGAAAAGTTACAGATTATGTTGTTTGTGTATTGAAAATGGCTAAAAATCAAGAAATTTGTTGTTGTTCTTATTTCTCGTAAAATTCACAAATAGCGGCAGTGTATCAGAAAATTGCATGAAATCATGTAAACGCTGCGGTTCTTTTCTCTTATGAGAAATGGAACAAAATTCGGATGAAATTCAAATTTGGCTATATAACGAACCCATGTAGTGAATGAATGTAAATCAATTTGGAAAAACCGATTCGACATCGAGTTTCGCGTCACAAAAAGCTACTGCCTCATTTAAATGATACCTTTAAATTATTGTGAATTTTCGGTAACTAGTATACCATTTTCTACGAACGTTATTGCTTGGGGCTTATATTATTACATTTTTTTGGGGTCGCATTTTCAGCTTGCCTAATATTTTATACATTTAAGTTGAAATATTGATTTTGAGAATGTTTTTTCGTACTTGTCTGCTATTACTTGATGAATTAGATATGTGAAAAAATATTGAGTAAAACGGTGGAATAATTCTTACTTAATCAAACTTACTATTTACATACCGAATAGTGAACATTATTGTATGATTTGAGGAAAACTTTTCTATCGATTATTATCGATTGCTCAACGTAATGTTGCGTGAATAATGAATAAAAAATTGAGAAAAAAAATGAAAATGAAAAGTCAACTATAGATTCATGTAGGTATGTCATACCATCGTATATTTACATGAGAATTTGTATATGCGCGACATGGAGATTTATTTATATGACAATCAGTGACTTTTGTTTACATTTATTTGTTATTTGTTTTATTTTCAGGTAAGTTTCCTGCATTGTATTCTAAAAATCGACGCGTAATATGCGAAAAACCTGAATCATCAGCTGTGAGTATTTATGTAATCTTTTACATTATCAACAGTCAAATTCTGAAAACCGATCAAAAATTGAATTTGTTCATCCTATTTTCGTCCAGTGATCTATACTCAGGATTCTATGACGGGGTTATAACTAAGGAACTGGTTTTAATTACCTCCTCTAATACGAAAAAATCAGCAAGGTGTTGTTAGGATTTTGATTTTCTTTTTTTTTTTTAAACTTATATTGTCTGGAATTAGTCTGAAATAGTCGAGTAACCTGTTGTGTGTAAGTTTCTGTCCAAGTCTGTGGCTAATTACCATTATTAACGTTTAATCCAATGTTGCTTATTAACAAACAAGAAAATGTATGCTGCTTTCGTATTCGTATAACTGCATTTTTGGTCAAAATCTTGGAGAACAGGTGAAGTCCAATTTAGAATTATTGAATATTACGTAAACAGATTATGGTATTGAGAGATAAGACTTCATGATATTCCACTTACAATGGCAATAAAATAAAATATTTGTCCAAACTACATAACCAGCTAACCGCATGCAACATATTCTCATTGCCCATCTTTAAAGTATTAAAATGGTTCCTGCTGTCTGATGAAATTTTCAATTAATTAAACTTGAAAATTTCATAATCCTTTTTATTTTTAATGACGGTTGCATATGTATGCTTCAATTTATGTTTGTCTCTGAAAGTGATTATTTTATCAAATATTTGTATTCAGTAGTCAATGGTAGATCTAATAAGTTCCAGCTCAGTAAAATTGATCTGAGCTCTTTGCTATATTGTATATTGTGTGACAAGTGCGTGATGTGGGCTATTTTTTACCAAGTGTGAAGAATTTGCAGATGAGCCGAAGGCGAGTGCTTCAAACTTGACAAGAGCACTTGTCGCATATCATACTTTTTGCAACAAATGCATAAAAAAAAGTGTATCAGCAACTCCCCCGTCAAATAAAAAAAAACTCATGAAGGAAATAAATTTTAGAAATTATATTTAAAAAGACACAAAAACGGCAAATTTTCCATTATTTTCCATTTTTTGTTCGTTTATTTTCAAACAACTAAGAATAATTAACAAATTATAAGGAAAGTAGTTTCAAGTAAATTTTTTCATCTTTCTAGCTTAAACAGGGCTGAGGATTCATTAAATGGAAGAAGAATGGTTTCTGAATTTCAAAGAAACGTTTTCCCATCAATTTGTATTCTTTTTGTTCATTTATTTTCAAATTGTTAAAGATGATTGAAAAATTAAACGAAAACCAAATTCAGGTAAATTTTTTCCTCTTTTTAGAGGTACCATTTTGAGCTCTCTAGCTTAAATAGTGACTGAGGAATCATTGAACGAAAAAGGAGAAGTTTCTAAATTCAAAATAACGACAAATCTCCTATTAATTTGCGTTTTTTTTGTTTATTTCTTGTCAAATAGCTAAAGATAATTTGAAAATTATGCGGGAATTTTTCTTAATTTTATCTGCTTTTGATTACTACAAACACCAGCTCTCTAACTTAATTAGAGGCTGAGGAATCATTTGAGAAGTTTTTATGAAAATTGAAATGTTTTGTTTAATTGGAGTGGCAACTTGACGAATAATTATTCACAAAATAATGTAAATAATAATATCAAAATACTTACATGTTCGAATATTTTACACCCTGTCGCACAGGATTGGGATGCGCAACAAGGTGTAAAATACTTTACACTCTTGTGCAGGATTTGGATGCGTGAGAGATTATAAAATTATCGTCTACTTTACAGGCCAAAAATTCGTTCCTTTACATTCATTATACATGCTTTAAAATTTGCTCTTTTGGGCATGTGCTGCAAAAAAATGTTTTTCGTAAACTCATGAAAACTGGTCATGCATCCTATAATTAAAATGGACTTTTTAAAGTATTTTCTGCCTGGGATTTTTTTACTTCGATCAGTGATACGTCACTGTTAATTGTGCAACTCCCTGAATATAATATTCGACGCTAAATAATAGCCTCAGTTCTATTATGCATTTATACCTTTCAAAGAATATTTGTGTAAGGTACCTAATTAATTTTTACTCAAGTCTGGAGGAAAGAAGAAAAATTTTTGATTTTAAATTGCAAAAAATTAATGTTAATTTATTCGACTCGACTATTACAAAAATATATGAAAAAAAAATCTTCCTTTTATTCGCCTCCGTTGGTTCGTTGTTCTTAATCAAATAACTTTTCATTTTCTCAACCTGAAAATACAATTTAAACTCCCTTTACTATAGGAGGGTAATTTACTAATGGAATTATGATGATGTGATTGAAAAGTATTCGACAGTACCTAAGTAGTTAATTAGAGAATCGATTATTGTATTACGTAGGACGAGCGCTGTAGCCAAAGAATAAAATTAATGCATAATATAGATGGAAAGAAAAATTACTAATTCAGTATATTTGAATTTATTATTCTTGGCAATGAGTTAACGGACTTTTCAGTACGACGGGCGTTGGTTTTTTCTCTTCCATGAACCTTGAATACGATGAAAAATCGTATTGTTTTGGTGAACAGCGTTTCGGGTCAGTAATTTGCGGACAAAAATTTTTTTAGTCGTAAAATATAATTTTTCAGTTCGTGAACAATGTTGGTTACCCGAATGAGGAAAAAAAATAGAAACGACGATATGGAAGTATCTCTAAAACAAGTTGGAGCTGCTTGGGTTCTAAGTGAAAAATATGAACGAGCTATAGGTATTGAATTTCTGAGATGATAACCTACTTTGCTGTATGTAGTCCTGATATGTTACTAAATCTTGTGGCGGCAATAGATGAGCAAACCTAGCCAAATTATTGAATTCTGCCTACCGTTTTATTTGCCTTTGTTCTACCTTGAATGTACGCAGTTGCAGTTCGTGTTTTAGGTACTTCGTCGCCCTAAGATAGTATTTCAGCCCCATTTCACGGAGCAAGCATGAGATTTTTATAGGACTGTCCGCCTGAGTAAAGTTGACTTTAAAGGACTAAAATAGCGTAATGACTTCAGTTTTTAACAGAATAGTGTCCTAAATAGCTGGCTAGTAGTTAGAAAACCAGCTAAGTGTGAATCAGGCTTATAATACGAAAGAACGAGACTCGTGCAGTATTGAGTAGTAGAACGTTTTCTCTTTAGTCTTTCACGCACTGAAAAATTCAGTTTCACGGTCTTTGAACTGTCATCGCAGTGGAGGTTACGTACCAATCCTTTAAATATTATTATCTTCGTTCTAGTGTTTTGTTACTTTTTGCATCCGCTCCTTGTTCATTTTTTAAAGCTTTGTATTTTGAACATATTCGAAGTTGAATGTAGTACTTGGCTAATTTCCTATCCCCTAAAAATGTTACCCTTTTCTCGCTTAAATTCTACGATCATTTAACTTAATGACGCTGTCAATTCTGGGCCACTATGTCGATTAAATTACCAAAATATTAAATTGTTATTCTTTTTTTTTTTTTTTTTTCTGTTAGCTCGATCCCATTCCTAAAAATACTGTTGTGAAGTTTGCGTAATTGTTATTAATATTTCAAGAATTATGGTTCGGGTAAATTTTTCTGTTGAAACCGCTAAAAAAATACCTAATTTTTCTGGCAAGATGAGACTAGCCTCCAGTACCTGGCTCTATCGTATTTTATTTTTTTCCCCGCACAAAGATGTGACTCATGGAGTAAAAAAAATCTGGGAACTTTCAGCGTATCATGCCATAAGTTAAAATTTGGTAAGTACCTTTTTAGTTTCCCACTCGCCTTTCTTCTTTTCTGCACGTCGCGGTCCACATCTGGACGCTTCAATTTTTTATTCATCTTAGACACTGCTATGCGCTGTTGTATTACAAATTATACAAAATAAAGACACCAAACTGTGGAACAAGTTATTATCAACAACGATTAAAGAATAATATACGAACTTTACGGTTTAACTTTTTAATGTGGTACACATTTCTACTTTCACTACGCTGAATTCAGAGTAAATCTGGAAAAAATTATTTTGGTTAAATTTTCATTAAAAAAGAGTGCTACGGCCAATCACAATTTCCCCACTAGTCGAAATGAGGGAATATCAATTAAATTAATATCGATATGTAATGTTTTATCATAAGAGTATGAAGGAATTGTTGAGACCACCAATCCTTCTCCCCTCTCACTCCTACGAACACACGAACATATATCGAATACATTTATTTATATCTACTCGCGGCTACACTGATATACCACTTCCGCCGCTCACTCGTTCATTTCCGTTACCGTTCGTTCATTACTCTAAAAATGTACTTTGCTTAAATTATGTAACTTATAAAATAAACATTCGCTTCTTGGACGTAACTTCACTCAAATCTTTCTTTTCTGTTACAACTCCAGTCCTCAACCTCTATATGGTAGCATCGCTCGGTAACAATCCTTGTACCTGTAACAGAATTTAAAATAATAATTTAAAGTTTTTATACATTGTGAATTTTTCTTTTTGTGTTTAAGTCAAACTTTTAAAATTTTCGTGAATAATTGTGTTTTAATTTTTTTCGTAATTTTATTTTGTGTTGGGTAACTTAGTTCCAACTTACCATTTTTTTTTCGAGTCATAAAATTTTTTTGTTCTCGAAAAATTTAATTCCACCTTGAATGCTGTAAACGTTCAATGAGTTTCGTCGTTTGCTGAAAAGGATTTGCCCCGTTTGTGTATAATCCAGCCAAGTGTATCGAAAAATTCCAGGACTCGCCGATTGCTAAGTTGTTTGGGAACCCTGCTTGTGTTGCCCGAAAACTAGTAAATTCATTAGTATCTGCCCTGCTTGTGTATGAACTAATTCGTCGAAGTCATCAACTGGAAATAAATCGCCTTGAGCAGTCACAAATTGATCTGAAACCAACGTAAAAGCTTCAATTCAACTACATCAAATTGGTATTCATCGTCACAATTCAACTTCATTTTGGTATCATCTTTAAAACTCAAAAACTTAACTCATATCTTCATCGAAGTACGTTCAAAACAACCGAAGCGCAATTCAAACAGCAGTTCCAGAACACCACCTTCATCAATTCCAGAAAACGAATCTGAAAACAAAAAAATCAACGATTGAAAAGGTATAACTTGAAAATTTTCTGCTGAAAAAAGGTAATAAAAAAACATATTTTCGTAAATTTTTTTTTCGTATATTTTTCGTGTTCAATTTCGTGTTTTTCGTGTAACTTAACTCTTTCGATTCAAAATTTAACCTGTATATTTGAAAATACCGTTAATTTCAAATAATTTTGGCCTTTTCAAAATTTTTCTAAGTACAAATTTTGGCAAGTCGTGTGCAAATTTTTGCAACCACTTTTGTCTTGGAGTGTACAACTCGTGACGTATGCACGGCTCGTTTCGTTCATTCGTTCGAACTTGTACATTAACCTTTTGTTAAGTGCAACGAACCTACGAACGCTTATCTTCGCCCATTCATTAAATACGTTGGCGCGGTTTTTCAATTTCAAACCACCATTTTGTTGCAACTTGAAAATTTTTGCCGTTGCACAATTTTGTCGAAAATATTTAACGATTTTTTTTTGATTTTTTTTTTCTTCTTTCTTATACGAATACTTAAACCAAATTAAATTTTTTCTACATTGCCCTTTTTTTTCTCTCGAGCAACTTTAATTATTTATTCGAAAATATTATACATATTTCAAAATTTTTTTTCTCTTCTACTGTGAATTTTTTTTTTATTATTCTTACGAGTTACCAGTAGAATTAATTTTGCGTAATACTTGGTGAAATTTTTTTTTTCTTCTTAAATCACCTGCCTTTTTTTTAATTTTTCTACAACTTTATTTCGAATTATTTTATGGGTATATAATTTCAAACAAAATTCCCCTGTTTTCAATATTTTTTATTCCTTTCTAATTTCCTCGATCTGAAGGTAGCTAACTTCATATTCACCTCACACTTTCATTTTTATTTGATTTTAATTAATCATCTTATCGAATTTCGAATTCTAATACGAATTATCTTGGGTTAAAAAAAGTCTTGTTATTTTATTTTTATTTTTTTTATTGGGAAGCGTCCAGTCTCATCTTTAACGTGTGTGATCTCTTGCCCGCAGTGGACCTACTCGAGACACACACAAGGACAATTTAAATACTATCGTTATATCTTCAAATTGTTTGGTTAACACAGGTACGGAATCCTAGTCTTGCGGCATTTGCTGGGGATTGACATCCGTTTGTTTTATTTTTTTTATTTTTTTTTAATTTTTTTTTAGTTCAGTCAATTCATTAATTATGCACACTGAAAATAATGATAGGATCTCAAACGTCTTCCGTGGAAATGGCTATGAGGGATGGCATGCAACCGTCATCAGCACCCTTATAGGTAAAGGCTGCCATTCCACAATTTTTCCTACTGCTCGCGAAACTAGTTACATTTATACATCATCTGAGGAACGCCTAACATCTAAATGGCTTAAATTCTTTCAAACTCAGGAACGGGCCAAAGCCCACATATTCGAAAGACTTGACAAAAGAATCCTTCATCATGTCAAAACTTGCGATGTAGTTTCTCAAATTTTCGAAATCCTAGATGCTCGATACAGAAACCAAACTGCTACTAACATCATGGTATTAAAGGCAAAATTTCAGTCCCTTCGCTTCGATCCAAGGAGAGGTACCATCCGTAGATTCTTGGAATATTTTTCATCCATTGTGGAAGAACTACGTGATGCTAATTACCCCCTATCGGAAGCCGATGAAATTGATCAATTAATGATGTCGTTGCCCGAAAAATTTGATACTGTTTTCTCAGAATTCCGCCAATTAGAAATAGAAAAACGAACTACTGTCAGACTTACAAAAATGATACTAGAAAAATGTGATCGAATTGAATATTCTAATAAAACTTTTCCCGGGTTTGATCAGCCCAAATCATCCTATCAACCAATGAATAATAATAGAAGAAATTTTAGAAATTTTCGAAATAATAATAATAACTCAAATTCCTCCAAACCAAATTATAACACAACGAGTTATTTAAACGATCACAAGAATAGTCAAATCAAACAAAATAGTTATCCTTCTAAAGATAATGTATCCCAAATGGATATTACATGCTTTAGATGTAATAAAAAAGACACATGTCAAGGACATGCCCTAATGAGACATCTAATGCAGGTAATACTCCAAATACCCAGAATCAGAACAGTAGCTCGAAACCCCAAACTTCAAATAACACGAATCCCCAAAAAAAGTCAGAAGATAAATCCAATTTTCGTGTCAAATACTCTATGATGTTACATTCAAATCTTAATCACTTAAGTTTTGATGACATCGAAGATGAATTCCAATGGCCAAAACCCCCTACAGTATCAAAGTCCGCCCCCCCAAAAAACCAACTCCATACGATGTTACTAGATAATGGAGCAGATGACCATATGGTCAATGATATTTCAAAATTAAGAAACGTACGCAAAGTTGACAATTCTCGTAAAGCACTTTGCGCAAAAAAAGGCGTATTCGTAAATCCCACACATGTAGGATCAATGTATGTTAACGTCTGCAATTCCAACGCAGAGTTTTCCACTATTCACCTAAAAGAGGTATATTATGATCCTGATTTAAGCCTTGATATTTGGTCAGGTGCCAAAATCATGGAGTCTGGCATCTTTAAAATCATAACGGACACGGATCACGCAGACATCATAAATAAAAATACTGGTGAAATTACTATAACCGCTCCAAAGAGAGGTTCTATGTATTACATTGATTACGAAATAGTTGATGAAGATGAAGAAAATAAGGTCTATCAGGAGCTTGTGTGTATGCCTGTACCTAGTACATCTGCAGAACAGGAAGATCATGTAGATGATCCTCAACAAAATTTTGAAGAACTGAATGAGGCTGAAACAAGCAATCCACAAAGAGAGCAGGAAAACATTGACCATCCCCAAAATTTTCAAGATACCGAAGTGGATACGGTCACTCAGGAGATTTATTCCGAATCTGAGGACGAATTAAATGGAGAGAGTGTCGGAATAAATAGAAAGCACAAGAAAAATATAAACAAAACTAAAACTCTTTGGCATAGAAGATTAGGTCATCTAAGTGGCAAAAGCCTAAAAGCACTATCAAAAGTAGTTGTAGGTATGCCCCAAAATTTGGTATTTAAGGACGATGACTTTGCCACTTGCGAAATCTGTATAAAAGCAAAATCCACCCGACTTGGTCACCATGGCGTGAGGACTCGACCAACGAGAAGAATGGAAGTAGTCTCATCAGACATCATGGGACCCTTTCAAGAGGCATATAACGGAGAAAAATTCATTATAACCTTCATTGATCATTATTCAAAATATACTCTCGCCTTTCCAATATTAAGAAAATCCCAGGCATTCGATAAATTTAAAGAGTACTATTTATCCTTTAACACAAAATTCCCCAATGATCCTATCTCAGTATTAAGAACTGATCAAGCTAAAGAATACTCCGACTCCAAAATGACACAATTTTGCTCCGAAAAAGGAATCACATTAGATGATGGCGTGGCGTACACCCCCGAATTAAATGCAATAGCCGAAAGGCAAAACAGAACCCTGCTCGAAAGAGTTAGAGCTATACTATATGACGCAAAAATTGATTTTAAATTATGGTCAACAATTGTATTAGCCGCCGCCCATATAATTAATAGAAGTCCGACCCTCGTCAATTTGGGAAACATGACACCTTATGAAAAATTATACGGAACTAAACCCGATATTTCCCATCTTCGAGTCTTTGGTGCTATTGCATATAAACACGTTCCTATTGAACAGAGACAGCAATCAGCAGTCAAAGCCAAGAAGAACGAAGAGGAGCATCTCGACCCAAAATTCTTACCCCGAGCCCTTAAAACTATTCTGATCGGCTTTTCGAATGTAGGTTATCAGATACTAGATCCAATCAAAATGAAATCCTACAAATCCTGCGATGTTAAATTTGATGAGACGAAAACATTAGCCGACTTCACAAATAAACCAGAGGAACTACAAGTAAAACCCTTAGAAGAGGAAATTGAGGCAATCTATAGGGTCAATGTGCTAAAACAAGCCTCATCTGAAGACTCATTGTTTATAGAAGATTGCATGCCAGTAAGTTTCAGTGATATTTTCCAGAATCCTTTTAAGAAAGAGTGGCTTAAGGCAATCAATGATGAACTGCAATCCATGTCAGACCTTAATGTGTGGAAAATTGTAGACCGTCCACACAATATCAAACCCATTGACACACGATGGATATTCACGGCCAAAGCCAATGAAAGAGGAGTAATGTGCCCAAAAGCTAGACTCGTTGCCAAAGGCTTTATGGACAGATCCGAGTATACCATGACAGAGACCTACGCACCTGTTGTACAACTCTGGCTAATTAGGTGGATCTTATCCGTAACTAACCTATTAAATCTACAACTCGTTCAATATGATGTCAAAACAGCCTATTTGAACTCAAAAATTAAAAATGACATCTTTCTTAATATTCCCCAAGGTTGCAACGTCGAAAAAACAAAATTACTTAAACTTGAAAAATCCATCTACGGCCTTAAAACATCTAGTAAAAATTGGATTGAGTTACTGGATTCTCATCTTCAAACTTCCAATTTTACAAAGTCAAAAATCGACAGATGCGTATATACACGTAAAGATGAATCAGATGGTATTGCCTTCATGATAATTTACGTAGACGACATCCTCCTTGCAACCAATCGTCCCGAATGGGTTAATGAAATAACTACTCATTTTGAAACTCGTTTCACTATGAAAGTTGTAAACAACCCAACCCATTTTGTAGGTTTCGAAATTGAAAGAAATCGTGAATCACAAATAATTAAACTTACCCAAAAACAGCAGATCCAAAAGATTCTCCAAAAATTTAAAATGTGTGATTCAAATCCTTCCAAAACGCCTATGGAGACAGGCCTCAAGTTAAGCAAATCTGAAGGCACAGACAATAAAGAATACAGATCTATGATTGGTGCACTATTATATGTATCTAGAGGCACAAGGCCAGACATATCTTTCTCAGTCAATTACTTGTCAAGATTCCAAAACTGTTCCGATGACACAAAAAAGAACTATGTACGGCGCATCATCCGATACTTGAAATCCACGATCGATCTTGCTATTGTCTACAGATCTAATTCCGAAGGCATATCAGCCTATGTCGATGCATCTTATGCCCCCGACATTGATGATCAACCTATAAACATGTCTGAATTAGAAAAAGGAAAATCAATAACTGGTTACCTTATTACTATGTATGGCGACCTGATAAATTGGGGCGTTCATCGCCAAAATATTCATGCTTCTTCATCAACAGCAGCTGAATTAATTGCTCTTCACGATTCTTTTGAGGACATAGAACTTGCTTGGCTACTCAATCGTGAATTCTTCTTAATTGACACTCCAGTAATTGTCTACGAAGACAATATCTCTGTTATTCATGTCATCTCTGGAGGAGGACAAAAACGTCTTCGAGCTCTCATGATCAAATGTTATGGACTTGCTCAAGCCTATAATGACAAAATTTTCACATTCAAACAAATAGCTACTGAAGATCAATTAGCTGACTTACTCACAAAAGCCCTATCCAGTAAGCAGCATATCTTACTTACCAATAAAATCCTAGAATCCCCAAATTGTGATCCCTAAAAAATCAACTCCATTACCAAAATTTTGTCTGAAACATCACAAAAACATAATTTATTATATTTTATCTCTTTTTGCATGTTATTTATCTTGTTACCTAATATAAATTATTTTGCATGTTACCATATTTACTATATTTTATTCATATTTATTAATCACTATACTTACCATAAGCGTCCAAATCAGTTACCATTTTGTATATGCACTTTTTCAATTTTTTAAAATTTATATTTTTATAATTTGTAATTAAATGTAATGAACTTTGAAACACTTTTGTAACACCCGCAGTCGTGATCGGTTCAAAAGATTGTAGGGGGTGTTGAGACCACCAATCCTTCTCCCCTCTCACTCCTACGAACACACGAACATATATCGAATACATTTATTTATATCTACTCGCGGCTACACTGATATACCACTTCCGCCGCTCACTCGTTCATTTCCGTTACTGTTCGTTCATTACTCTAAAAATGTACTTTGCTTAAATTATGTAACTTATAAAATAAACATTCGCTTCTTGGACGTAACTTCACTCAAATCTTTCTTTTCTGTTACAACTCCAGTCCTCAACCTCTATAGGAATTGGTGTTGATCGATATATCGATATGATATCGATATGTGTTTCATTTATATTGTGTTATCATTTTTTCAATCTTCAATTTTCATTAACGAATTTATGAAATGTGTACCACATTATATGTTCTAGTTCGCTGACACCCTAGAGCGCAGTTTTTTTTTTCCTTCTTTGTTTCTTATGTTGTTTGTTCTCGGTTTTTGAGGAAATTACCTACACCGTTTTAGTGGATATTTTGCTGTGTACGACCTCTTTTCCGTTGTTATTCAAAATTAAAAGTACACGCATAAGCCGCCATTGTATGCGAATGGAGAAGAGCTCGGGAGACACTGTCCCTTTGCGCCTTCGCAGAAATTACATCAAACGTTAAGCGAGTAACTTCTTTATAAACTTTGCCAAAAATTTAGTCTGAATTATTCGTGATGTCATATTCTTTTAGCCTTAGCCACCTCGTTCATAGTACGACGTAGTCACGTTGATGGTAAATACGATTACATCATGTATAAATATGTCAAGTGATAAGTGGTGACGTAACTATCTGCGGAGTTCGTCGAATTTTTTTTTTTTTAGGAAATACGGTCGAATTTAAGTGGGTTATGGGAGTTGATAAACGTGAACTAAAAGTATTGAAACTTCCTACGCAAAAATCTTGAATTATTTCGTGGAAATCAGAACCTCGTCATTGCAATTCCGTTTACTTCGACATCAGCCCAATAGACTACTGTGTCAGCTCATACGGTACCATAAGATTGAACCTATAGATCTACTTATACATATTACGAATTAGTCGGATATCACAATTCTGCATGTTCGGTAACATTTGTGCAGATTACTATACTCAATACCACTCTTCGTATCAGTACTCTTATCATTTTTTCACCAGTTTTCTTTCCCCGAGTTCCAGAAGCAGACCCTCAACGATAGCCGATGTACTTATTTATTTTTATTAATTGGGTTTGGCTACGTGACTATTTCATCTAGCGGCTGGACTCTGATACGTTATTTGCTTTCTGCTCTGAAGTTGCACACCAAAATTATTTTCTTCATTTCATTTGTGCTGAAATTTTTCGCCACTCATTCGATCCACTGATCATGATAGCACCCCCCTTTCCCTAGTAAAACAACGTAAGATTCTGGAAGATAAACGCGTACTTTTGGTCATGAATACATGAGAAATTCAGAAATGTTGTCTTTTCGTCTCATTTCATATAATAATGTGTTTCGTTGCCTGTCATGAATTTCCGGTTATTCTTTATCGGTGACGGAGATCCGTTTCTTTTTTTTTTTTTTTTGTCGTCTTATTTCCTATCATGTTCCGGTGCCATTCCTGTATAAATGACAGTGGGTGCCTGTTTGAGTGTTACCTTATCGTATACGTACGCTATTCCGCTGTGTAATGGTTCTCAGTTTTTAAGTAGGTTTTCGAGGAAAGTCTCCTTATTAAAAGTGATTTCATGAAACGACGTAGGGTTGAGGGTGGATACGTTTTTCGTTTCATGATGTAAAGAAATTTTTGGTATTATTTTCGAAAATTCATTTGGATGTACATAAATATATTTATATACATACCAAGTGATTCAGTTTAACATGCACTATAGGAAAATCTCCTATGGTACGTGTTAAAATCACTCACCCGTGTTAATGATGTAGGTGATGAGAAAATAAACGCACCAATAAAAATAAAAACTTGAAAAAAATAAATAAAATAAAATAAAAATCGATAGTATAAATAAAAATAAAAATAAATAAAAATAATTTTATCAGTAACTATAATAATGAACTTTATATTTATTATTACAATAATAACAATAAATAGAATAGATACCAATGAAAAAAGATTGGATTCGTATTTTTAATACTAATTATCACCAGAATAATAATCCTAATAATCACGAACTTGTTCATTTTTGTTATTTTCTCGATTTGGTGCATTTATTTTTACCTCACCCATATCACTTAACACATGTGAGTTATTTTAACACGTACTATAGGGGATTTTCTTGTGGTGCGTATTAAACTGAATCACCCGCTATATATATGTAATATTATGTATATTCCCTTTTCTGTCAAATGTGATACAGGTCGCAATTTGTCCGATAATCTCGAAATTTGGTACGTATATTCGGATATGAGAAAGGATGAACTGTATTGTTTTGACGGGTATTGACCTTTCGGTATGTGTGGTAAGGGCAATTAGGTTGAATTTTTGGCAGGTTTTTGAAAGTTTAATGGCTCTTAAATGAGAGTTTTCAAGCAGTAATCTCAAAATTTAAAACAAACCATGATTAGGGACTGTTCTAATATGCCTCCAAATTTGGTAGCAATTGGCTTTACGGTTCATGTGTCAGGGCTGTTAAAAGGACTAATTAAGTAGTTTTATATTGAAAATCTACTTATTGGTTTAGATGTCATGGAGTGACCGGGGGGTGGGGGTGGGTAAATTTTTTGTTTCATAACTCAAGGAAAATTTTGGCCTTAATAACTTAAATTCATATATATGTCAATTTGTTGTTACCATGATACAGGTGACAATTTTTATCCGATAGTCATAAAATTTGGTTCGAAGATTAGTACTAAGCCAGGGACCTGACCTATTGGTTTTGTTGCGGATCGGCTGTATGGTACTCCCAATATGGCTTTTCAATTTTTGACCAATAGCTACGAAATTTGAAACAAATATTCATTATGATATATTATAACTTGCCATAAATTTTGGTGCAGATCGACTGTAAGATACTTCTGGTAACATTTTCTTTTTTATTTTGGCTATAAAATGCCTAATTTTAAACCAGTGGGGCAGTAGCGTGGGCAGACCTTCAAAGTTATGGGTGCCTGAGAAAGAGTGAAAAAATTTTCTGCCCCCCACAATTTTTCCACCATTTGATTTTCTGTCCTTCCGCCATTCCTCTACTTTTGGGCTCCTTAATTTTTGCCCTGGCATAATTATATATTTTTTTTTTATTATTATTATTTCCTCTATAGATATTATACAGAATACACATAATTATTTTATTACTACCCAATATAAAATGAAATGAAGCTTATCTAAAATTTTTAAAATTATTATGGGTGCCAGGCACCCGCAGGCACCCATGTACGCACGCCTATGCCAATAGAAATGTAATTCGGTACAAATATTTGTTATGATCTATTAATAACTTTACAGTGACTCCCTAATTTTATAATTTTTAAAAACCTACTTTTTCTTACGGAGCTGCTGCAGTGCTGCTGTTTTGGAGTTTTTTTTATTTTAACTCAATCAAGGTTACAATTCTTGTTCATTAGTCACGAGAAAAAATGACAAAAAAGATAAATCATTGGGCTAAAATTTTCATGTAAAATAGTCATTATTTAGAGCGAGCCAACGAGGTCTAATAAGAGTTTGGTGCCTGATGGTTTTGTAGTTTCCGATAGGACTGGAAAAGAAAGAAAACTTATTGGAAGAGTAGACCTTTCACATGACAGATTTTCTATAAATTTTGTCATTACGTTAATACTTATTTCTAGATAGTTTCTGCCTAGTTTCGTTTCCAAAGCTCTGTTCTAAAAGCTATAATTGATTTCGAAAATTTCAATTTCAAACCTGTTCTTTTCAATGTTAATTCTAAATTCTCCTTAATAATTTTTATGTTAGTGTCAGTGCTGAAAAGGGAAAATTGGAAAGAACTGCAAGAGCTTTCGATCATATGTTAATTCAGCATTATTCCAATTTGATACCAAATTTGGTTGAGATAATTATTCCATGGTAGTGTTTTGATTATTTTGAATTTTGTTGTTGAAAACCTATTTTTTCTTGTAATGCTTGCTGCACAAGAGTTTTATTTTGCTTCTTTCTCTTCTGTGAGATGCAATATTCAAGTTCAACATCCATAAGAACGTTTTGACCTTCGAAAGAATAGTGACACCGCATTGCATGCGCTGTGAAAAAAGCTATGATTTTGCATCATGCCAGTTGTAATACTTAACGTCATTAGTGTTACGTCCAAAAATTTTTGAAAAGCAATCTTACGTAGCAACAGCTCCGTTAGAAAAAGTTGGTTCTCAAAAAGTAGAAAATTAATTCGAATCAGTGTTTAGGCTGCATGATGTCTTAGTTTTAAGACATTGTGACGTCATTAACATTTAAACACCATCATACATCCAGGTTGACTTTATGAGCCGTTTCATTTCTTTCATTTCGGACCCCTCACTACCTACTCTAATATAAATTCTATTTGATTTAAAAGGCGAAATTTTGTTTTATTGCTCTACTTTCTTCAAATCTTTAGTCACTTTGTTGCTGTACCATTTAATTTGTCCTGCTCTTGGCCTTTTTCAAGTTTGTCGATAATCACATTATTTTTCTCATTTATCATTTTACTATCCCCAAGAAGCATTTCTCCCTGGAATTAAGGCTTATACTTATTATTAACAACACCCTGATCTGTTCGTTTTTTTGTTTTATTGTAAATATCCTTAATCCTCCATTGAATTGGCTTCTACTCCTGGGAAAGGAGTTGAAATAAATAATAAGTTAGGTTAAAAACGAGTTTTTAAAAAATACGCTTTTATAATTTGAAGAAGAAAATAACGGCGGCAAAAGAGAAAATAAAACTTCTCACTTTTTTTCTGACATAGAAACAAACAAAAATTGAAAAAAAAACTCATAAAACGGATATGTGTGTATGTGTGCGTGTGTCGCAACACGTGAAAGCAGCGCTGACGTTGGTCATTCGATGTACTTCAACAAATTGAGCGAGTAGAATAAAAGCGTATAAAAATAAAATAATTAATTTTTTCCTCACGTCATTGATGAGTAATCATCCGTGAGTAATAATTAATATTCTACTTACGTCATTGCTAAGTGATTATCCCTGAGTTATAATTAATTTTTTACTCACGTAAATCTTAACGAATTATTCTTGAATATTGGCTGACTTAAGGGGATAAGAGAACTTAGCCCCCTCTAGAGCTGCATCAGCTCTATAAAAATATTCTCAGAAAAAAATGGAACTTGGCGCTTGGAGCTCAAATCTTATTTTATAGGCTATTGTTATTCTGATCTGAACATGCGAAATAAACATTATTTTGTTGCGGAAGGTTGACTGCAGTATTGGTGTATTTCAAAATCGCAGTAGTGAGTGGAATAAAAACTTATAAAAATGTTTTATGATCGTCGGGTATATACATATATTACATATATATTTATTTATTTTCATCTATGTATACTGATAATTTAACTGAGCGCTAAACTGATTGTGATAATTCAGGATTTATTTGAAACAGGATGGTCGAGAGGTGGTCCCGTTAAATTTTCTTCAAAATTGGATAAATTATGAACCTAAAATTTAAAATTTAACTAATTTCTGTGAAAATTAGAATCTTGAAATTTTTTTGGTTTGCTGATTACAAATTTGCCCAGATTTTTAAAATTAAGGTGGATTTGAAATTCTGAATTAAACCAATGTGAGTGAAAGTAAATGGATCCGTGGGCATTATGGCAGATTTCATATTGGGCTCCTTTTTAAGGTTTTTGCACGAAATAAAAAATCTTATTAAAATCAACTGTAGGTAGATGCTACCTACACGGGGTTCATGGAATCTAGGAGGGAGACAGTGGTTTACGTGCGGGCGACCGAATTATTTCTCGGTACCGGTAGCCATCTGGTTTAAGTTGCCTTACCATACACTAAGCGTACTTCCTAATTGGGGCAATTGTCCAAAGGCGATGCGGTACCATATACGGACCACAGCACGTATACTGTCAGTGAGTATGTAAGTATTACATACTCACTTGCCTCAGTTTACCGCCTCAACGGTAAACATAGAAACGCATCGTCTGTATGAGTGCATACAGACGATGTACTCTGTTTAACGTGCAATGCACAATTAGTATGGATCGTGGACTTTGGTCTGCAACCCGTCTGTCGATGCAGGGCCGAGCCCTGAGGGAGGCAAAGAGGGAAACGTCCCCACAGCCACTCCCCCCTAGTATTTTCGTACGAAAAGACTAAGTCTAGTCATACCCTAAAAGTTGGGGGGACGTTGGACTGAAGATTGTCCTGTGGGATTACGTCCTCTGTATGACCTAGCTCCTCCAAAGAGGATGTCTTAGAGGACCTGGCCTAAAGCATGGCCAGTAAAAGTCCCCGTATGATAATTGAGGATCCTCCTTTGGTTGTAGTTAGCACCAGATCGTGCTCCTCTTTTCTTATTTTTATGCCCGATCGCCTGGGTGGGATTTCTGGTATTCATATTTGGAATAGAATTCCGTTGTTGGACGAAAGGCTGGAGTTGGGTTTCCAGTCTATGGACCGGGATTTTGGAGTGAGAAGGCTGAAGGCTCCTAGATGGGTCCACGTCCATGGGGGTAATCATGGATTGTGAAACATCGGAGGTCTCGCCGATGGGAAGGTGGCGATGAAGAGGTTGGGTCATTTCAGATAAGACTAAACTGACTTCAGGCCTTAGAGTGGAACTCAAAGCGAGATTGCTCGCTGAAGTAGAAAGTTGGGAAAGCATGATGTCATGCTCCCAATTGTTCTGTTCCTGCTCTTCTGCGAGGAGGGCTTCCTCATAGTCAAGCAAAGGTTCAGAAGGATTAATGGAAGACATAGTAGTGGAATGCAAGTGTCAATTAAGACAAGGTAAGAAATTTTCAAAAGCGATTTTGGCACAGAAATAAATGGGTGTTTGAATTGAACAAATTATATGAAATTAGAATGCGATGTTGCTCGGAGCGTAATCGACAAACGAATGATTTGTATATCGCTCTTGGCTGTTTTATTTGGTACGAATTTGTCGTCGAGTTTATCATAATTCATCTTAGTATAATAGATTTAGTATTTTCCCACCATTTAGAAATTCCCACGTAGAAGATTCTACATGCAAAATTCGTTGATTTAAATTACCATGTGCTTTTATGTGGGTCAACGTATTCGAGTGAATGAACTTTTATTCTTTTATATAGGTCAATGGGATAAGGAATGGTGGTGCGATATCCTTATTGCAACGTACGTTGTGGTATGTTCTGCGATAAGAATGTGTGTCATTGCAGTAGCACCGTTTCTCATTGTCAGCTGATTTCTGTTTTTATAAAGAACGCACGTGAATTTATTTTGAAATTCGCGATAGATGTTTTATTTTTGATCTGATTTATTTTCGCATTTTTCTTCTCTGTGTCTAGGTTCGAATCCTGGAAGCGGAAGATTTATTTTTGATTTTTATGACCATTTTTTGATGTTTTAATTTTTGTATAACCTTCTGCTATGTTTTGATGCAGGGGTTGATGGTGAATAAAATTATTTTGCTTTTTTGGAACCATTTATTTTTCTATGGTTTGGGAATTTGGTGGTTTTTGTATGAGTGAATTTTGCAATTGTGATCATGTTTCGGTTTAGCTATTTTTGGTGTTGAGCTAACCTTTCTGATCTACGACTCGGAATTTGATTTCGTTTTTTATAACTACCTTTAGGCCTGCCTCTTTTATTAGGCTTTATAGGCGCTTTCGGATCGTAGTAATATTTTTGTACATTGTCATCAAATTTTACAACTTTTTTGGATTTGGTTTTTTTAGCTGTATTTTCCAAATTTGGTTTGAGTACATCGCTATGCATTTCTTGTACTATTTCTGGCTGTGTTAGTAGCTTTTGAGTGTCGGTATTTTGTTCGACAATTTCTTGTCGATCTTTGACTATGCTTATGTCAGTATCCATTTCATTTTCCTTGCAATTTTTTATGACATTGACTTTATCATCTGCTATTAAGAATGCAGGTTTTACACGATCTATTGAGACTTTTTTCTCTTTATCGGCTATGAGTAGGGTGAACGTTTTTTCTGTTCTATCCACTACTTTATAGGGACCGGTGTAGGGTTTCTGCAAATCCTTTTTCATCCCTTCTTCTCATAAGAACACGTGCGTGGTTGTCGCTAAGTGTCTCGAGACATAGGTTTTGGGTTTGCCATGAGTTGCAGCTTGTTTTAAAAATTTACTTGCGTTGTCTTTTATGTTTTGTACTAATGTTTCGGGGTTAATTTCTTTGGTTTCATAGAAAAAGTCCCCTGGTAAGCACAATTCCTCACCGAGTGCTAATTGAGCAGCTGAGTGTCCAGTATCTGTTTGCAAGGCTGATTGGAGGCCTAATAAGATGGTTGGTAGCCTATCAATTCATTTTTTGGTGTCGTGTGCCATAATTGAGGCTTTTAGAGCCCTATGCCACCTTTCCACTTTCCTGTTAGATTGTGGGTGGTAAGTGGTGGTGAACCAGTGTTTAGCACCCAAGGTCTTTACTAGCTCCTTGAATATTTGGCTTTCAAATTGTCGACATTGGTCTGTAGTTATGCTTTGGGGCACACCGTATCTAGCAATCCACATTGAATATATTTCTGCAGCCACTGTTGGGGCTGACATTTCAGTGAGTGGAATTGCTTCGGGCCAGCGAGTAGCTCGGTCTATAATGTTCAGCAGGTTTCCTCGAGAAGAATGCTAAGGGCTGGTTTTGATCATTATCAATTTGGTACAATGTTGCACCAATTGCAAAGTCTGACGCATCTGTTGCTATGCATAATGGCAGACTGTCATCTGGGTGAGCTAATAATGTCGCGTTAGCCAGAATATTTTTGACATTGTCAAATGCTAAGTTGGCTTCTTCTGTCCATATGACAGGAGTTTTGTCGCATTTTTTATTTGTTTTTATCAAATCGAATAATTTGCCTTGTTCAGCCACTGCATTTTTTATGCAACGTCGATAGAAATTTTTCATCCCTAAAAATTGTCTTAATTCAGCGACTGTTTTTGGTTTAGGGAAGTTTATTATTGGCTCAATCCGGACTTTTTGAGGGGCAATTCCAGCAGAAGTAATGTTGTACCCGAGAAAATCAATATTTGGTTTTGCATATTCGCATTTACCAGGATTGATAATTAAACCGGCAGCGTGCAGACACTGTAATACGGTTCTCACTTTCTTCTCGTGCACTTCAATGCCTCAACTTGTGCATATGCAGATATCATCTATGTATGCATAGGCATATGGTATGTCTCTCAATACACCATTTAAAAATCACTGAAATGTCTGTGCAGAATTTCTTAATCTAAATGGCATTCGAAGGTATTCGAAGAGGCCGAATGGAGTTATTAGTACCATTTTTTCAATATGGTTTTTAGCCATAGGTATCTGGTGGAAAGCCCAATTAATATCAATTTGGGTAAATAGAACTTTTCCTTTCATGTTTTTATTAAAATCCATGATATTAGGAACTGGATATCTATCTGTTTTTGTTTGAGCATTTAGGCATCTGTAGTCACCTACTACTCGCCATTTTCCATCTGGTTTAGGGATGGTATGAATGGGTGAGCTCCATGAGCTATTTGAGGGTCTACAAACTCCTTCTTTTACCATTCTATAGAATGCATCCTTAGCCACTTTTAATCTATCTGGAGCTAAGCGTCTTGCATTTGCTACGCAATGTTGTCCTACAGTTTCTATTATATGAACTGTATCATGTTTATATGTAGGATTTGGATTAAAAGTTGGTTCGGTGATACCAGGAAAATCTGTCAATATATTGACGAATTTATCATTTGGTTGCGTGCACGCATTAATTATATTAATTATTTGATAATTTTTAGTTTTTCCTTTTATGTGTTCACCGGTTGTGGAGTCTATTAATTGTTTATTTTTAAGATCAATCAATTGTCCATATTAGGCTAGGAAATCTGCTCCTAATATAGGGTATTTGACATCAGCTATGGTGAAAGTCCATTTCATTGGTTTGTTAAAACCTATATTTACTTTGCATTTTTTTATTCCATATGCAGAGAAACTATGGTTATCTACTGCATTTAATTGGGATTCTGGAGTGTTATTCTTGTGCTTGATCTTGGCTGGCAGTAAGCTTATATTTGCGCCTGAGTCAGAAAGAAATTCCCTCCTTTTTGACCTGTCCTGTATGAACAGGCGGCAAGAGTAGTTATCTGAGGGGTTGGTTGCCGCTGATACGACCCCTCTCTTTAGTTTGACTTACTGGGAGATTTTTGGTTGTCTCTAACCTTATCCAATTTAGAGAGCAATTCCTTTTTCTTTTGCTCGTCTTTGATCATCCTTTCGGCATAGAGTTGGCAGATTATTTTACAAGTCCTGGCATTTTCTCCCCATTTGTTATGGTGGAAGCAATAGTCTTCTCGCCAATTCGTGATCTTGTATTTGGGTCTAGATTTAGACCTTGGTGGTGTTCTGCCAGGGCTGTTTTTTCTGCTATTATTTCTGCGGTCATGGGATCTAGAGTCTCATTCTCGCCAATTTCGGTTTTTGGAACGGCTGTTACGATTTCCGCTGCTGTTGGTGTTTTTATGTTCCATTTTTGAAGCAGCTATTTTGGCTCTAAGTTTTGCTATTTCGAATTTTTCCGCAGAGAAGGCACTGATTGCAGTTTTACTTGTGTATTCCATTGCCTTTTCAGCAGCTTTGGCCAAATTTATCAATGCCTCATCACTGGTAGCATAGGTGAGATTTAATGCTCCAAGTGATTGCACAACTGATGTAGGTGGTTGTTGGCAAAATCGGTCAGCTATTACTAAGGGTGATACATGGTTATCCCCTTTTTTCATAAGTTTTGCCATGAATACTGTGGGCTTGTCGTCTCCGATGGACATGCCTCTCATCAGTTCTCGAATTTCCTCTCGTGTGGTTATGCCAAATGCAGTTCTTATTTTATTCTGGAACCAACTGTATGAATCCTCTGCTTCGTCGGGACATTCCATGATGTCTGGACAAGCTTGTATGATTTGTGCGGGCATATTTCCACACAATTGTCTATATCTGTGCTCTCGAGGAATCTCCTCGAGTTGGAAACAGCTGGTCAGTTGAATGAACCATGTTTCTACATCCTTTGGGAGAAACTCTGGTAGTTGGATCTGTTTTTTGAGTGTGTTTTTGGCTTCTTCAACCTTCTTTTTGTCGTATTCCGATATTGCCTTGGCTACGATCTCCTTCATATATTGATCGAACAGCTCTTTTTCTATCTGAGCATGTTTCTCAGCCAGTAAACTACGTTCTTTTTCCTCTGGATTTTCAGTCGAAGTTCCAGGCATTTTAGTTTTGTTGTTTTCAGCATTATTTTTCATATTATTTTTCCGTTTCTTAATTTTTGGAAATCCAGCTTAGCCGAATTTGTAGCAGAAATTATTGTATGACTATTTCTTATCTAGCAGATGTATATGCGTGTTCTACCGAGAATTCGTTGACCCATCCGGTTTATGGGGCAATGTTTATTTGGTATAGGGGGGTTAATTTCCCACTCCGTAGTTGACTAATAGTCACCTAAGTCACACCAGCTATTTCTAGCCAATGAAAAAGTCGCGTTCTAACCGCCCTTATCAGCAGAGTGATTTCTCGCTTGTCGAGCGTTTTCATGCCTGAACCACTGTAGCAACGTCGAGGTCACCTCTGTGGCTTGTTTGGTGTAGGTAGATGCTGCCTACACAGGGTTCATGGAACCTAAGAGGGAGACAGTGGTTTACGTGCGGGCGACCAAATTATTTCTCGGTACCGGTAGCCATCCGGTTTAAGTTGCCTTACCGTACACTAAGCGTACTTTCTAACTGGGGCAATCGTCCAAAGGCAATTTGGTACCATATATGGACCACAGCAAGTATACTGTCAGTGAGTATGTAAGTATTACATACTCACTTGCCTCAGTTTATCGCCTCAATGGTAAACACAGAAACGCATCGTCTGTATGAGTGCATACAGACGATGTACTATGTTTAACGTGCAATGCACAATTAGTATGGGTTGCGGAGTTTAGCCTGCAACCCGTTTGTTGACGCAGGGTCAAGCCCTGAGGGAGACAAAGAGGGAAATGTCCCCACATCATCATTATTTTCTTTCTTGTTATTTTTTTTTCTCCTTTTTCTTTAATTAGTTCTATGTTTTGTTTTTCATCCCTGAAGCTAGTGATGCACACTAATCGATTGGTTCGACTAATCGATTACCTCTTATTCAATTAATTTAATCAATATCATTCCGGCCTGTGCAAGAATCATTAAATTTTTAAAAAGAAATAGACGAAATATAATATGAGGAAAATCTTACTTGTTGGCTGTTGCAGAAGAAACGTTTTTCATTCTTCCTTTAAATAAATGCGTGTTAAAAAAATTAAGTTTGCATGTTGGTGTAAGAAACGGTAAATCGATGCTTGAAATAATCGATTAAGCGAACAGTTTTCAATGTGAAGCAAAAATCCTACTGCAACATTTTTTATGGATGTAGCTTGTTTTTTTCATATTTATAAAATTGAAACTTAAAATTGAAAAATAATAAAACTTTTTTTCAAAAATAAATGAAACCGACTTAGGAAAAGATAAGTTTACATTAAATAAGTTTAGGTTAAGAACAAGTGTTAATAAATTTTATTTAAAAAATAAAAAAACAGACTCCGTTAATCTAAATGAGTAGCTCTAGTTCTTATTGATGGATATGCCCAAATTTATGACAATAATTTTTTCAATCTTTAAATTCTCATTTTCTTCAATTATACCTTCTGATTTTTTTAAATTTTCAAATATGAATGGCCTAAGACATTCTCCGGATGGTCGGGAACATTTCATTAAAATCTGTAAAGTAAGACACTTTTTCTGAGCGAACGAAATTCTGTTCGTTCCGGAGATATATATATTAAACCAATAACCTCCTCTGTATAGTCTGTAAAATGATACGCTTTTGTAATTTAATAAAAAGGAAAACAAAAATACAAAAAAATTACCATCCCTGATGGGATACAATGCATCAAGAAGCACCGAATGTGTCACCAGCCGTATAGAGATGGTTCAAAATTGGGTGTGAAACTTGTGTCCAAAAAGCAAGCACGATCATACGATGATAACCAAACTCGATTTTAGCACCCCCAGATGTTAGTGTAAGAACTGCGTCATATTTTGTTGCGTGAGTAACTGTAATAAAAATGTATAAAAAATGAACTACAACAGTCACTTAAAAAGAAAAAATAGTTTCTGAGGATGTTTCAATACCATCATTTTTGATCTATGTTATAATACCATTTTCTTCTTCTTTGAACGAGTGGGTCGAAAATTTTAAGCAATGAAATAGGTAAGTTGATTCTTCGCTTGAAATTTGGAGCTGACTTGAAAAGTTTTGTTTAAAAAAGAAGAACATAATGGTGTTATAACTTCTTCTATCAAAAAGAGATGGTGTTGTAACATTCTCAGAAATTATTTTTCCTTTTTAGTCCTTTCTTTAGTTCATTTTTCAAATGTAAGATTATATTTTTTGAAGTCAGTTTTATTTGTTTTTAAACGTATTTAATTTTTTGCTGCCTTAATTTGGAGACACTCCTTTTTTTATCCCTCTTTTTCGGCCTGCAAAGATGGCGTAAATTTTGATAGAGTTATGTTGTATATTGCCCTTCATCCATCGATGGTTGGTTAGGTAGCATCATTTTTAAATCCGATTATCATCGTTCAGAGTACTTACGTCCGAATCTGTCACCATTGTAGGCTTTGGTATATCCTTGCAAAGTACAATTTCATGTTCTGGAGAAAAAAAGAAAGCGGACGAGTACCTACATGACTGACGAGCGTATCAAAGCAGTGTACGAAATTTTGTACCCCAAAAATTGATCGACTCTGTTTGGTGGAGCTATAAGCGGATTTACATTATTTTGCCACCCTTTTGTGGCAACAAATCTGCTGCAAATTGTATTTCATAAAACTTGAGCTTACGAAGGATTACGTGGAAAAGACGAACATTTTTATAAAGTCGTCGCTTGAAGTGACGTAGCATAGCTGCTTAGAGTGCCTATTTTTGGCGAAATTGACGAAATGCAGGATAAGGGGACCATTTTTCTGTGAATTTCAACGCGTTCAGTACTGTAATTTTAAAATAAAAAACTTGCCTTATGAAAATTTGCAAAAAAAATGTTTTCTTCAAATAAGCTACGCTGATTCACCTTATTTGTGCATATGTTCTTCACCTAATTGGTGCAATCGAATTTTTATTTTCATCTTTTTTGTTCAGTTCCTCATAAACTTGCAAGTAAAAACCAGTTTTTTTTATCATGATATTCTTTCGACACATTACTGATATTTTCGTCTGACTATCTTCAAGAAATCATCAATTATGTTGTTTTTTTTTCAATTTTTAAAAACGAAACTATGCCTAAAATTTTGTAAATTTTAACACTCTTCAATGTTTAAGATAATAAATTTCTCAAATTTTTTTTTCGATTTGTCTATTGCGCCATTTTCATTATCGAGGAGTAATAATTGTACCTCGATAATTTTTGCATAAGATGTGTTAATTTCCTATCGTATACAAAGAAAATATATGAGAAGAGTTTATGTAGGTACAGTTAGTCCAAGATATCGGAAAAAATTGCAGGGAATGTAAAAAAAAAACGATTAAATTATCAGATTGCTGCGGGAAACAGCCAAACTACCTTACTTTGTATAGCTTATGAATAGATCTTGTTTTAATAATAAAACAAAAATACAAATTATAGAATTTTTCAGTCATATCCTGAATATATTGAAAAAATAACTCGGGCTTAAAACGGCGGAGCCTTAAAGGCTCAGCCCTCTTCCTCAGCTTTTTTGCAAATTTTAGAAATGATACTCTTCGGAAACTACCTGCAACTAATTTTAATAAAATTTTGCATGCCTATTCTACCTATTCTACTTCCGCATTATTTAATGTTGTTAACAAATTATAAAATACGTTTTTCAATTTTTTAATTTAATTAAATAGTAAAGGAAAATGTAATAAGACAGAACTCACTTTTAGAGTTAACCAGAGCTAATGACGTAGAAATAGAGAATATGTAGCTCCATTTGTTTTTAAGTAAGTTTTCTTTAGAAAATCAACTTATTACGTTTTGTGCGGTATTAGCCCCCAGTGTTGGGGGTGAATGTGTTTTTCGTTTCATGACCTCAGGAAAATTTTAGCACCAATAACTCAAATTTTTTTAGAGAGTGAGAAGTCAATTTGTTGTTCTCGGAGTAAATATTGAAATTTTTGTCAGATAATCATGAAATTTGATACGAACATTTTACTGAGCCACAGACCTATTAGTTTTGTTGCAGATCGGCCGGACCGTACTTCCGGTACCGCTATTTTTATTTTATATTGGTTGTAAAATGCGGGATTTTGGAACCATATATACGAAATTTGAAAAAAATATTTATTATAATTTATTGTAGCATGCTACCAATTTCGGTGCAGATCGACCAGACGGTACTTCCGGTAAAACTTTTTTTCCCTCTTTTTTCTAATTTGCATGAACTTTTCTTTTTACAAAAATTAACCGCATACTCATCTTTTCTTTTTTTTTTTTTATTTCCTAACTTTATTATGTTTCATTGGTTTTATTTTAAATTATATTGTACCATACTTTATCATGTTGAATAAATTTTACATTTTTTCAAGAATAAATGTTTTTAAATTTTACATTGTCTAATATTTTTTAAGCAGCTAACTTATTTCCTACAATCGTAACATTCTATTAACCCATTTAAATTTACAGACAATTTATGTGACCATCAAAATTCATAATTATTTCTTTCAAAAACCTACTTTTTCTAGCGAGGCTTGCGGCACTAGAGTTTTAAAATTTTGACACCAATAACTCAAATTCATGTATAATAATATATTAGCCAATTTCCTGTTACCCCGGTACAGGTTGCAGTTTTGATCCTATAGTCACGAAATTTGGAACGAACTTTAATATTAAGCCAAGGATCTGACCTATTAATCTTATTACGGATCGGCCATCCGGTATTTCTGGTGTATCTATTTTCGTTTTTGTTTTGGCTATAAAATTTATAATTTTTGAACAATAACTACGAAATTTGAAACAAAAATTCACTATGATCTATTATAACTTGATATAAATTTCGGCGCGTATTGCCCGCACGGTACTTCCGGTATGGTTATTAATAAGAACAGAAATAGCATTACCGGATTTATCGTCCAGCACCACAATTATTTATGATATTCATTATTTGACAAGGTAAGACCTACACATCAGAAACACGCACTGAGCCCAAGCTCAGTTTGTGGCAACTTGGCATCCTTTATTTTTCATATCTATGGTTCTGTCAAGAAAAGTTTTCTATTTGAACCAATTAGAATAGTTTTGATTTCTTTACTAATTAGTCAGTTTGGATATCTGAAATAACATACTAAAAGTCACATTCCTCCCGCTACAATCTTCCACAGATATGTGATGAATATACTCCCCAAAATGTTTTTTCACGTTTATCTCAACAAATATTAATTTTTTTGAAAAAGTAATACTGTCTGAAAATATTTAGCACTGAATTTCATATAAAAACGGTTATACATATTTTAGTAAATTGACATCCCCTTCCTTGCATAATGAACGCAAAAAATTGTACTTTCTCACTGTGCTGTGAAAGCATTTCTACAGTTGCTATATTAACACAATAACTTATAATGACACAATACTCCCGATGCATTCATTTTTACATGTGTGGAAATAAGGAGGTATCGGGCAAGTATCTCTATTTTTTTATTTTTTTTTATTTTATTATCTGCAATTAAAAAAGAGGAATATTTAAAAAATTTTCTATCCATAATTTTTTATAGATCCAATGAAAAGTGAGGGTAGCTAAATGGGGAGGATAGCTGTGGTATCTGCCTCAGGGTCCGTGGTAAAATAAAAGGCTCGTTCAGATTCTGAAAAAACGTAAAAAGTAAAAAAAAATTTGAAGTAACTACTCCTTTTTTCTTTCATTAAAATTTTTCATTTCAGCTGGTCATACAAACAAAAAAAATGAAAAACTGGTTGCATTAAACCCTCTCATACACCATTTTGATGTCCATTAAAAAATAAATGCATCTTGAGTATCGTATCATTATAAATTGAAGTCATTGCGTTTGTGTAGTAATTGTTCATACTTTTGTCTTTCAGTGCTCAGACTTTTTTTAAAAGAATTGATAGTACAACTTCGGGAGCGAAAAAAATTGTTTACGTTTTTTTGTGCTCCAGAACATTCATAATATAACATTTTTATGGTTTTTCATAATTTCTTGAGAGTTCACTGTATACGCCGCAGTGTGGAATATACTTACATGTTCCTATGTGTATTTCAGCAACTAATCAATCAATTTTGTTTTGTAAGTATTTTGATCCGGGCCCTCTGAGGAAGTCCAGGCCGGGGGGAATCACCCCTTTCCCATCCCTCTCTCCGGCCCTTGTTATGATTGAATAATAAGGAAAATCGGTTCCCTTCCACAGTTTCCTTGGCAACTTCACTACTTTAACTCTACTTTATATTCTGATGGGTCATATTGAGAGTTGGATTCGGTCGAAATAAAAATTCTGTGATGTTCTGAACTTTTTACATTTACCTTTTTTTTCCTTCGGTTGCCGCTATTACTGTTAGCAGTCACCAGTCAATGTGCAAGAAATCAAAATTTATATCATTTGATGGTGTGCTTTGACTATATAGTACTGGACCAGTAAAGAAAGATGATTTCTGATTAAACATGCCGGCGCTAAATAGACAACCAGAGCGTACTTTTTGACGTACTTTGCTTTGTATTTAGGTACGCTATCCTTGTGAATTTAAGGGATCAGTGAAACTATAGCTTCTAGTGTGTGCTTGTAAACGACTTAATATGCGGTTCAAAAACCTACCGCAACACGTGCGAATAGTGTAAATCAGAACAATATTTCGTACGGTATCGAATGTTTGAAAACATTTTTTTAGTTTAAAACATTCATATATTGGCGGTGGCACGCGAAAATAAAAAATTATGGGAAGTCACAGGTTTTTTTTTTTTTGTCACGCTTTCGTTGTTGCTAATAAACTGTCAGCATAATGCTGATTATATTATAACGATAAACGTTGAAGATCAGGAAAAACTGAAGAAGTTTGAAAACTTCCTTGCCTTCTATAGAAATGTAAGAAAAAATAAAACAAAAAAAGTAAAACCGAAAAGGCGAAAAAATGAAACAGTGAAAGCTAACGGTTGAAACGGTTCGATTTAATTTTGAGAATCATTGACTTGTGTTCTGTACGCGCGGAGATTTCACTGTCTCTCTTATTTTCTCTTTATTCTCATTCTCTTTCATTTCGTCGTTCTCTCTCTCTTTTCTCTGTCATTCTTTCTTCCTCTGTTCGTCACTGTGTTCGTCTCCTTTGGTTCCCCACCATTTATTTGATCAATGGATAGTGTAAACGTGGAGGGAAGTTTCAACGTGAATCAGTCTTGTGAGAGAACTTTTAAAGTTGAGAACCAGTCCCGTTCTGCTCAAGTATCGTTTTTTCGTTGATGAATCCCTCTTACTTTGGCTCTTACGAGTTTTCTTCCGTGAAACGAAACTTTGTTTATACAGTTTTTTGTATAACAATTATTAATATATGATTGTAATGCAGTAACTCAGAAAAATTATTAAATTTTTTAAACCCTTCATTTTCAGTTTGATCAGCATTTTTGTTCTTTTATTACCTATATTTGTACTTTTTTTCAGTCAATTTATTTCGATTTTACTTCTTTGGATATTTTTTTTTTTTGTTCACCTATTCTAGTCATTTATTCCGAATAAGAGAACTACTCGATTTGTTCGTGTTTAGTGTGCGAATGAGTGAATGTGAATTATAATTTGTTTTTTTTTTTCAACTCTTGCATAAACGATTTTTGATAATTTTTGGTTTTTACGCGTTTGTTTGTGTTTTTCGATGAGAAACAAAATAGTTCCGATACATTTTCGGTGCTTTTGAAAACTTTGGTGAACTAGAGGTTTTTATTTTCGTTTTTGGATCGCGTTTTGTATGATGACAAATGTATACTATTCATTGGCCATCATTTATCAAATACATTCAGCGTTATTTGAAACGAGGTAAAATTTTTATCAACGTTGGTTTTTTGTTTTTTGTTTTTTTACGAATATCATATTTTTAAGGAGAGAGAAATGAATCAGGGACTGTTGCGTACTTTTTTTAGAAGTTTTTACGTAGACCTTCATTTAATCCCATCCTACAATGATATCTAACGTCAATTAAATTTTTGGAAAGTATCGTTAGTTGCTTTTCATTTTTGGGTGGAGAGAAAGTACATAGAATTTAGAATTAGGATATTATAATTCTTGAGCTAGAAAATTAGCAAAATATAATAGTAATCAAGTAAAGTAAAAGACAAAACGTTTTCAAAGGAAAAATAAAATTTTATATAGGTACTTCCTGCAGAATGAGGAACATTTTTTGGCTGTTGGTTACAGAAATTTACAAACATTTTTATCTTAAAATTTCTTAGGAACCTAGAAGTTTTTGCGATTCGTGGACGTCCCCTGTTTGGGTTCATGGGTCTCTCAAGTAGGGATATTAACAGATGAAAAACAGTGAAATTTTTTGTAATTTTTCTTGTTTTTTACGCCCGGAATAAGGTAGGTGTGTTCCATGGGAAAATAAAATACTACACTTGAAGTTTTGGTTCTTGACTAGTTCTGTGGAAAGTTAGTTGTCAGTTTTACTCTACGGATTCAGTTCTGTGAAATGAAAAAACTCAAAAAAGTTGGTATCTGAAATAAAATAAATTTTATGATAAGAATAACATGTGACAGACGCATTCGTATCATTAAAAAAGAACTTTTATCAGAACCTAACTCATCGAGTCAGATCAGGAAATTCGGAGCTTTCGGGAAAAAAATGGCAATCATTTGAATGAGTGGATTTTGAAGAATTTTCAACGCACTATTTTCGGTCACTCCGTACAGAATTAAACAAATAAGAAATTCCTCAGTAAAAAATAGACTTTTTATCATATGTAGATTGGCTTCTTTTAGGTAATGAGATGAGTCGAAATTTAGAATTATTTATGGCACAAGTGCTTTAATATTTTTAAAATTTTTGACTTGTGTTGATCTTAGTCGTTTTGAATTTCGAACAAACACCACATGTAGACATTGAGGGTGTTCTGTTGAGAGAAAAGAACCGAATACATCATAAGAATTATCTAAGACTATGATTCCCAAACTTTTTTTTATTTTTTTATTTAGACAATAAAATAATGTACGAATTTTTTTATTTGATACTACCGTTGAAAAGTGTTGAGAATACATAATTTGTGCGTAAAAATTGTAATTATTTGATATGTTTCTTGGTTTTGTATTTTCTTGAAAAGAATGGACAAAAAAAAATCAAATATCCCTGAATCATACGAATCGGGGTAAAGATTTGCTAATATTTACTTAGTTGCGTATATTAATCGGATCTTCGATTAAATAATCTATTAAAATATGATTGAATGATAAATTTACATCATAAATGAACAGAGTATTATCAGCCTGTTAACCTGTTTTATTTCGGCTATACGAACTTAAAAAATGAATTTCGTTTAACAAGCAGCCACCATTCATAGTAATCCCCTCGTCATAAAGTCATTTTGCGGAGAAGAAAGTCTTTTACCATTGCTTAAAAATATTTAGTATTTTTAATGGGCCATCGTTTTGTGAAAGGTAAAACAGTTCGTCAATAAAATCAGCGCACAGTAAAGCTTTGGAAACTTCCCATGGCCAGTATATTTTTTCAAAATAATTGAGGAAAAAACAAAAAATAAAAAAAAATAAAAAACAATATAAAAGAACAAAAAAAGAATGGGAATGAAGAGAAAGAATTCTAACATCGTAATTTGTGTGTAAATGTATTAACCTTTACTCATCGAATGCAGAATTGTGTACATAAACTGTATATTTGTATGCGTGAAAAAATGCTTTCACTTTTTTAGAGTTTCGGCATCGAACGTGTGCTGCGCACATTTCCTCCTGCTATTATTATTTTTGATGTGTTGGCCTCCAATTCGAGTAGAGTAGTAGAATTCTACTCTACTGTTTTCTCTCTTTCTGTCTCTTATCTTTCTCCTCCTCTTTATTTAATCTTTTTTACGAGTCCCTCTCATGACGTCATGATTTTAAATGCGTATGCTTGGATTATATTCAGTGTGGACTTCTCATATTATGAAGTAATAATAATTATAGCAGATTGACTAAAAAGTAGGAGTGACTCAGAGGCAGAATATGGATGGGTTGTGAAGGAATTTTGTTTATAAAATGCCCAACAAACATGGTAAATCTTCTGAGGCGTACCGAAGGGGGGTTTGGGGATGTGACTCCTCCTCGATGTTCTCAAAGTCTACAAACTAAGATGCTAGTCGGCAAACATCATCAAACTTTTTGTTGTTGTTTTTGGCATATTTTTTCAGTATTTTTTTTTCCAAAGTTAAGCAGTGGTATCATCTATTAAATCACAAGCATTTGTTAGTAGTGGGTTGTATAATTGCAATAAAAGCTTATCATAAAAAAATAAAGATACTAAAAAAATTTGGCAGAATGGAGTAAAAATTACATTTAAAATTAAGTGTCTAGTAAATACATAATGAATTGTATTGTGAAGTTACGAAATACTACGCAAGTAATTAAATGATTGCTTAGCAAATAAAATAACAACAGGCGTGCTTTCTGCACAGCTTCTCTGGTTTATCTGGAATTAATCTTCTTTTCTTAGCAATAATTTAAAAATTTTTTCACATGAACGATTGAGCAGATTGAAACAAAATTTTTCAAAATATTAGAATATAATATATTCAGCATCTATACCAAAGTTCATGACTATTGGTTGAAAATTACACATTTTAGAACCATTTAAGCCCCAAAAATGCAATGTAATAAGATGCACCGGACGTACATCTGGATCAAAAACAACAGGGTCCAACCCTGTCTGGATCGGAATAAATGTACCCTTGACTATCGGACAAAAATTGAGACCTGTACCTTGCTAAATAGAAATGTGTATACATTTGTATGAATTTCAGCCAGTAGTACCAAAAGTTTCCTGTGGTCATGAAACAAAAAACAAATTTACCCTTGATCGTGAATCTTAATACCAGATAGATTTTAATATATAAATTTTCTTCGAAAACCTATATAAAAATAAAAAAATAAAGTGAAAAAATGAAAATATGACACAATATCCAGGTAAAAACTGTCCGAATTTGCTGAGTAAAAATGAACAACTAGGGCAGCATTATTTCGTTAGAAAATCAGTTTGCCAATTCATCCACAATTTCCTCAGTCAATGTGAGTTGACTCATGCAATGAAAAAAAAAATCTCAAGTTTCCCAAGTTATTGAAAAAATTGCTTGTGGGGACAATACTCGTATGAGGTAATAGGGGCTCGCACCCTTCGACGACAGTCGCCGCCCAAAGGCTGGCAATAATCGTCTTTATGACGTTAAACAAATTTACACTGGTGTGTTTGTATGTTTGTACCTGTATGTACGTACAGGTAAGATACATTGCACAGGCCGAGATCAATTACCTGATAACGATCTCAGTGATGTCACGGCCCAGTACCAAACGCTCTGCGTCGTTTCTTATTACCTCAACAGAGGCAAGAAATGACGTAACGCATGACATAATTACGTACATGTACGTATGCATGTGTGTCTGTGTGCGTGTGCCAAATTCTGTATATAAACTCTCAGAACCGGCTCAAAAATTGCCAGTGTTTGCCGAGAATTTGGCTCTCCCATACTTAACCGTATGAAGTGGCAGAACATGCAAAATACTGTTGAAGACCTTCTAGTGCGAATATCTCTCATGACAAGGTATTCCACATTGCTTTTCCCGCAAATTCTTATTTTCCCATTTTCTCGAGAACTACTAAACTAATAGGTGCTACACTTCTGTCAAGCTTGCATAAGAACAATTTTTCGCGAAAATTTCTGCCTGATCCTCTTTGTTGTTTTCTTAAAATCCCAGAAAAACCACTTTTTCGGGAATTTTTTGTTTCCCAGTTTTCTCCAAAACTACTGAACCAATAGACACTGAACTCGTGTCAGACCTGGTCCTATATAATGACTACCCATCAAAAAAATTTCAGTCTTATATCTTTTATTGTGTTTTCAAAACCTTGAACGCAAAATTTGAGCTATATATATATATATATGCCTCTAATTCACTACTATAATATATGTATAAAAGTGTTCCATGTTTTAATAAAAAAAGTAATCTTGAAAACTACTGAACGCATTTGAATGATTTTTTTACTATTAACAAGTTCATTTCTTGCCCGTGAAAATAGGATGCTTATTATGATGATCTGTCTGTAATATCTTGAGCAGTACAGAAAAAGGTGCATATTTTTGGGTATAAACAAAATACATCTACATTGATCATCGTCCGCTGAAGGATTAATGAAAATAGGACAGAATAGAAATGGAAAAAATATTTCAATCTTTGTTTCTCGTTTGAGAACTCCTCGGTCTTTTTTTCTTACCTGTTATCTTTCGTGCATATTTTACTTAATCAGCCCTTGTAATACAAGTCGTATTTATTTTGTGAATGGGTATAGTGTATTGACCTAATAGGTAAATTTTATCGATTCCGTAACAAGTTCTCAAGAGACGGTACTTTCTGTTCACAAAAACTGAATAACCTGTTCATTCTATTATGAACTTATGTACAGTAACTAGGTAACCCAGGCAACATCTTACTAATGTGTATTTCGTTTTATTCTAACGACTTGAGGTGGCAGTGATATTACATAAAGATTAAAAATGTATTCTCTGGTAGTGAGACATGTCTCCCTAATGCGGTGTTCAAAAAACGTTTAAATTTGTGGATAATGTTGGGAAGGTGATTGAATAGCTTAGATAAAAGAGATTAATCGAGATTTTTGAGCTTCTTTCATCTTAAAATTTGATCACGAATCTCACGAACAATCAGCAGTGCCTCACTTGTACCTCACTTGTAACTAAAATTTTGAGAAAAATGAGTAATGTACGATTCACTTGGTTATATTTTGTGAATTTTGTAGAAACTTCTGTTATCTTAAAAAGTATTGCTACGTTCGGAATTTTAGAATTCCAGAAAATGTTGGTTCAACGCTATGAGAACAAATCATTTTGATTAAAATGTGACTTGATTATTATTATTACATAAGTTAGGTTAAAAACGAGTTTTTAAAAAATACGCTTTTATAATTTGTAGAAGAAAATAACGACGAAAGAGAAAATAAAATTTCTCACTTTTTTTATGAAACAGAAACAAACAAAAATTGAAAAAAACAACTGATAAAAACGAATCTGTGTGTATGTGTGCGTGTGTCGCAACCCGTGAAAGCAGCGCTGACGTTGGTCATCCAGTGTACTTCAACAAACTGAGTGAGTAGAATAAAAGCGTATAAAAACTGATTGGCTGCGTAAAATCACTTAATTCCTTGATGATGGGTCCCAATAAAAATAGAACAAATTATTCCAAAAGTAGAAATTGAAATGAAAGCCGGGATATCTCATCGTTTTAAAGTTGAACACATCGTTTCCCCCTTACCTCTTATCTTTTACGATGATGGGCTAGGGGATTATGCGACCAAAAACATACTTTTTATAAGCTTTTATTCTACTCACTACTGCGATTTTAAAATATATCAATACTGCAGCCAACCTTCCTTAAGAAAATAATGTTTATTTCGCATGAAGCTAAAGCCATAAAAAATAAATAAAAGCTTATCTTTTAAAAATTTGTTCTTAACCGAAACTTATTTTAAATTTTCTTCAAAAGTAGTCTAGTCAAATCTTACAATCTCCTTATTTCTTCGACGATATTTGTTTGAGAGTAGCTTCATCTTAGTTTTGGATGAAGTCAGTCCTTTATTATTACATCCAGTCGTCCGAAAATGAGTCATTGGTTGATTCCTCCGTAGCTCCACTATTGCGGTCTGAGAAAAGTAACGCTGATAATTCGTGAGAATTAAAGTTATAAATTTTTTTTTTCTAACGTAGTATAGAACGCAGCAAAAGTCATTCTGGAGTTATTCCATTCAGCGTATGTAGTATACGTGGGCATATGACGGTTTTTCATCTCAGCGAGCTTCCGTTGTTGTCAACACGATAAAACAGTGGTAATTTCTTGCATTCTGGTGAATGATCTCATCGACCCGGACTAGGCTACCTCTTCACCACACAAATTACACACGTTGATTGATGGCTAACGGCGACGAAATAGAAAATATTATGTACCTACACTAAATAGAATACAGAAAAACGAAGTAGGTCAAGTTGATATAAAAAATGAAAAAGAAAGCTTAATGACATGCCATTCGCACTCGTTGCTGGCTAACTGCTATGTTGGTGATAATGGTTAATATATTGATTAGCCCTTTATCAGAAGGTGTAGTGAGGTAATAAGGGAAATGTTGAATGAGAAGGGAGGATAACAAATTGAAAAAGTAGAATGCTTGCTTCATTAATCACTCGCTACCCTCCCCGTATTACGCGTTCGAGGGTTTGTTTTTTCGGGCAAAAGCTATTCAGTATTATAATAATTTGGCAACTCCGCTTGTTGACGTGAAAATATACCCAAATTCAAAACTGATTAAGGTTGAGTTTATTGAGTTCAAAATTTTAAAATTTTCATTTGATGTTTGCTTAATTTCGAATTTTTTAATCTTAAAGGTTTTTAGGGCAAATCAGCAAAATGAATGCCGATCGTGACCGTAAGACAGAAGTAAGCTTAATGTGCGGCCCAAATGTAATGTAATTGGGTTAGGTAGTGGTTCAGTCGAATTCAATTAAAATATAAGATAGTAGCTCTTTTATGCCGTTACGGGTATGTTGAATGTAGATGACTAATTATTCTTCGAATTATCAGCGTTACTCAAATTTATATGGATTTCTGTGGAAGATGGTGGTAAATTTTTGTTGATGATAGTTTTACCCAGTAATGTACCTTGGATGAAGCTGCTGTGGACCCCCTCCCAAGAAAAAAAGAAGAAATTAATTACCATTTTACTAGTTTACAGATTTTTATGGAAAAAATAATCATAGGGTACCTAGTTGAATCGTATACAAGAGTTTTTAGCCCCCTTTCCCCGAAGATTTTATCTCTTTTTTTTTTTTTTTTTAAGATGAAGTATGGAGTTTTGCAGCTCTTCAATTGCTTCCAAAAATAGAATGCAACACTTGGTAGAAGCCAGTCTTATGAGGGTCCTCCTTTCTGTAATTTTCTAACAGCAAAAAATATTTCAGAAGAAAAAGATACCTATTGCCATGTCATGAATTCCAAATTTAGTTGCAGCGATATTTATGAATTATTAATTCGTGTGATATTTGAAAATTTCCATTTTTTTCGTTGTCATTATAAATGAGTGTCAATTAAAATTTTTAACCTTGAGTATCTCAAATTCTTTAGTATTTTTAGAGTTTCAAATTTCATAAATTATGTATACGAAAATTATGAATAGTTAAATATACTCTCAAACTTGTTACTTATTAAAAAATGAGATCGGAAAGTGCCGTCATTTATGTTTTGGAAAAAAATTGTATAATTTCTTAAGTTCACTATTTATACAACGTTATTTACTTGAGGTGCACTACTGTTCAACAGTTAGTTGCTGTCTTTCACATACTAATCGAAGAGAGAACAAAGATCATGTGCAGTATGTTACGTCCGTTATGAACTCAATGAGCTTTGAGACTGTGAAGCTAAAAAAGTCAGGAATTTCATTGTATGTTGTTAGTTCGGCTTTATTTCGAATTTGTCTTTGAACAAAAAGAGTGGATTGGTTTTGAGAGCTGCCTCCAATGCTTATGTTACTCTTTATTTCGACTGATCCATTCAAAATTAAGGGCACTATGTTAGATAAAATATGAAATTTTATTGAACGTCACAAAATTCAAAGAGGTGAATGAAATTAAATGTATAGGTAAGCTCATTTTGGCCTGTGAATGGTATAATTATTATTGCCTTCGTAGAAATTTTTATAGGTTTCCTTGTGTATTATCCAGATAAATTTAAAGAGATTTTAACAGCTTTAATAGTAGAATTTGATAATTTGAAAAGTATAAAAAATTTTTCATTTACAGGTTAATTCAATTTTCTATTTGTGTTTTAGAGAATTTTCTATTTTCAAATTAGTTTTTTATGAGTAACAAGTAGTTCCACACCTTCACATGAGAAGTTTTGTGACTTTTTCTTATGGATGTGTGAAAAGTGAAAAAAAAGGTTTACGGTGAACAGAGCCAGTACATGCTGTGTAGTGGTGAATTTTGGCTCCCAACTAACTATGTGTGGTGGGGCGGGTTTTACATTTTCTGCAACTTTTACGTTATAGATTTTATGTATTTATTCAATCTTTTCCTGATTAAACTCTTGGTGAATAGCAGTAAAATGTAAACAAAACGAAATCTCGATAAGTTACTGTAACACGTTCACGTAACATGATAAACACAAATTTCTGATAAGCCTCAAAAAGACAAAAACAACGTTTACCATACTTACATAGTGTTGGTATAAACTACTAATGTTAGCCTAATTCTTATTCAGAATTAGTGGTTTAATTTCACGTAAAGTATGTGACTAATTAATCGAGAAATTTTCTTCTGTTCTCCTCGAAGGACTATTATAGGTAGTTACCTATATTACTGTACAAGGCCACCATATTCTACTATAGTGCCTATTGAAAAATAATTAGTATTTTTGACGTGATCTACTGTATAAGTAATCGATAGAATTCTACTAAAACGATTTAGAAAATTTGTAACCTTTATTTTCTATCGATGGCCTTCAGAATTTTATTCCGTATTGTAATTATAATTTTTTGTTTCAATAATGCCCGTACTATCTCTTTTTGGTTGTTTTTCTTGATTGTGACTCTTCTGCAGAGGCCTTTGAAATTTCTTTTGTTTGAAATTACAAAATTTTGCCAGAGCACCTCCTGGCAATTCCGTGGCCGTGGTACCGCCAGAAAATGCGATGTCCTATAAAATGGATTACATAATAATAAAATCGATTTTAAAATCCAGGAAAAATCATCATTATTGAATCCAGTTACAAATTATTTCTATTTCCGGTGTAAATCGGTTTGAATCGTCCTTATGGAATTTTATTGAAAATTTCACAGTAACTTCAAACTGACTACTTGTTCGTATGCAGCCGGTTTAACGCGACGAGAATAATCCTTTCACACTTCATCCAGTTGCCACCTTCTGTTCCTAATAAAAATTTCCACGTCTTTGTAATATAGCGGCATTTTCATTTCCATCTCATTATGTGGACAAAGTTTGTAGGGAAAAAAACTCGTAAGAAAAATATTATTTTTTATTTCGTTATCATCATTTTAAAAGAAAAACAAAACACAAAAAAATCAATTAATAATTATTTGTGTTTGTGCTTTCGTTGGAATTATTTTAACGATGTTGATCTGAAATTCCAAAACAGTGTGCCCCCCAACCCTTCAACAACATTTTATCCGAAATTACAAAATATTTTATCCATATATTATTACTTTTATGAAAACGTCTGAGGCGGTTAACAATTATTTACGCAAAAGGATCCTCTTAATGATTTTAGTAGCCAATGTTCTTTTCTTACAACGTAGTCCTCTGTAAGTTAGCTATTATGCAATATGCGTGTATTTCTTTCATTCGTTTTCCGACTTGATCAATTACTGTCTACCTTGCTTCGTAAATTAATTAGATAAGTCGTGAAAATTGCAAGAAACTTCATTAAACTTGGCAGTCGTATTTGCTATCGATGGAAGACGTTAGTTCCCAAGCCCCTCGATATCTACTCGGACAGAGCAGCTAATTTTGAAAATATTACCATCACAACGCCAAATTTTTCCGTATTTTTCAAAATTTTTACTTTTTTTTTTGTGAGGGGGTAATTTGAGTTTAATGTTCCCTTATCTTCTCCTGCCCCTACCTGCACCATGACTGTTGCGAGGTAGAAAAAAAATTCTATTGGTGGTTTGAAAATAAATTGTCACCCCTAAAAATCTGCCACCCAGGGACTAGTGCCTTGGGTGGCATTCTTTAGTAAGCATTACAAACGAGGTTTTAGCTTAAGCCGGTCCCACACGATGCGCGTATTCGGCGAACATTCTGCATTTGTCTGCACTTGCGCATCATGTGGGAGAAATGCCAATGTGAATGTTTGGCATTGCGGAACATTTGGCGAACATTTGTCTAGGTTCCGGCAGTTGTCGGTAAATAATTCGCAAGTCAACGGGATGACGAATATTTGTACGTATTTGAATGCTTGCAGATGGCTCCTACATGATGCGTGTGAATAAGTTCGTATATTCATGGTGTAGTGTAGGAGCTGCAAAGCAGCAAGGCAAATGTTTGGGCCAAATATTTGCCGGATAACATTCGCCAAATACGCGCATCGTGTGGGACCGGCTTTATGGCTGAGGAGATGGTACGTTCCGGAAGACAGTTTTTCAAAATATTTTTAAGCTAATTACCCGCTAACGTTTTTAGTATTTCAGCTTTCATTTTTGGTAGCCCTTCCGAAATTTTATTGGTTCCTTTCATTCCATCTTCCCCAAAAAAATGACTTAATTACTCAGTTGCATACACACACGACGCAGTATAGTTACCTTCATTTTTTTTTTTCACATTGCCAAATTTCCATATTGACTGTGCGTTACCGAAAATGGAATTTGATTCCTACAGGAGAAGCGATAACCGAGTTGTTCGATTTGAATAACGTAATTTCGAATGGCAAGAATTTTCCATTCCGTCGAAATTGAAATTAGAAGAACGAAGCACGTGAACTTTTACCCTCCGAAGTTGGGCTACCCAAAATAATGACCTTGAAGAACCGAATGGTGAACTCTTATTGGAACTTAGAGGTGCTGCTGTTGTCTCTGTCGGCGAACGTGTACGTAATAAATGAAGGGGCAATGAACAAATCAAACAATATAGTTTTCGGTAGGTTGGTACACTATATACGGCTACACACGTTTGGGAAAGAAATTATTTCCAAACAAAAGGGAGAGGCCATTCTTTAAGGTTTGGCTCTAGCTACATAGTTTGATTCTTTTCAATTTCGGAATTATTAATGAGGGAATATTTTATTTGTGTTATTACAAAAACTTCCACCTTTTTATTCGTATATATAAATTATAAACGATAGACTTACGATGTGTGAAAAGACTATTGGGAAAATATTTTGCGCTACATGAAACCTGGTCTATTTGTTCATGAGCTAATTAAGATGAAATTTTAAAAATAACAAATTCTGTTTTTGAACTTCGTTCCTTCCCCCTTTCTATTGCAAGTTTCTCGAAGTTGACTTCGGAAAAAAATTTTTTTTTTTTTTAATTTTGATAAACTATTGCGCAGATTGTGTTGGATAGTGGACATCGAGAAACATAAACATTTCTGCCCCTGAAGTTGATTTTACCCCATTTTACAGTACCCTGAAAACAAAAATTCGTACAATAAAAAGTTTGAGAGGTTAAAACTCAAAACTATTGCGCCTAAAAAAAATGTGTATGACCCAATTTGTAAAAATATTTATGAGAAAACTTTTTACGAACCATAAAATTTTCCATAGGATTGACTTTTTAACAAGAAAATCAAGAAAACAACTGTGAAGTATGGTTGGCCTGAAGGGGGTATATCATTTTCAGAGAGGGCGAGTATTCAATTTTATGTATTTCGATCTCCAATACAATAAACTTCCAAGGCGCAAAATATTATCTTCATTTAATCAGTATACAATTGCATTTTAATGACCAGGGAGAGTGAAAATTAATGTCCCTATATGTAGATATTGTTGTTGATTGGTACTGATCAATTTGTCACCACCATTATTTTATAGGCCCACATATCCAGTAAAACCTGGTTAAAGCAGTCTGTTTGTTGAAGCCAGCCTCTTTATCTTGTCTATAATGGAAATATAGGCGCCACAACAAAGGACCAGTGTTCCACAATTTAATACGTAATAAAAAACTGGAAACAATTTTGATTGAATGTAAAGGTATTGAAAAAAATTGATAGCATTAGTACTTTTTGTGGGTATTGGAAGTATAATATCGATTCTAAAAATAGAAATAAAACCTCCATTTTTTAGAATACCACAAAAAATGGGGAATAAAATTGAAGAATCTGATTTGTTGGTTTATTTGCTTCATTCTGTAACTCAAAAATTGCTGGATCCTTGACGGACCAATATATATTAGCCGGATTCAATATGATGAAAAATTTCTAAGTACATTAAAATGTTCAAAAATTCCGTTTTCTAAACATAATTTAATTCACTATGCAAATTTTTCCCATAAAATAGAAATGTGATAGTGGTACAAACAGGATTATATCTTCCAGAAAAAAATTTTTTCACACCTATTCTACTTGAATCAGGTTATTCTTCTCTAAACTTTTTGAGAAAATAAAATCGTTTTCAGTTCAGCTCTGGTAAATGGAACATCCTCTTCAAAGTTTTTGTACCAAATAGCCAGTTTAAAAAAGAGTTGCATGTATATTAAGTGTCCCACTTTGTTTTATTAAGTGTCCCACTTTGTTTTACAATATCAAACAGACACATACCTATTGATGAAACTTGCAAAGCTGGAAGATCACAATACTAATATTAATCTAGTAAGACTAACATTAGTACTTTCTCAAAAGAAAGGATCTCCAAATTCTGTTGTTTCATAATTTGTCTAGTCTTTTCTCAGCGTAATGCATAGGTACTTATCTATAAGAATTTCCCTTCCATTTCCGTTAAAATTGTCACCACCATTATGAATTTAAAAATTTTTCAAACTATATAGGTCTACAAAAACAAATATAGAGAGGTTTTTTGATTTCAACCCCCACCTAAATCTGTAAATATGCTACTGATTGAAGAGGATATTATTTTCACTGTAATTGAAATTGTGTGTTTCATAAGACTATCCCTTTGGTTATACATCAAAAATAACCATAGTCGTAGATGGTGTGTCCTTCATCGTGAATAAGTATATTTTAAAAATAATATGTCCCTAGCCTAATGAGTTTTTTGTGCATCCAACCATATTAATATCCTCTACTAAATGCATACAGTTGAATCTATTCCAAAAATTTAGGGGAAAGTGACTCTCAAAATTGACAAAAACAGAAGGCAAAATTAAGGTAAAATTTTGAAATCACCCTTAAGTTATATAAGTATAAAAAAATTATACTTCACTGTAGCTTTGTGGCGTTGTGAAAGATTGAAAAAAGATAACAAAAATCAGTAGCGGCTCGAGTTAATTGTGCGCAGGTAGCTCCACCATATTTTTGAGCCCCTCATGCACTGAGACGCCCCTTAAAATTTTTTTGAATCATCTCAAAAAAATGTATAATATAATGAATCTAAACTTTTCAATCAGGAAGTATCGCGTTCAAACCCTTTTTATTGTAGAAGCGTATTTTTAAAAATTCATTTATAACGTTAATTATTTGCGCCATTTTGGCGCCCTTTTTTCAAGTGAGAGTGGCTCTGGCCAAAGAAAAACGCTGTCGGGCCGCCTCTAACAAAAATGTAAAAATATGGTAGGTCAGTAACTATAGGCAAGATCCGTTTAATAAAGGATATTTTAATACTAAACATGCAGGATAAAAATTAACTTTAACATTTTCTAGGCTCAGAGTGGAATTATTTCAAGCTCAAATACTTTTTTTGTTCACATTTCTTTCCAAAAAAATTATCTTTGTGACTTTTTATGAAAATTTAATGTTTTTTGCGAACCAGTTCATTCAACTGGCGCCATTGTGATAATTTTCTTGCGAGTTATCGTTTAACTTCGACTGAAACTACAGGCATGAAGAGTAAAGAAGAAAATGACTTTTCCTTGGCTCTGTAGAATTTTCTGAAGTGGAAATAACTTATACGTTAACTTTTTAACTGTGCTAGTTTTGAATTTGCGTCTATTCTTGTAATATGTAGCTACTCGGAAATAAAAGGGTAGAAGATGATAGGTACCAACTTAATGGGTTATAGAAATTTTCTGTTATCTACTCCCGGAATTGCAGCTGCCTCACTATTTGTTTAAAAAAGTTATTTCCTTAATTACTAAGTTCAAAAAAATCTTGCTCCTCCATTTTTGGTCTGTATAATAACTAGATCCTTTTCTTTTTTAAATTTTTACAAAGCAGTGTCTCGTATGTGTGTTTTTTTCGAAGAAAGTCGAATGTAAACTGTGGGAACGGGAGTTTCCCACCAGAAGTTATTGGGGTGTACAAATGTACACCCTATTGCGTGTCCGTATAAGGTACGTAAGGAGAGCCGAGTCCTTATACACGCTGGCATTTAGCGGACACGATGACGTGCGTATATACGCGGGCGGTTAGGCGGCGTATCGGTGAGTGCGCGTATACGTGTGTTCACGTAGGCCCGCGCTACTCGCCGTACGCCATCGGTCACTCGCTACGTCGTGAGCGAGTGCCGCGTTTTTACCCGCTGATCGACGTGAGTTCGATCGGCGGTTTGCGTGTTTTATTATTGCCCGCGCGTCGTCGTCGTGCACGTATAGGCCGAGCCTATCTTGGCGGGTGCGGGTGAACCCCACATAAACTATTGTTCTCATGTTCACTGTACCTTATCAGCTATTGTATTGACATTTTCTTTTGAAGTGAGAGAAAAAACGTTTTTTTCTGAAAGCAATCAGTGTAGAAGATGACTACGATAGTGTTTTTCTGTATTACCTACTGTACGCATGCATTTTGTGGCTCGTGAAAGTGATATTCTTCGGTGAATTTTTTGATAAGAATTTTCTTAATACTTCATTTTCGTCTCTCTGGCATGAAATTTCGCTAACATAGGAACATTGTTAGTTGTTGGATATAATTTTATTTTTAATAATTTATTTTATTGCTGTTGAACAAAATCTTCTCCATGTTTCTTCATGGCTTTTTGGTCTCTGCTATTCTGAAACAAAGTAAGTACCTATTTGTTAAAGGATTCGTCATTTGTTTAAACATGTTTAGTTTATAAGATTAAGATGTACGAATCGCCCACATTGTTCTTTGAATTCATTTGATAGATGTTTTATTAGTCTACAGAATGTATGCAGTGATGAGTTGATTTTGGGCTAGAAACAATTCCAGTCATGAGTGTAATTCGTAATGTTGTTTTAAATTTGAAAAATGCAGAACTGGTGTTTTGAAAACAATTTTGTCATTCAATACAGATTACAACAAGCCCCTAGTTGGTGTTAAGTTGTGCCTTGGTGATTTGCGATTTTCTTACCTACTGGATGTTAGATATTTTTCTCATCATGGCAATGATACGTTAGCAAACTAAAGTGAAAAAATTGAAAAAATGTAGGGTATTTGTAAGTTAAACCTGTTAATACTAATCCATAAAAATGATGCCTTTGTTCTGACCTAGTGGACCGGTTTTTGCACATTACCTCAAATTGAATAATGTGGACAGAGGAGAGTAATATTGTTTTTTTGTTTTCCACAAATGAGATTTGATGCAATTAAATTTTACCCGAATACATTGTCGTGCACATTGTTACAAGTGGACTTTTTTTCGTTTTATAAATTATTGTGAAATAAAATTTACTACGTTTGCTTTATGTTGTGGATAAGTGGGTATTCAAACCAGTTTGTTAGACAGTAAGTTACGATACCTATCTCTAACCCTCAATTTGACCTCATACATTTTGGTCTCACGTTAAACATTTGCGAAATAAAATTCTAAAATATCTCTGCCGTGCATCAACCGAGGTAAGTGTATTTTCCAAAAGTGTGAAATTTTATTATGCCTGCCATTCAAAAACCAGTTGATAGATTTCGCTCAAATTCAATACCCAACCAGTTTCTAATAGTTTTCAACTTCCATAAAAATTTCGAGTCAAAATCTTCAAATTTACGGGAGTTATCGAGATGACGACATGGTGGATTTGCAACACTTTGAGACCCTCTTCCTCAGAAACTAACGGTAGAATTTCAAAAATTTTAACACCAATGTGTAGCTTATGAAAGCTTCTAACACTACTCCAAGTTTCATTGCCATAGGTCAAACAGCGGAAACTCCAGACTCCCAGAAAGTGCCAAAATAAGCAAAAAGTGGAACTGTATATATATTGTGTACAGAAGAATTCGAGTGACCTATACATTCGTAATCTACGACACAGGATCGGCGGTTTTTCAAAGGTCCCGCCCACGGGTCCCGCCCACGGGTCCCGCCCACGGGTCCCGCCCACGGGTCCCGCCCACGGGTCCCGCCCACGGGTCCCGCCCACGGGTCCCGCCCACGGGTCCCGCCATTGCACTGAATGCAATAGCTATATTTTCCTCTGGAAAATACACTAAAAGATCGAGTAGATTTAGAAAGATTGTTCTCACATTTGACTCTTGAAAGATGTTTGTATCGAATAGTTTTTCGAAATCTTCTTCGATATTTTTGATTTGAGAGAAATTTCAGTGAGACGTACCTCGATTCAAATTTCATTTCATTTTTCAAATTTTTCAGCTGACGAGTTACCACGGATTGTGAATAAATATAACGCACCCTGAGTAATTTTCTTTGTTACTACCTAGTGATGTTGAAGCATAGAACTCCTGTGAAAATGATTGACACGATATATTTACCCATTTACTGTCATCGGTTGAACGCGGTCAATTCAACTTCAGTTTTTTCGGGCTTGGTTTCATATTCTAATCGCATCAACTTTCCTACCTTTTTGAAACAATGATAAATGATGCGATAGAACGAGATCATTTTAGTCTAACCGCAACTTGTACAATTTTTTGACATTGATAAACGAATATTCATTAGGTCAAATAACCACTAGCTCACCAACTTCAAAATTCTGTCAGAAAAATAAAATACTGTGTATTCATTAGCCCCAGTCTAAACACGTAGGTATCCGTAAGTTGTTCATTGATCAAAACTGAACTCGAGAAGTCTAATTTTTTCATGTGTTTTGTTCGATTCATCAAAAAAAGGTTAGTCCTTGCTTCAGATTTCTTTCCTGTCTGATTTCCAAATGACCTTACATTTTCGCCTTAGAATTCAGAGACTTGTGGAATTACTATTTATTACGTCTGTGTATTGCCCACTGTCCTCTAAAAGTCGATGTCTTCCTAAAATGATGAAAAGGATGAATTCAGGTGTTCTTTCTTTCTATCAGGCCTGATGAGAGGTGGTTGGAGGATTTCCCAAAGCTTGGGATTTTTAGGGATCCGGAATTTACATTGTGAAGCCATAAATTTTTTCTCCTCGGATCCGAATTTCCTCTCTACAGCCCTACTTTCATGTCAATTTTCTATAAGTTTTTTTCTTTCGTTTGTTATTGCCACCTAATTTACAATTTATTTGTAAATTAGTCGTCAGTTGTCTTCCTCCCTTTCCATTATAAACTGCTGTAAGGTTTAAAATGGAGGGGATTTTCAACTGGCAATATTATTCGTTAATAATATTTTAGGCAGAAAAACTTTATATTCACAAATGAACTTCCCTAACCCACTATTGTTCGGAGTGGGGATTTCTAAAAGAAAGAGAAGAAAAAACAAGTGGTAAAACTCCTTTTAAGTAGCCTACACATACATTTTTTCTCCACTTCGCTGCATAAATCCCAAATACATTTCCATGTTCGAACATTTTGAGGCGCATCTCTCTAAAGAAACATGGGTACCATAATCTTGTGGTGTTTTTTTTTTCTATCAACAGTTTCACAATTTTTACCTGTTCGAGGAGGGGGTTAAGGGTGTGACTGGATAGCGTGAGATTATTATATAAAGAATTTTTTAACATTTTAACATGTGGCTCTAGACCTCTCCCTAGGAAAATTGCCTAGATATGCCCTTGGTCATCAGCTTCTTGAAAGACGATTAAGTAGGCATATCAATTGCCAGAATGAAAGCTTGTTATTTACCATTTTCATTAAACCTCTTCAGAGATTATTGTTATTGTATCATTGATTATGAATTTGAATTCTTTTCCCTAAAAAATCAATCAGTTTGTTTTGCAGAAAAAAATTTTTTAATTTGAAAACACGTATGGAAAGGGTTTTGAACCGTGAGATGTTAATTACGTTTTCGTGAATGCCAAGGTCACGCTATTGGTTTATTTTTCTACGGTATGTAATTCGGTATGATATACATTGATATGGATGTTCCATTAAGGTTTGTAACATTTATCTGCTGATGGTGGAGAGGTTTATAAAATTTGTACAATCCCAGTCATTCTTGATCAGAGTAAATTGCTCACGAGTAAGAGAAGGTAGAGAATGGCAGAAGAAAATTGTAAACATCTTGTGAAAAAATAAATTTTCTGTTCTTACAAACGAATGTTCTAAAAATAGTCTCTTCTGCAAAACAAATTCATAAATTTAATATTACTTTTTTTCGTAATTTATTGAGAACCTTTTAGCAGTGTCTTTTCATCAAAAATTTCAAACAAATACCCCCAACAGAATTAATTGTTGTATGCCAAATAATATTACGAAACTTTTTCATGTAAATAGGCTGCGTTAATTAGCTACAAGAAGAAAATATATGGCCCATTGGAAGATTTTTGAATATAAAATCGAGAGTATAAGTTTTTTTTTTTTTAGTGTGTCTGTCTGTCTTCTAACGATTGACGTCAATAGCACAGTCAGGAAATAATCTGAAGAGGTTGGATTGACTGTGACATGTGGCACTCACGGTTATCGTACACGTTTATGGGAATATACTTCAACCAAGAAGTGTAGAAGAGTTTCACTCTTTTTATTTTATATTTCTTTGACGTATTTATGTGTTTTAAAAAAATTTTTTATTGAATTAGTTGCGGAAAACAATTTTTTTGTAACGATAATAGAGTAGATTTTACAGACTTACGTTCTTTAATGCATTCATACATGTTTAAATGACTATATTATTGTTGATGAATCTTATACCCTCTAGTCTATACCTCAAGATTTGTCAGATTTTCGTATATCTTTAAAATACGAATCCAAAATAGGATTTAGATACACCCTAATTGGATTAAATAGTTTGATAAAATTTATGGAACGTATTATTATTATCAGAAGTTATTTACTGAAGGTGATTTTGGGTCGTCAGTGGTATTTGTATGTGCTGTATACAAATTGGAAAAAACAGTTAGTGTACAGTCAAGAAGGTTAAACAAAATTTAGTGGAAGAAACTTTGTAACGTATTTGCCTGGTGACCAGGGGGCTATGAATCTTCTTATCAGTATATTATTTTCACCTATTTGAGAATTTCTGTTTAAAATAAATAATGAACTAATTAATACTTCTTGACTTCTGGATTCATCGGATTTTATTTGAAGAAACATGCTCTACCTACGTTACAAAAAATTTTTCTTCATACTTTGTTCGAGGAGAACGGTAGTTCGTTGGAGCTGCAAGTCACTAGTTATCATTTGTGATTACAGTTTTTACCACAGTTTTAGTTACGAACTTGAGTTCTATTTGTTGAAAGATCTTCATTTTGTCCATTTCGAAGTTCTTATTTGATATAGAAGAAACTGTATTTTAAGCTGAATGAATTCCTCTCAGCTCATATGGGGCAATAAACGCATAAAAGACACGTAGGAAAATCAAGTTATAAATACTGAAAAGTTCAAGATTTTTCCAGCGAAAATGGAAAAGCCTCGGCCCATTTGAAGAACTCTTTATCAGATTTTGGGCTCTAATGTTCGAATAACTCACAATACACAGCTATATTGTAGTTCTGTTCTTTTTGGCCTTTAATACAGACAATTTCAAGACAGTTGTGAAAAGTTGTGAGATTGGGTGTTCTTTTTGCACTTTCGTAACATCGTAAAAATTTTATGGCATCAATGAAACTGTTCTTTCAGCACTTGCTTTGAAAAATTGTTGTATTGTTGTCACATTATATTGTGACAGTTATGGTGTAAAGTGAAGTGGGTATTTATCATGATAGCTCTTTCAGGTAGCAGCCAAATCGTTCTTTTTGCAACTCGCAACATTTACAACAGTTGTGAAATGTGATCACAATTACCTACGAATAATCACAACTTTTTCTAAGTTGATGAAAAACAACAAAAAAACAAGCCGATGAGTTGTTGCATCATCTAAAGAAGACTTTGAAAGAGTAAAGAAGTGAAGTGAGAGGAAGGAAAACCTTAGCTGCAGTGGAGAGTGTGGTTCACATTTCTGTATTCCACGCAATCTGATACAAGTGATAGTATTATTTTCCAACAAGTACAAGATCTTTTCATTCATTGTATTTTTGCGCTTATTTTGTTTGATTTTTTCCCCTGAGGGTGTTGTTGGATTGCCGTGAAAAATTAAAAACGCCGTAGCATTGTTGGCCTATGACATCTAAATGATTATTGTCCTTTTAAATGGACATATTGTTTTTTTATTATTACGTATGCCTACGCTTTTTTTTTTGCGCCTTCTTAATCCCACTGTGTCGTAAAATGTTTATCGACAAACAGCCGTTGTTTTTTTTACAACTGTTGTTTTTGCTATACCAATATGATCCTAAATGTGTATTGTACTATATTACGTGGCTAACTAATATGTACTTTCTATTTTGCTTAAAATAATTTTCTGTTCATTGACGAATAAACGAGAATACCAAATGTCCGCGGTATCGTAACCTTCTCTATTGGCACGTGTTAAAAGTTAAATATTGCAGCCAAGACAAAATGACCCATGTTTTCGACCGAAATCATTTTTAAATTATTCTTAATGAATATAGTGTTATTTTTTTCGCCATTTTGTAACGCCCGAATGTGTCGTGTAAAACTATATACTGGGTCTAATCAGATGCTGATTTTTTTTTTTTTTTTTTTCTGAAAATGCCATGACTAGTGTCACGAAGAACTATTTAATCTGGCTCATGTAAAGTGGAATTGACAGAACTTTTAAGTGACGGTGCGCAAATTGACTAGCTTAATTCATTATTTAGGCCTCAATTGGAAATTTATTTTATCAGGTATGAAACGAAATTTGGTTTCGATGATATCGATACATTTGTACAACCTCGAATATCGATAAAATTGATTTTTTATTTTTTGTTCGGACCATTTGGTTAATTGATGTTTTTTCACCAATATAATCAATAGTATTATTATTGACTTGATACTGATACCTTTGGATATGTCTAAAGTCTAGAGGGGATCACATTTTACAATATTTGTGTGACAGATTTCTCGTGAACTAATTTATCAACAAAATCGCAAATGCACCTCAAATAAATCTTCATAATACAATTTACAAACAATGACAGAGTCCCGATTATGTATTGCGAAATGTATTTAAGTACTCATCAATGTGTTCTTGTTTCCTTATTTATTTATTTATTCATTCATTCTTCTTATTTCTTTGGTGCTTCGGATATTCGTTTATTCTCTTCACTAATTTCGAAAATTGTTCTTGAACTATTTCCGTAATTCAGCAGTCCAGTCCAAAGTCCTTCCCTCAGAATCAGTCAGTATTGAGAGAATCTTGTGTGAGCCTCCGTGATTATTCTTAGAAATTGGCAACTACCCTATCAGAAATTTTTTCAGACGACCTATTTCACTGCCAGTACCGACACTGACAATTATTGGTGGGGTAATTGCAGCTAGTGGTGATTCTATAGTCTATACTGGCATTTATTTTGGATGATATCACTGCAGTAGTTAGATAATAAACATTACCTGTATATTCACTGCTATGGTGGTTTGCTAGTACTTGATTTGTAATGGACGGGTGCCTAATGAATCGTAAAGTCAGCATGATGCTTCCAAGTATTAGGCCTGAATGAAATAGAAATTTCTTATGAGGACAGGCGTATGTGGTTGTCCTATCAAACCGTTTTGTAAACTAAACTCTCGCCTCTCCTATTGAGTATTTTTTTTGGAAAAACCTCAAGCCTTAACAAATGCAACTAGTGAATTTTAATTGGTGGAAAAGAGCCTGAACGTACAAAAACATGAAACGGTGCGATGTTTCTGATTTTATTTCAAAATTATTCTTCGATAGGTTTATTAACAAATGTCTGTAACTGTGTGGAACTAGCCTGTTCGATTGGTTCAGTGTAATGTTTTTTAAATTAAGAAATACGTTTCGTTTTAAAATAATGATAGTTTGAGCTTTATTCTGCGCATTTGCTTCTTGTCTGCTTTCCCTGTCGAAAAAGCTGCGAAAGTTCGCCGTCAGTTGCTTAATTTCTATCCGAATTTTTCTGTCATCATATTATGCAGTCCGTATTTTTAGATAAACCTCAAAAAGCTCAGATTTTTCATGTATTTTTTTGACATTAACCGTTTAAACTTTCCTACTGACATTTAAAATAGAACGTAGAACTGGCACAGAATTGTCTACTTTAACCTTTCAGCGAAAATAGTATTAATTTTTTTTCACATTGACATTGTAAGAATTACGCCATTCTTTCAGGTTATAAAAGTGCTGAAAAAAAAGGAAACGTAGGAAAAATATCAAAAGTCATTACAATGAAAAATCTGGTCGGCTATACACACCGTCAAAGCGTGAAATTCATTACATTCCTAAAATATTATGAATTTTTATTAATTTGTAATGAACATTATTCGTTTTGACAATGGTACACCCACTCGCGGACGTAATAAAATACGAAATCCATTATCGTTATTGATGTCACCGAAGTGGAAAAATAAATTTTAGATAATGGAGAATCATTTTGGAAAATTTTCAGACGAGTTTTACGATCGAAGAAATAAAAATTTTTTCGCTTTCATTTTTCGAGGAAAAAAATTCCGACCAGCCTCGAGACTCGAAAAATTTTACCCATGTTCCACGTTTTTCCCCATTTTCACCACCTCTCGGCAAACACTTTGAATGTCAATGAGTCACGAACGTGCGAAAAACTAAACTTTTCAACAATTTACAGATATATTTTGTCGCTTTGTCCAAAATAATTTTACTGTTCTGGTGCATCGATACAGGCGTCGCATACCTAATAGATGACCTCGTCTAAACAAATAAAAAATTTTCGTTACTGTATCAATGTGGATGATTTTGTTAAGAGAGAATTGAAGGTTTGCAAAGCTGTTAAAGGTTGAAAAACAGACAATTTTTTTTTCAAATTCTGCGTTATATTTCAAACGTTATTAGGAAAGTTGAAGTGGTTATTGCAAAAAAGTACACAAAAAATCTGAGCTTTTAAAAGTTTATCTCAACGCCAGTGTGTAAAAAATCGATATTTTTTTCCTGTAGAACAGTTAATGTCCGTGAGACCTTTTAATTTTGTTTTTGGATATATGGTGGAAGGTTATTTTAACCGCACAAAAATATGAAATACAGCAACTACATTCTTAGATAGAGCATAATTACTGCGCCTAAGTTCGCTCTGCAATTTCTCGCTGAAGATGAGGAAATTATGAACGTAGTTGAATAGGTAGGTGCTAAAAGGGAGTGATACAGTGTTTTTAGGATATAATAAAATTGTACAATGTAAACAGGATGAGGCTCCTTAACGACGAAAAATTGATCCAGTTTTATTGCACTCATGGAGGATAATTAAAGTGTGAAATGGAAGACGAAGATATAAAAAACCATATAAAAATTATAATTTATTTTTCAAGAGGATGATGAGAAAGACTAACAAAAAAAAAAAAACAAACGAGGAATTGTTATCTCAGGAAGTTGGATTTAAGGTAATTTGTTGTTAACGTTAGGCAAGTGTGAGAATCAACGCCCTCGCAAATCATTGTAAATGTGAGGGCTAGAGCGAAGCCTCTCAAGGGGGCTCCCTTCCTGTTTCTCTCTCGTATTAAATTGTCACATATTCAAAAGAGGCTTTCGCGTGGTAATATCAATTCTCAGCTTTTATATCGTTTTTAGTATTTTCTCTTATGATGATGAAACTTGAGTAAGACGAACATACGAGGAGAAAGATATGAATCCAACCTAGCTTCGATGTAGAATATGTCTATGGTTACATAGTTTTGTTGAATGATCAGAAAATAATCAAGAAAACTTTGGAAAAAGGCTTACCAAATTTCCATTACGTGAAAAAACTCGTTTTTCCCATTATTAAAAATTCCAAGATAGGTACCTTTATTAGATGAGACTTTTTCCTACTCGATGGTGAGCGATAAGCAAGTATGACAATGTTGAATCGGAGGAAAATGATTTTCTACGCGTCTCATCCAATTTTGAAACAACGTTGCGAGCAAGATAAAAGTTTAAATTTTTAAAAATTTTCAATTCAGAAACTTATAATGTAGGAGGAAATTGAAAATAATAGATTAAAAATTTTCGGCCTTCAATATGACAAGGTAATCTTACATTTCGCTTCTTTACATAAATTATTTCATTGACGATTGAAAGCTTTGCGAGAGTTTCGATCGCTCTCATTTGTTGTAGGCATACCTACTTAGTACCACAAATTTTCTCATTAACGTTAGTTAGCGAATGCTATACCTATAGAATTGAGTGTTCGGGTTAATTCTATTGATACTGTTAAGCCAAGAAAACATTCAAATTCCATCCGAAAATCAACCCGTTGAATTACGAATAATTTGAGTAGACAGACAAAAAAGCAATAAAAGTAAAAATAAGATGAAAGAACTCCAGCTCAGCAATACTTCGCTGGAAAACCCAGTTTGTAAATTTTCATCTACAATATTAAAATAAATAAATAAAATAAAGTCAAACCTGAATTAATGAAATGTGGAAAAGACGATCGTAACCCTTTCGTCGTAAATTAGAAACAGATACTTCAAGCAACACAGTCGACTTGCTTTTCTCCAGCAATTTTTCACTTTTTGTTCTACATTTTTTTCCGAAACTACTTGAACATAGGCAGCCAACTCCTATTAGACTCGGTTTTACATAAAGACTACTTTTCGTGAAAATTTAAGCCCTTTTCCTTTCGTAGTTTTTTCAGAACCGTCATGAACCCTAAATTTTATACTGCAATTTTTTTTGCAGTTTTGTCGGCGAAGTTCTGAACGAATAGGTAACAAATTTCTATCCGACTTGCACATGCTTCAGATTGATGTATCATGAAAATTTCAGCCTGATCCTTTTTGTAGTTTCTTCAGAATTCTGGAAAAACGATTTTTCCTGGAATTTTTTTCTTCAATTTTTTCAGAAACTACAAAACCAATGAGCAAAAAACTCTTATCTGACCTGGTACTATATAAAAACCATCTTTCTCGAAAATTTCGGCCCTATCCCCTACGTAGTTTTTCAAACCTGTGAACCCAAAATTTTCGCCTGGAATTATTTAAATTCCAGTTTTCTCAGAAACTACTGAATGAAAAGTCATCAAACTTCTACCAAACTTGTACTCACGTAATGATTATCTATCGTGAAAATTTCAGCCCGACCCCTTTTGTAGTTTCATCAGAATCCTGGAAAAACCAACCTCCCAGGAATTTTTTGTTTCCCAGTTTTCTTGTTAACTACTGAACCAATAGACACTGAACTCTTATCAGACCGGGTCCTGTATAATAACTACTTTTCGTGAAAATTTCAGCTTTGTTCTTTTTGTATTTTTCTCAAAACCTTGAACCGGAACTTTTTTCTAGTTTTCTTGAAAACTACCTTACGAATAGGCACAAAACTTTTGCTCATATGTAAGAAAAAAAATATCGTGAAAATTTCAGCCCTATCCTTTTTATAGTTTTTTCGAAACTTAGAACTAAAAATTTTTTCGATACATACGTAATTACATATACATTAGAAAAATTAGATTAGTATCAGTAGTTTTCTTTTTTCGTGAAACCGAAAGTTTTCATCAGTCCCACCCCTAACCCCCCTTGAGATCAGTTTTAATACCCCATTTGCAAGCAAACTGGGTAATAATAATTAATTTAAAATTCCACTGACATATGACTCAGGTTTGCCGGTCAAGAACTAATTTGCTGTGAAGTGAGTTATTGACAAATTATACGAATATATAATCATGAATTTTATATGCAAAGTAAGAAAATATATTGAAGGGGGTCAAACTGACGAGTAAAAAAAAGAAAGAAAGAAACAGAATCTCGTATACCTACATGGCACATATTTGAATTTCAAGACGAGTTTAATGTAAATCGTCGTTTTATTAACAAATAGCTTAATCATAGGCTACTATTTAAGTACAAGATTACAAGGTATATAACAGTAACGGATTCAGTATTTTGTTGATTGTAAGGATATTCGCGTTCCTAATAATAAATGAAATTTCTCATTCGACTCATTTTGAGAAATTTGTTTAACTCAATAGTTGAGGAGGCAGGCGAGATGGCAGTCACCACTCTAAAACGTATTTCATGGATCATATTTTGATGTGGCTTGCCCTGTTGCGAAAGTTATGACAACAGGCCTATCAAAACATTATGAATAAGTCAGAAATGACATTAAGGTTGGTAAAATGAATCTTCACAGCTACTGGAGGAATGTTCTGGAGACAAAAAGCGAAAAAGACTTTTTAAGTTAAAAATTGATTGCGATTGTCGGAATATGTATTCGTTTATTCCTCGTTCAAAGAGGGTTGTTCGAATCAGATATGGCTTATGACTTCGAAGATCATGAGTGGTATCAGGTTCTTGAATTAAATACAACGGATGAGAGACTGTAGCATGGTGAATTGCCTGATAATATTAAAAATTACGCCTCACTAGTCGTTATTTAACTTCCTCTTTTGTGATTGTAACGCATCGTACATCAATTTTCTTTTGAAAAATACGGTCAGCCTGCGATAACGAGGTTACTGAATTTTTTGAAAGTCGGTAAGTTTGATCTGATCCCATGAAACGAAACCTATATTCGTATTTTATCAGCGTCATGAAACCAGATGACTTGACGCAACACATAATATACATCGTACCTAAAATTGTGGTCATCTGATAAAGAAAAATTATTCCGCGATGGCCAGATGACAGATGTTCTTGTTGAACTACTGTTCGCAGGTTTTTGTATACTCGATACTATATTGGAGTCGAAATACTGCAGAAAGTGTGGTTATTTTTGGTTAGTTATATTTTTGCGTAAACGATTGAGCTCCAAGGAAAAACAAGTATGTTGATAATTCATGTAATAAAATACCGAAACATGTCATGAATGAATCCAGGGGGCTCATATCAGATCTAGAATGTATACCACATATGTTCGTGGTTTCACCTGACCTACTCTGTGAGAAGTGTTCAAAATGTAACTTTCTCTTTTTTATCCTGTATCAGGCCATACTGGAGTAGGCGTGTGGGGCTTCCATGTATGGGAGGATTATAAAAATTCAGAAATTTTTTTTTTAAACGTAGCATTATTGACTTTCCTTCTTCACCCAACCGAATGTGAAAGAACACTTCTGCAGGACAGTGACTGACTCCCCAATTCAAGCATCGCACAATGCCTCCTCGAATCCTTAAAATGAGATGTTTTCCCCCTCCCACAAGACTCCTCCACACATACTCTTTTAAATTTCCGCCTTTTTCCAGTTCTCCAGGGCTCAAGAAAAATTATGTTAAAAGGAAGAAAGTTTGAAAACAAAACTCAAGTTTGTGCAGCAGCTGAAAAGTTGACAATCCAATTTCATGCCAATTGAGGCAGTTAATTTTAAATTAAAAAAGTTGTATTCATTTTTTTAAATAGTAAATAACGAGGTTTTTCTGAGAATAAATGCAGTGATGATTGAATTGCAATGGCAGACTTGGTGTGGTTGCATTATTCATAATTAAAAATAATGTGTGAGATTACTTGGTACTAATTTTGCTTTTTTTTATGTGTAAACATCTTAGCTCTTGGTCTATGATAAGGGCTAAATGAGAACTGCGATCATCAGATTTGCGTAACTGTAACTTACAATTATAACTTTCGTTTGTGTATGTTACATGACAGGTAGGTGTATGGCAGTATACATGCACAATGCGTTGCGCACACAAACAACCACACTATTGTTATGTTTACACGTCAATCCTTCATGAGTATAGCCCATACTCACGCCTTTTTTTTTGGGTCTTGGGAGGTTGAACCCCCAAAAAACCCCTAATGGTTAGCCCTGGATAGTGGTTCAAGTCGGAGAGGGCAAGAGTGTTTGAGTCTTGTAAGAGGGGAAAACATCTCATTTTAAGGATTTGAGAAGCTGATGTGTGATGCCAGAATTGTGAGATCGGCCATTGTTTTGCTGTAGGATCACTTCGAATTTTGCTGGGTGAGAAAGGGGAGTTTCATATTCCAGCCGATGAAACACAGCACATAATAATGTTACTTTTAAAAACAAAATTATTCTGAATTTTTATAACGCTTCTATACATAAAAGCCGCACGCGCCTACTACAGTGTTGCCCGACATAAGGGGGAAAATAGGGAGAGTTAATTTTTGAACGCTCCTCGTACTATACAGCGAAGGTGTTTCTGATTGTTTGGAAAAGCTCACTGATCCATATAAGAAGGCCAAAGTTATTCATTTAAAGTACCTATTCAAACTGTTATCTGCCCTCTGTCTGTTGAAAATTTCAATTAAGTACCAATGATTCAGCTAACGTTTGAGTAGATACCTCGAATGACGCAAGCCTCCTGAATCACTTATCTACAAGTTGATTGGATACTCCACCTTTGTAGTGAATACGGACAAATTTCCGCCAATAATAATTTTCAAGACATGTAAATCGACTGCATAGAACCACGTAGTAGTTATCTTAGTTGATATTAAATGTGGATGTAATTCTAAATGAGCAATTTCTGAAAAACAGTGGCGGATTTAAGGCAATAGGCCCCATCAGAAAATATTTTGAGGGGCCCAATTGGATTTTCGATTCCTTACGACCGGTTCTACTTACTTGAAACACATTTTTTGTGAACCTGTAACGATAAAGGATCATAAATATATTGTTTTTTGTTTCTGGATACCCCTTTGGTTCGGAGCCCTGTCAGTAAATATCAATTTTCTAACCTTTGAACCCGCCCCTGCTAAGTAATCAGATCCTTGCATCATAAGATCAATGTTCGATACTTCAACTCGATATTAAGTCGAGACTTCGTGAAGAGTCAAGTTCTAAACGTCATCGCTGATCTCTTCTACACGGTCCCAAGTAGTCAGTTGCTACGATTCTGAGTATTGATTTATTTAAATGACGTATTTATCTTGATGTTATAGACACCCAACTTCTGGTTACGAATTTCGAATCCCCGCCGAGGCACCGAGCCATTCCAAATTAGTGACATGTTCTGTGTAGTATTTTCAATTTTTGTCGTCAGATACGCTGATACAAACAATTTATTGGGTTTTTATTTTTATTTCTGATCTATGATTTAAATACCTATCTCTAACCGCTATTCTATCAGCGTTATACATTATACATATCCGACGTTCTCTCCTGCTAATGTTCTCAAACTACTGGTGTTTTAACACTATGTTGTCATTGGATTTGCGGAGTTAACCGCAATTTACTTTTCTAAAATAAGATTTTTACATTATCTATCAACAATTCTCCGGTTTTTATGGATTTTTATGGCGGTGTCTCCTATTTCATTCTGAAAAATTCATTTTGTTCAGCCATTTTCGAAGATGAGATTTTTTAGATTTGGAATCAACCTTTGTGAACGTTTCGTCCCGAGAAGGAGAGGTTGCGCCTCGCTATATTTTTAAATGAGAATTCTCTGGAAAGATAAACTGACCTTCGTCTATAAAGAGTCGTATAATATATGTGTAAATAATGTTAAATGTTCACAAATTGGGTGTAAGCGTTTCAAATTTTTTTTTTTTTTGAGAAGAAAGCTGCTGCTTTTAATTTACCTTTGGTCATTCTTTATGGAGTATGCCAATGAAATAATTAGCTAAATATTACTTTTCCTTTTCTTTCTTCACCTCTATCATCAAGTATCGACGAATTCAGTGAAATACTCGTTGCGTATATCTGCTGAAAGGAGAGACTTTGTTAACAAATGAATCTTGTTGAAGCTCCGATGTTACTATAAATTCGTTTGGACTCTGCCAATAATTTGTCCAAATCAACTTTGCTGCTAAAAACATTCATATGATTACCATTTTCATAATTTTGGTACCTAACATGAAACTAGTCGTTCAGAATAAGGTGACAAAATTATTATCTGGAATCTTGGTTAGTCGTAAACGAAATACGCGAGTACTAATCTTGAAACTTTTTTTTCTCTTTTAGTTTATTTTCTAAAAAAATGCTCTAATCCAAATTAATTGTTTTTGTGATTTTACGCCGTCTCACAATACTAATTTTCTTTTTTGTCTGTTTTCTGTGTGTTTTAGGTGAGTTATTCCTGTATTGTGCATTCAACATGAATCCGAAATTTCAGCATGCTGGCGTAGGTAATACGTTTTCGCCGTATTACTCCTTCGATTACATAGTTTTTATTTAGTCTTTAAATCGTCTGGTAGATTTGTACAGTACTACCTTTAGAGTTATTAACGCATCGTTACTATTTCTATTGCTTGGCTCTGACCGATACATGCCAGTTTATTCGGCTGTGAGTAATATGTCGATGTGGATGCCATTTAGCTTCGTATGTATTAATAACCTCGAGCGTATTTTATAGAATTTGGCTCAATTCCCCGTCGGATTAGGCGTGTGTATAAAAATTCGTGTCTGCAACGCTGAGCATTTAGCGTGCTTCCTCTTGTGTTTACAACAGCCGTTGATGAACTTTATTTTCTCCTACGTCTCTGTCCGAATGCTGTTGGTCTCCTCGCGTAAAAAACAGTAGGTCGATAGCTATTGCGATGGATAAAATAGAACGGAATTTGAGAAAAAAATCCAAAACGCGACGAAAACATATTTTCAAATTTTATCAAAAACCCTGTTGAAGATCGTGAAGCCCTCAACTTGAATTGAATCAGTATTTTGAAAGATCACTTTGAATGATGGTAAAATTTTCCAAAATGTACTAAAGAGCTACCTCATCTCTACTTACTATTTGATTGATTCGTTTCTTCTCCTAATGAATTCTTATGTCTACATGGTTATAGAACGTAAAAGTACAATGGCCACCATCAAGAATTCAACGCTGTAGTCAGTCAGGGGCGTAGCCAGTGTTTCTTCGAGGGATTGGGCAGAAAAAATTGATAATCTTTTTTTTTTATTTTTGCTCGTCACTTTTGAATATTTAGAAAATTTGAGAAGTTTAGCCTCTATGGAACTCGCTGTTGCATATTTATTTCTAAAATGTTTTCCAAATTCTAAAAATGACGAGCCCAAAAAAAAGTTACGGGCCAATCATCCTCTTTACTCCCTTAGTTACCTCCTTGTAATCAATGAATAACCGAAAGATTATATGAACTTGTCCGAGACTATTCAGAAATTCCCGTAATACTTGCAAATTCAGTTTATAAATGACGAATAACTTACTCGAATTCACACTTTTTTCGAAATGTTTTGGTTAAAATGGTCCCTTAATCGCTTTAGTATTATAAAAAGTCCTTAAAGTGTAAATATACAATTTGATTCTACTAACATCCTTGCGTTGCGTAAGTATGCAGTAAATGCTACTGACGGAAGAAAATTGGAAGAAAAAATTTTTAATTACTTTGATGGCGTTTGAATTTCATTGGAAAAAAAATGTTGCCTAAATGTTTCCACAGTATGAAAATTTACTAGATAATGTGGGATTTTGGATTGCTTTCCCTAACGATAAGCAGCAAAAAAAAATTATGAGTAAAACAACAATTGATTAAAAATGTTCGGAACAATATTAAAAAATCTCAGTAGAAATGAATAGCTGATACTTGTTTGGTATTTTGTATTTCATTCAAATTTCGATACGAAAACTAAGAAGTAAAATCCTTGGATAAAGGTAAATAAATAATTTAGAATTTGTTAGAAAACATCAGTATTCCGAATTCTAGGATTCAGAATTTGTTAGTGGACTCATCTCTTTAGGTCATGTAGACCAGTAGCGGATCAAAAGCCCATTTTAATTACGGTATGCCGGACTTGATAATTTTTTATGAGGCTACGAAGGGCTAAAAAATTTTTTGACCAAAAGCCCAGGTGTAATTTTTCTGAGCTAATGCTCGTTAGATCTGCCACTGATGCAGACTTATCTCTTATTCTCTTTAGGTAATTAAATTGAAACCTACATTCTGTTCAAACTAAGAAACTAAATTTTTTTAAGGCGGCCCGCAGCGTAATTACACGTAACTGCAGAACTGAGCACAAACTTTATTTGATACGGTTCGAAAAATATGTGTTGAATCTTGCTGAAAGGTGCAAATCACGTTTTTTGTGTGTTATTATTGTTGGATTTAACTTCTCAGTTTGAAGAGAGTATTGTATGTACCTATATTTTATATTGTTATACAGTATACGGTATACTACCTATTCTACACAAAACGCACTATCTGTCTTAGGTTTAACGCAGTGTTTCCCAACGGTACAGGGGAACACCTGATGTCTCTAGGGATCGAAATGGTATGATATGAATATTGTACCATTGGAATCTTACTCGAACAAACGTGCCTAACAAGCTTTCTGATGTAAACGAAATTTTTGGAGAAATGATTCAGTGGTATGATTCATTCACCATTTATACATACAAGTTTGCCTCATCAATTTTACATCTGCGTTAATGTTACTGATTGAAAAACGAATGCCAGTATCACCGAACGTTTTCTTGGTATTGGAAATAAGTTATACCCAGTACATTTTTCAACGCCCAAATAACTTTTTTTTGTGTCATTTTTCTTCCCACTTTCCTTCAGCTGTTGTATTTCTTCAGGCTGCTTTTTCTTTTTTTTTCTTCTTCAATATTTCGTTTTTGTAGTGAACAGCGTATGTGAATTTTTCAACGCAATTTTTTGCCAAAAATTCGATTATACCATTTGTATTGGCTGTCCTGTTTTCCCGGACGTGGTGAAAATGATTGCACCAGTGAATAGTTGGTTGTATGGTCGTATTTTCTGCGTATATTTCGGAATGGTTGTTCGTTATGATTTATGGGAATGTTCGAGGTGAAAGGGTAAAATGGTTTGGTCGGTCGTTATTTGATTGAAAATTTTGTTTCGTGGAAATGGTGATAGCTGCAGAGTGTGTCGGTGAATATGTGAGATTCTTATATTTTATCGTAGATGCCGATAAGTACTGTCCATAAAGTTTTTACTTAGTTGTATTGTAATTTTTTGAAAATTTTGGTTTGATAGTTTCTACAATTCTGTCTGGAACTGAGCACTTTGAGTTTTTACTTCTCTCTTTGCTGTGTTTGCACTTCCATTTCGTCATTCATCCAAAACTTGTAATATCTGTTAAAAAAATTTCAATGTGTAACAAAAAAGTTTTAATGATATGAATATGTTGTAAAGTCTTTCATTTGCCGCAGAGCTGTATTACAATTGCAATCCATTCGTCATTGGCTCTAAATTTCCGTGGAATATTCATAATTTGAATTGACCTTTTTTGGTTGAATTATGCCTGATCGCAGTATTTAAACTACTATATATTCATATATTGGTAAATTTGTAGCAGTTTTTATTTATTTCCATCAACTGTTGGGACATTAGGCTCAATGAAAGTAATTTTGTATGATTAAAAGTGTCATCATTTGTAGAAAGTGTGATGTTCACGCCGAGGAACATATTTATGAATCTTCGTTTCAAATCTTTTTAATCATTTTTCATTGAAATTAGGTCCAATATTCAATCTTCCTCCCCCCTAAAGAATATGATGTTAGTGAGGGGAGTGAAACAGTTTTAAAATTATCGTTAATGATTTATCTTTTCATGTTTTTGAGCTGAAGTGACATATCTTCGACAATCGTCCTGTGGAAATGTTTCTTGCTAAAGTGAAACCTAATATTTTTAAAGCTTTTAGTTTGAAAATCTCCTACGCTGCTGGAGATACTCGTTTCTTAATCATTTAGGAACCACTGGTTACAAGTGTAGAAGTAATTTCTCTCGGGAAATAGGGAGAAAAAATGCAGTACGTGTTTTCTTGCGCACAAACTAATTGAAAGAGACATTTTTGTTTCTCTTTTCTTTTTAAGTAGGTTTTCTTAAGAAAACCTGCGTATTACGCTTGGTACGGTATTAGCCTCTAAGGTTATGAGTGGCGTTTTTTGTTTCATGACCTCAGGAAATTTTTGGCACCAATAACTTAAATTCAATTATATCCATATATATATAGATAGATACAATTATATGAGTCAGTTTCTTGTTCTCACGGTACAGGGCGCAATTTTTGTCCTATAATTACGAAATTTGATACGAACATTTGTACTAAACCAAGGATCAGATCTATTGATTTTGGTGCGTATCGGTTGGATAGTACATCCGGTACCACCATTTTTGTTTTTATTTTGGCTATAAAATACTCAATTTTGCACCAACAGCCACGAAATTCAGAATAAATATTCATTTTAATTCGTTATAGTATGCTACCAATTTTGGTGCGGATCAGCCTGACGATATTTCCGGTACCGTTATTTTTGTTTTTATATTGGTCATAAAATGCCGAATTTTGGAACCATATGTACGAAATTTAAAACAAATATTTATTATAATTTATTATATAGCATTCTACAAATTTTGGTGCAGATCGCCCTGACAATACTTCCGGTAAACCTTTTTTTTCTAATTTGCACGAACTTTTCTTTTTACAAAATTCAACCGGATGTTCATGTTTTCTCATTTTTATTTCATAACTTTATTATATTTCTTTGGTTTTATTTGAAATTATATGATTATTTACCATACTTTATCATCATAATTAATTTTTCATTTCAAGAAATAATGCTTTTAAATTTCACATTGTCTCATATTTTATCAGCACCTAATAAATTTCGTACAATCATAACGTACTAATAACGCACATAAACTTACAGACAATTAAACTGATCATCAAAATTCATAATTATTTTTCTTGAAAACCTGCTTTTTCTTGCGAGGCTTGCTGCGCTAGAGTTTTTTATAGCTTCCTTTTGTTGTCAGCAACTATTAAAATGGGCATGAAGCATGTAAGATTGAAAAGTAAGCGAACATACTTCGACGACTGTTAATTTCATTACATTAAAATTTAATTTTTCGTGTTGTAAATGTCACATTGGTGTTGTTTGTGGTAAAAAAATGTAATTAAATTAGCAGTCGACGTACGATAGTCGACCATAGGGCGCTGACCAAGCTGAGCTAATCAATCCTAAATTGCTTTTATATTTCGTCTTGTAGGTGAATTTTTCAATATTTCCACATTTTAAGATAGAATAAGAAATATTTGTCGAATTACTCATCGATAAAACAAAGTTTGAGAGGATAGGTTATAAAAATCAAATGTATGTGATTCTCTAACAAGATATGGTCGCAAAATAGAACCATTGAATTTCTGATCAATCTGCGAAGTAATTATTCTTTTTCTATTGTTTCGAATTAGAAGGCTTTGACCGGAACTTCGAAAACTTATACGTGTTTTAAAATCGAATTTGATGAATATTTTAGTAAATATCTTCCAGAATTTCGGATAAAAGGCTTCTTGGTAATAATTGTTCCCCTGAGAAAGTCATTCGATTCGATCAATGCGCGTTCGTGATATATTACTTCATCCTTTATTAGGATATTTTTTGCGAAGAAAAAAAGAATAACATTTATTCAACAATATTTTGATTTCGCCAGAGTTCTCACTTAAAGCTTTTTTTACATTTGTATCAATAGCAGGTTGAAGATTATTTTCTATTTTTTAGCTCTTCATCTGATCGGTTTCTTTCTGCGCCAGCTGTCACATGTGACGATAAAACTTTAATTAGTTGTCAACTCCAAACAATAAATCGGACATCTATGTGTAACCTTATCACATAAGTAACAAAAATTTTGATTTCTAAAATGAAATTCGATGAAACTGTGACAATCATTTGATTTGAGCTGTTTAACTATGCTTCAGATGATTTCTTCGTCTTGTTCATTTTTATGAAAAAGGGTTTAATGGTGCTCCTCTATTGAATTTTCAAACATCAGTAGCTTACATTACCATTTTTTTTACTTATGTTCGGAGCAGCTTTTTTAATTTTTTTTTTTTTGTGTACATTAAAGACGTTTATAGTAGTTCTATTGATTTCAAGAAAAAGTTCGTTGACGTTGTTTTGTTAATTTTATACAATTTAGCAATTCCTCTCATTGCTTAACTGGACTTGAATTTGTAGGAAAACAACTTCACAAAAAACTCGAGGCCAAAATCGTTTGCGAATACCCTGTACAGTATGCTGTTTTTGCAAATTTTCCTATTTTTTGACGTGTTTTTATGAATTTTCATTTATTGTCTGTATCTATTTGTATAAGTACGTGCAGTCATTAAGGGCCGTTTGTTTCTTTATTTCTCATTGTTACTGATGAAAGTACGCGTGGATCTGAAAACCTTGAAAGTGACGTTTATGATTAGGTATCTATGTTTCTATACATTTATTTTAATTTTTTGTCAGAAATATGTGATGAAAATCAGCGATTTCAGCCTAAAATTTTTGTCAAATAAATTCCTTTAATGCAGTCTATATTATACGTGAAAAAGCGTTTTTGATCGTCTGTTTTGCTTTTTGACCTTTTTATTTGTAATTTTGCAATCTCTACTTATGGCAGTATGGGAGTTGAATATAATTATGCAATTTGAGTCACGATCATCGAACTAACTTGTCAGTATTCTAGACTGCTGACACCTATAAAACCTCAATAGCAATTATTAGTAAAAAATATAATTTAAATTAGAATTTATGACTTGACTAACGAATGCATTAAGTTCATTATAATTAACAGCAATTATAAATGCTTCAAAAATACAATAACAGAAATATTAATTTACTTGATTTTCCTGCAAATAGCTGCTAAAATGAAATTCATTTTTACTTTGTGCATAACAAAATTTTAATAATTCTAAAACGCAGTAAATTTTAACTGCACAATATAATCCATTTACTTTCTCACCTCGTTGTTTGAATAAAATTCATTTTTATTTTGTGTAAGGAAAATATAATAATTTATTATTGTAAAATGCAGATTGGAGTAGTACGATTTGAGTTATCAGTCATGAAATAGTTGGGTGCTTCTTGTCTTTCTGTTTAGTATGCCTGGCATCCATCGCGTAAAATACATCTTGAATCAGTATTTAAGTTATTCCAGAAATTTATCGGTCTAAGGAAGTTCTTAAATGAAAAATTGAGAATGTTAGACGAATTTTTTGGTAGAATATTTTATTGAAAAACTAACCTACAGGGTGGCAGTAAAATTCAGTTAACTGGACAAATATAATTCGTAAACAAGAAAACTTTCACTACCTATATAACTTAGATATTGAAGGCTTACGTATTCTGAGTGGTTCCTAATCCAACTTAACATAAGTACGTGATATTATAAATTACATATTTCTTTTTGAACTTCTCCCATACTATGCGAACGACAAAATGCTACAGCAGAGATCTTGACCTCAACTTAGTTTGAGAATATTGAGATAAGTGCTCGTTCCACGCCAGTACCAAAAAAAATTCAAGAATTTCGTATTTTCTCGGCTGTTTGCATTACATTTCGTTATTTTGCAAGGCAGCAGCCGCTATAGTTGCTGGGAAAAATAAAATTAGTCAACGACTGGTTTTTTGTTGTTTTTACCCTAATTCGACCACTAATAAAATTAACTTTTCAGCGTCCCGCTTGAACCGACGTTTTCGAGAAGTTCACGAAGAAAACAGTTTCATTAAAACATAAGTAACGTTTTGTTTGTACAGCATAGGTACTTAAAAGGGCAGAAGGCTGTGAGATGAAAAAGGATGGAAGAACCGGGATGAGAGAGAAAGAAAATGGAAATTAGGAACTTTAACCCGTTACGTGTAAACGTTCCTCTGGGCGAGTTTACTTTCCAAACCGTAAACACCATTCGGTAAGTAAACTTTGCGTCAGCAAATAACCGTTTTTTGGAAGAATCTGAGAAATATTTGTCGGAAATCTCTTTCTAAATTGGTATTAAGGTACCCAAAAGCTTGAGACGTTTACATATTTACCTCGAATGGAGCGAAATGACGGAAATGACGGTGCCTTTTAGAGCCAATTGGCAAAATGAGAACACTAAACGAGGATATTTGAAAATAGATTAAAGAAAAGGGCGGATTCCAGTTGCATTCTTTCTTTGAACCGAAGCCTGGAAATTATATTGTGTTATATTTTCTTTTACAGAACCACATGAAAGACAGTTCGTTACAATTCTTTTTTCTTGCGCACGATATGCCGTAAGAGTGCGGCATTCAGTATTCGCAACGAATTTTTGCATATCTTTCTTGCTCTTTGAAGCGACAATGGGGTGGTTGCTTTGGTTGAGACTGAAAATACTTATATTGTTTTTGAAACGTTTCATTTCTTATCACGAACAAAAGGCTGGTAAAGGCGGATCCTTATTAATGACTTTTGTGTTATGACGTAGCCAAAAGATTATATTTAATATAGCTTTTGAATTTTTTTTTTCCATTAGTGTTTCTCGTATTAATCTAAAATTTCTCAAGGAGTATAATTCAAGGAGGAAGGCGCAGAAACTCTTATGAAGGAGGAAATCGTCTTTTGCCATCTAAAGGGGTTAGTTTTTTCGTTACTTTCATTTCTCGTGTTAATCTAAAATTTCTCAGGGAGTATAGTTTAAGGAGAAAGGGCAGAAACTTTGATGAAGGAGGAAATCATTTTTTAGCATCTAAAGCGATTAGTTTTTTCGTTATTTTCATGGCACAAGAAAATCAACTGTTGTTTGGCCAATTTGTTGACAGGCATACCAGATGTACGATAATTTTGTTTTTGCATTGGAAAAATCCAAAATTACCGTACATTCTAGTATCCCTGTTTGTAGAAGATATTGACTATGGCACGTAAAGACCGGCGTGTAAGATGGTAGTTCCTTGTTTTTGAAGCTGTTTTCTGCTCTAAAGCACAAACTGAAGCGAGCTCAAAGTAGTTGCATTAGATTTATTCATCTACCACATTCCCACATTCCTCGTTTTGGTCACATTGATCATCTGTATATTGAACATTAGACCCTCTTGGAAACAGAGTTATTATGTTCTTAATGAATCATTTTAATACATTTATAGTTTTTCACAGAAATTATCGATGTTCCGTAGGTTCACTGGATTCAGGGATCAGAAAATGCATGCGTTCATTACGTATAACTCTCCCATAAATTTATTAAATCAGTGTGTTTGGACTGTAACCCCTGGCAGGTTGGCCATGCCTTCAATGTTCATGTCATAAGATGTTGGTTCATTGATTTATAATAAGATTTTGGAATAAACTTCCCCCGATAGGTAAGCCCTTGACCACAGGTGGTCAATAAGTAGCTGTGCTGAAGCGTTTAAAAGCAGGTTGCGCAACTTTTTGTTGAATCATCAGATCTGATTAGACCCGAGACTGAACTTATTCTAATTAATTTATGTCACGATTATATAAATGATCCATGCGCCTGGTACTGTTTGAATGAGATTACTCACACCGCTCATCTTATAATAAATCATGTTCTGCTTGTATATATTTGTATTGGTCGGTCTTTCACAATCATTCTTGTAGAAACAGGAGCACTTCACAGTTGATTTACCTACTTCTCAAAAATTACCAACAAAAATTACGTTATGGACTCAAATCGCGATCAACTTAATTTTGGAACGACAGCTGCATTCAGAAATATGGATAATTATAGGCTACTTATGATAACTAGGAGAAATTCTTACTCAGATAATTTAGTCACCTTATGTATGTTGAAATGAGGGACGAAAATTTCGTAAATTTGAAAGAGAATGGTCATATTCCTTATAAAAGGTGTGAAAAGTAGGGGTTCGTTTTAAAATTAGAGATGGCGCATACGATTTCCTCCCTTTTTCAAATCTTCTACAGAAAATTGAGACTAAGTTTAATTTCAACCAACGCAATTCATGATTAGTACTGTAACTCGACTGAAAGCCAGAAACTTTCAACTCCAACCAATTTCAACTTTCATTCTCTTTCTGGCATTATCAACGTTGTATGAAAAATTCTCGACAGTGTTGAGAAGTATAACTTCTGATTTGGTGTCTTATGACAGATTAAATATTGTTTTTCGAAATGATTCTGCCCTATATAATTATAATATATTATACATATTTAGTACGTTTCGCACGATCATCAGTTGTAATGTATGTAAGTACCTACCCTGCCATTCATCAATTCTCTCGAATCTAGGTCTCTGGGTCTCGAGTTAACGATGATTTTACATTTTAGCCCTCAAGCATAGATAAACTAGATATGATTCAAAGAGTTTTGTTAGTATGTCAATTTAACTGACTAAACCTCACAACCGAGATCTCAAATTACAATTTGGCGTTCAAATATCATTTTTTTTTTTTTTTGTAGTTTGTGTTTTTTGGATATTCATAATTCAGTTGGCCCGCTCTATTTAGCGTCGTCTTCAACATTATATCGTCGAAGCTTGTTTACATTGTAGCGATGAAAAATTATGGAGATGAAGAGTTGAAAAAGTAGTACTACTTCAAACCTTTCTATGACCCTATGACACTTTGTTCTGTTTTTAGGAATCCCAATATGTACGCCCACTTGTATTCGCTTCTTGGTGTCTTAATCGTGCTTCCGATCGTATATCTGAAATCAGCTGCCAAAAAAAAGAATTTTATTTCTCAAAACGTGTGAATGTCAGTGTTTGTGGGCGATTTGAAAGGAAAGAAAAAAAAATTGTCTGCGGAAACGAGGCGAACAATTGTTGGAGCCAAACGTCATGGTCTGCACGTAATTAAACACTCGGCGAATGCTTGAAATGAGAAAATATCGTAAATTGAGAATATCGACTTGGCCTCATCGAAAATGAACTGGGTGCAAAGTTCTTCGTCATTTAATTTTTAAATTCGTTCTCCGATTCGATTTTTTAATTGTTTCGAGCTTTTGTGCGCTGTATTGACTTTTTTTTTCTTTTTTTTTTGTCGGTAGAAATAAAATTAGATACATTGCCTCCGTGTAGAGTTTAGACCTGGGAGAGAGACAGCATAATATGTGAAATTGTTACGTACGTCAAGAAAGACGCTGGTCTCATTGATTGGGTTAAGCGATGATGACCTGTCCAAATTTATTTTTTCTATTAAGAAAATTAAAATCTTGTCTACGCTGTTCTTGTAAACTTACGCCTTGCTTAGAAATCATTAAAAATGAAAGGATTTGATCGCCAGTCGCCTTATGAAAACTGTCATTTTCACTGGAGGGGAATAAATTGTAAGAATCGTATTAGTTGCCTACACTACATTACCCTATATTCAACTCTTTGTTAAACATGAGTTTGTGAAAGTATGAAGTAACGTATTTTATGTTAACCTCTAATTAACGGATCCTTTGATTTGATAAATAATGAATTTAGTAGGTAGCTCGTATGCTGTTATATCGGCGTTCAAAGTTTTAAACTAATAAGTTAGAATAAATTTTGACGCAACTATAATTCTTGCACCATATTTTTATGCTAAATTTTCAAGAAAACCAACAAAATTGTTTATAAACCCATTATTTCAAGTCAGTTCACCGATGCTGTACAGGTGAACTGACACGAGCTATCCAAAGTGAGGATAAGGCTGCGTGAAGGATTAGACTCTTTCTCCTTCATAGTTTGTTTTGCATTCATTCACTGTATTTCCTTAACTCTTCACACTTTATAAACCTAGTCACTTACTTACGTTCATTGTCAACTTGATGGTGTATTGAATTAGGCCTTGTAATTTTTTTCTTATGATAAATTTGAATGATAAATGTGCAGTTAATTTTTATTTTCTTGTAAAATTTTTATATTTTGATGAAAATCTTGAAATTTGTTTATCCGTACTGCCGTAGCGATCTGAACAGAATTAGGTTTATCGTGGGAATGAAATCAAAATTTGAAGTTGTTAATATTTTTCAAAAATCACAAATGTAGACTATCTGCAACCAACAAAAAACTAGACCATGGCTTATTCATAAGAATTTGTTTTGTTTTGTTTGTTTTTCTCTGAAATGGACCATGCAGAGAAAATAGATTCATGAAAATGGTAAATTAAAATTCAATCCCCTGACGGCTTCGCTAATAATATAGGTACGCTGAAATATTTTATTCATTTTTTTCATTCTTCGGAATAACACTGACTGCGTAGGACCCTAATTATGGTCAAGTCGAAAATTGTAGATCAAGTCGAATAGGTCACACAAGTGAAGATATATCAAAACAAAACACATTCGCATGGTAGCTGGAGAAATTTCGAAGAAGTTTTGAAATATCTCGAATTAGGCCTAGGTTATGTGGCAAGGACAGGAAGAAGGTAATGAACAGATGGGAGTGGAAGTTCAGCGAGGAGCTAATGTAATCCGAGTATGTTCAAGTCATGTCGGATGAGGATCATTTCTTCTGATTTGTCTCTCTCGGACAAGACCGTTTAGCAAGAATAGGCCTTATTTGATCAAGTTACTATGCATGCAGAGGTCTCCTCTTATTTTGCCATTGCTAGAAAATTTTACGACGAATAAATGACCTGCAACCATTAACTGTGAGGAAATGTTTTAAAAAAAGGGATTCAAGGAGAAGATGATGAATTGCCGTATCAACTTTATTGTTACCAATGATAACTATGTGGCTGGAATCCCAGGTAAGGAATATAGATAATGATATAGATTGCTTCAGGTGCAAGAGAAGAAAAATTCTTTGAACACTTGTATGAATCTTGCGAGTAGATATTTAGGATTAAAAAAAGTGCACTATTAGAGTTCGAAAGGATTATTAAGAAATAATTTTGAGAAGTAGTTTCAGTTTTTGAGGATGCATAGAAAAATGACAGTCAATTTACCAGCGAAAACTGAAATTCTAGAGTTCAGTACGAATGGGAACATTTGATTTGGGATTGAAAGTGCACGTGTAGTTTTAGAAAGGGCTGTTGAGACTGCCATTAGTGTAGGTAGCTGTAAATTGATGAAAAAAACTTGGATATTAGAGTAAGAACATGGCACTGGATTGCAGCTGACAGTGTTTGCAAATTTTGTAATTGGAGGAGAAAGAAATCAGTTTTTTGCTGAATTTTTTTTCTTTTTTTGTCACCCTCTTCCGTATGATCCTCTAATTTTTCTCACTTAAAATTCAGACTTTTCAATAGACTGAAAATCAGGAGGTTCTCATGTAGGAGGAGCTGCCTTACACAAAATCCTTGGGATAAAATTTAAACTCAGCCCCTAAAACACATATTCAATTGCATCTTTGTGAAATATGAAAAATTTTAATTTTTTTTGGCATAATTTTTCTTTTTCTATATGTCAAACCAGATGGTGATGTATAAGGTGAGTAGATAAGTACATATGACGGAGTGGTTGTGGAATGAAAAAATTTGAAAAGATATCGAGGAAACAACACGTACTTAGCAAACTGTTGAATCAGCGATGGTCATTCGAAAGAACTCGTTACTTTTTATTCAAAATATGAGCCATAATTTCACGGTTCCTGTTCCTCAGCGACAATGGGACGGACCGCAAATGCATGGCTATCCAGAAAGTGTCCGGAAACTAGTTACGAAAAGATTGGCCTTGCTGATTACGAAAGACGTGTCGTCCCCAGAGAAGAAGCGTTGTTTATTATTCGGCAGTGAAACACGTTGCATATGAGACACTTTGTGGATTCTACAAAAACAAAGTTGTTTACTGTATTCCAATCTGAATTTTGCTGTAGCTTCTTAGGCGGTTAGTCAAACAAAATTTTTTCCCTCATTTTCATGTTACGTTTTTGCTTGGCACGAAGTCACGTAATTAGATTTAAAATACACGTTATGTATATATTCCAGGTATTTTTGCTTCACCAAAGTATATAATCATCGATCACCTCTACAGTATTATTATTCGTGTTAATTATTTACGATTGTGACTCGCGCGTTAAAAATGTATCATAAAAAACTCTAGCCTAGCGCAGGTTTTCAAAAATCATCAAACATCACTTATCATTTATTTATTTAAAACAATTCTTCAAATCATAAAAAACTAATGAAAAGAGTGGCCTTTTTACTGCAGATTTTATTATCAAGTTAAAAAAATGCAATACTCAACTGCAATGAAATAAAAATCAAATATGGGTTAGTAATTGTTAATGCTTGGTAAAAGAAATAACAGCAAACCTGCCTTTGGTCTAGATTCTTTACTTCATCTGAAATTTCTTATTGGTGGAATTCATTTTAAGTCGGTACGCTTTAACCGATTAATCCATGGGCATAAAAAGCAATCCCACGAGAGATTATGTCCAAATTTACCTATTTACCAAATTTCAGCCCTATTGAACTGCAATTATGACCTCTATCCTGCTTACAAAAAAAATATCTGATATACATACATATCTGGATACATAAGGTAATATGTATATTGTCACGCATCATACGAAATTAACATTGTGGTGAGAATGAAATGAATAAGTGAAATAAATATAACATGATCCGTCATTTTTGTTACACTAAAATTCAAAATTCAAATACATGAATAAAATAACAAAATACACAATTAAGATAAGTTGATGTAGTTATTAAGTACAATGAACATTTTCAAATAATTTTTTCGAAATGACCACCTGTAGTTATGACATAATATCTTGGACTCCTTTGGTATGACCGCCAAGGTCCCCTGATCTCAATCTATTGAATTGTTTTTTGTGGGGTCTCTTGTCATTTATGATTTCAAATATGGACTATATTCCACTGTAGACGGACACAGCAGTACGATGAATGATTACTGGGCCAAAATTACTTATGCTCAGTTTCGAAGCATGTTCAAACTGAGTTTACTGATTGCCTAGAACAGAGGTTCTTGACTGGTGATGTACATAGTCACGTATCACTTGTGGTAGCTAGGTGGTGTGTGAAGTTGGAGTGAGTAAGACATTTCTGTGTACCTAATTATTCTTAAATTTTAAATGATACTGAAAACTGAAATTGCCAGTTTGTTCTAAATACTGATTGAATTTAGCTCTTAAATTTGTGATAAAAAATAGCATAATATTAATTAATTAAGGTTTTTTGAGATTAATCAATACAAATCTGAAAAGAAAATATTGGGTGGTACGCAAAGTTTCTTAACCTTTAAGTAGCCACAAAATGGAAAGTAAAGGTAGATGAATTCATTTCACATAGGTACTTAGTTGTACTAATATAAAGACAAAATCTTCAGCCTTTAAAATCCTATCTATATGATAAAACAGGCCTAAAAATACTCAGATTTTCAAAATTTGATGTGATCAAAAACCCACATTTCCAAAATCATTAGAAGTTGTACAGCATTCCCCTTTAAATATTTTGTTTATCTCATCATAGGTATTGTGGAATACTTTGTCATGAGAAAGTATTCTCACCAGAAGGTAAATTCAACAGAATTCAAGCGTGTTCAGCCACTTCATATTTATCATATGGGTAAGCCAAAACCTGGGTGAACACTGGCAATTTTAGAGCCAGTTTGGACAGTTTATATACAGGCTTATTTACACGCACACATACACACATACGTAAGGAATACGTATGTAAGTGAGAGTGGCCCGGTTTCATCATCTCTTGTAGTGATAAGAGATGATGGGCTGGTTCGTGTACAGATCGTGACATTATTTCATTGTTGAGATTACTCACAATTTGGTACTCCTACATTACCTGCAAGTACATGCAGGTAATTACGATTAAACGTAATTGTGTTTTCATTTAATGTCGCAAGGACAAAAATATTGTCCAATCTGGACAGATTATGTAAAAGCAAAAATGGAATTTCAAGTTATTTTCAAAGTTTTTTATGCTTTTTTTTTATTGGAGTTGGGTAATACTTCATCTCATGAGATAAACATAATATTCAAGGGGCAACCCTGGATAACCTCTGATGATTCCAGAAATGCAGGTTTTTAATCACATCAAAATTTAAAAATTTCCATATTTTCTGGCCCATTTCATCATACAGATGGGATTTTAAAGGTTGTAAATTTGGTTCTTATATTAGTACAACTAAATATGTGATATGTATTCATCTACATTTATTTTCCGTTTTGTCACTAGCTGGAGGTTTTAGGAGATAAGTGGTGCGCCACAAAAAAAGATTGAGAACCCCTGGCCCAGGGTATTATGTTATGGCTGCTAGTGGTAATTTTGAACAATTGATTTATTGATTCCTTAATTGTGTATTTTGTTATTTTATTCATGTATTTTATTTTCATGAAGAATCGTATTACATTTACCTCATTTTATTTTGTCATGCACCGCAATGTTAAATTCCTATCGTGCGTGATAATGTGAACATCCCTGTACAATAAAGATAGGTATATGAATTTCTATTTTTTCTGCCAAAAGTCATGATTTGTCTTTAAAATAAAATCTGTCATGGTCCCAGCCATAACTTCGCTAAATCGCCTAATTTTAAATAACAGATTTTTCAAACCTCCTAATATAATAAATGTAGATACCTACATCTGACGGTGTGTGCAGTGTATGCCATTTTCTTGCAGGGAAAAGTCTTCTGTTACCCCCTTCCTTCCTGACGATTTTGACAGGAGTCACTTTCGATTTTTTGATCATTTGCCATTCGCTGGGCCAATTCCACAGCGCGTGTGTTTTTTTCGGATGGTTGATTTTTGAGTAAGCAACCGAATCCAGTGGCTGAAAGCGTTATTCATAATACGAGTATCCAAAAACTAACTTTCGATTATTCGTAGTTTTGAAGATTCAGGCTTTTAGAAATCGAATTTTCAATTAACGAAGTTCTAAAGCGTGCTTATCTATTCAGGAGATAATTTCACTGACTGGTATACATGCTGATATTAATTTTGTTACTTTTCTTGAATAATTACCTGGCTATTATTTTAGTACCAAGTACCAACCAACAACCAGAAAAACAAAAAAAAAATAAATATATTTTAAACTATCCCGAAATGATACAAAAGTATAATATTCACAATTCCTGATTCTTTATGAATTTATGCAATAAGATAGTGTATGTTTTCTTTGTAATTCATCTAAGTTGGTTCAGCTTAAAACGAGCCTAATTAATTTTTTTGTGTGTTTTTCGTTTATTTTCAATTAGTATTTTTTTTCATTTCATGTAAATATTACTCGATTTTTTTGATGTGTTGTATGTAGAAAGGTTCAAAGTTCCCAACTCAAACAATAACATCCTGCGATATAATAACAATGGCACCCTTGAAACTGTTCTTATTTTTATTTTTCGATATTAGTTTTTTGGACTGGGGCGCTGGAAAATTAGATATTTGTACCTCGCAAGCTGCCACAAAAGTAACAAGAATCATCACAACAATTTTAGAATATAATAATGTATATACATTTCTGGAAAAATGTTGTTTTTTTAGAGGGTGGGTGTGAGGGACCACCGCATATCTTGTATTCTTGCACTCCACGAAGTTTGATCCGCTCCTAATTGAGTGTATTTTGAAAATGACCCCTAGAATAAAATCAGTTCTTTATAGTGAAACTTCTTTTCTTGCAGTAACTACAAAATTCTATGACTGTAAGAAAACCAGTAGTGATGAATGGGAGCAGATGTAACAGAATTTGATGTGACAAAATCGAATCGAAAAAATATTTGTTAAAACGTTGAAATTTTCAGTTTTTTCTAACATTAAAATAATATTCTTGTTATACTTATTTCGACCGTTTTTTTTTGCGCATGCTGGAAAAGAAATAACTGCAAACGTACGGAGCATCTCTTTTTTCTTATAAAAAAAAAATTCAGTCTTTAAATTCGCTCATTTGAGGTATTTAATGAGGAGGACTTGTTTTGGTAATTCTGTGTCCTTTCTCATTTCATCCGCCGCAGTTTTGGTGTTAAAGTAGGTATCTCTATTGCTTCTGGCATATTTAACTTAATTTTTGTTATAAAATTAGTTCGCTCAGCTCTCTGAGAATATTTTTGTGGTTGCAAAGTTCATAAATTACTGAAAATTCAATTTTTACCATTCTTTTTCAGTAATTCCAGTATGTTGGAATCTGTTGGGAGGCGGAAGTCTGAGGTACTGTTGAAAACTCTTGTAAGTTTACTAAAAAATGAATAAGGAGTAAGAAATGAAGCTCTCCTAACATGATACGAATTTCGAGCATCTGTTGTAACAAAAGAAAACCATTCTTCAATGAATCTAGTTTAATTTAGCCTTTTATCAGCCAGAATACAATACCGTCGGCGCGGTGAAAAGCTGCTGTTTGAATACAATTTTTTCATTTTATCTGAATATAAAATGAACGTAGGGTTTACGTTAAATTGGGTAGCCTATTACGTGGCCGAAGACCTTGATCTCTAATACATCGTAGAAAACGCAGATCATTCCGTTTATCTTTAAAAGAGTGAGAGGGAAAAGGGGTGAGTAAGAAAGAGTAAAAAACCCTATTTCTGATAACCAACCGAAAAAAAAGAAAAAAAAGAGAAAAGGAAATTACCTATTACAATATTGATAAGTAATTGAAGCGTAATAACTAATAAGCTGCGGAGAAGAGAAAAAAAGGTAAAAAAAAAAAGTTTCATTGAAGAAAAGAAAAAATGACGCGTTATCGTCGAGTTTAATCCGGTCTTAAGGTCGTATGAGTAGAAAAAAATTAAAATCAGAAATTTTTGTGGCGCCTTGTCGGTAAATCGTGAAAAATTGCTTTTTTCGCCGTATTTCATCATCAACTTTTTTTTTTTCTTTCCCCTTCAAATAATTCGAACTTAGCTTATCCGTTGCACCTCGTGCGGTATAATTTTCGCATGTGAAAACGTGCGACCTCGGCCACGAATTTTGTAATAAGTTCGTCTTTTAACTCAATGAATGCGGGAAAGATAACGTCTAAAAAGATATTATATTGAAACATTGGCTCTCGTTTTTTCTGCTGTGAGTGGTAAAATCCCCCTAAATATGACCTTAACTTATTCGAAGTAGATATCCTTCTTTGACGCTGAATTTCGCCCCACACGTATGGAACATCTGCTTCCAGCGAGTTTTCTTTTTTCATCAGTTTCATCGAAGAAGAGTTTTATAACGCAAAAATTTTCAAAGCTCATTCTTTTGAGCACAAAACACGTTTATAACCCTCTGTGGTGGATCCAGGATTTCGAAAGAGAGGGGCCCACTCCTATTTCTTATTTTTTGCCGGTCTAATCATTGATACCTATAAAATCCTCCGCGTAACGAAAATCTGCTGCAATAGCATAGACGATGCATTAACCACTGAGTTTTTCTAGACTAGTGGATCCTACAAACACGTCATGCCTTCGCCTTAGATCTCCGTTTGAAAACCCTAGACATCATTAGCAGACATCATTCTTTGTTTCATTTATGTGACTTCAGTCTTTGTTACGCTAATTGCGGTGCTTTCATTAGAGCAAGATGAAGGAGCAGTTGCCGATTTCTTTTTAATCTTTTAGGGTGTGAAAGTCTCTAAAAGTCGTTGTTTCTGCATTTTCGCCTTTACCCATTTACCTTCACATTTATGCCAAAAAATCTATAATGAACACAGTTTTCTGAAGTCCCCTTAATTATTGTTACTTAAAATTTTTTTTTAAATTCTCTGTTAAGGTCCATCATAAAGTCTTTACCGACTTGTGCCTGATGACCTTTAATTTAGACCTTACTTAATTTCACGAAAGGCTTCAGGGACTTGATCCGTCGTTAAGTGTAAATTTGTTTTATTTAGCTTAGTATATTTTGTCCTTTGATGTATCGACAAAATACCATTATCGACTTCCTAAAATGATCGACATCGTTTGTACAAGGTTCAGAAAATGATTTTAAAATGATTTTAGCTCTGTGTGGGTGCAAAGCGTTAGACCCCTGCACCCTTTTAAAATATGAATAAATTGAAAAATCTCGATGACATCATGATGATGTTGAGTTTTTTCTTTTCAGTGGCTCAAATTATTTTTTTAAAGAGCTTGATGATACTCCGGAATTCTGGCTTTGGGTCATATCCCCTATTAGCTCCCTTAAAACTGCCATTGGAAAGAGTCATACCGTATCACCATATCAGTTTTTCAATCTGCTCCCTTCCACTCGCCGCGACCATACGATGAAAATATGCAGATGTATACCTGGCTCTATATTTTTTTAAACGATTTAAAAAAAAAGGAAGAGGTTATCAATACGATCTTTACGTATGTTTTTTTTTTTTTTTAAATATATTTGTTCCAGCATAACTTCTCTGCCTGGCATCTACTCAGATGAACTTTTTTTTGAATGATAGAGAGTAATCATAATGGTGGTCGCATTTAATTTTGGTCAGAATCGATGAAATAATTCTTGAGTCGTGTTCAAATAAAAACTGTTAATTTTAAAATAATATTGACGCTAACGATAGAAACTAAAAATCATTGAAAAAAATTTTCAATTAAAAATTCTATCTAACTTAAAAAAAACAAGTAAGAAAAAAGTATAAAAATGCTCCAAAAGGAGAAAAATAATTCTTTTGAAATTTCTCGAGTAATTGGAATTGAGATGAAACGAAAAAGCATTCTGGTAAATAAATAATTTTTTTCAAAAAATGGAACCGACTTTAAAAAAAAAAATAGGCTAAGAAGAAAAAAATAATCCTTTTAAAATTATTTCTCCCGCAAGATTTAAGTCTGGGAACTGAAATTATTGAAGTCGGCGTTAATTAAAAAGTTTCGTCATAAAATTCGAAGGATTTTACGATAAAGCCTACATTGTAAAGGAAAAGAGCGCCAACTTCTATTATTCTAGTCCTTAAACCTCAATTTTTCTAAAAAAATTTTGAAAGGATCATGTTTTTCTTTTTTTTCATTTAGTCATGCCCTCAAAAAGCTACTAAGAATTCACAGTTGATTTTCATGTATCTCAACTTGAAACCGATTTTGAATTCTACTTTTCTCCGATATGTAAAAAAAAAAAAAAAAATAAAAAAATTCCATAAAAAAATTTCCAACGAATGTCTTGAAATTAATGATTCCACTTATCTCCTTCCCCTCCCCTCCTATATTAATCTCAACTAATTAATTCGTCAACGAATGAATGATTCACAAAAAATCGGCTGGTGTGTATTTTATTTTATTTCTCGTCGAAAAAGATTCCGTGAAAACTTATCGCCTACTAAAATCGAGCCGGACGAAACAGCGCGGCGGCGTTGTACAAAAACTAATTTTCTAGCTTTTTCTCACAAGCGACCTGAAAAGTTAATTTCACACTTATTTGCGAGGAGTTTTTCCATTTCCATAAGCTGCTGCTCGTCCGTCCCCGTCTCCGTGTACCTATATTCAACTTTTAATATGAAACGAATTGAGTCGATTGTTGATGGTGAAATAATTTTATTTTTTATCGCCGTGGCGTCGACGTCGCCTTCATTCATCGTTTGTACTCCACAGGAACCCAGATTTTACTCAGAATTCTTTAAACTTCGAAGGACACACGTTGAGCCAAATTTTATCTCTTGGACGTATAATATTTTAACCCGAATGAAGAGAAAATATAAAAGAGTATTTTCTCCATCATTTCATTGAGGGATCTTTTTCTTTTTTTTTTTGTACTGGAAAATGGTATTACGCAAAAGTTGTACAGCTTTTAAAAGGTATTGAGTTGACCGCTGATAATCCTTTCTTTAGGCAGAAGAAAATGAGGAAATTTCACGGTTCAGTTGTTTTCCGGTCAAAATGAATTGGTGGAGGAATATTTCAAATTAGATAACCAAAAACATGTGTCTTTCGCGAAAAATTTTTCCCCCTGCTGATTTTGGTGGAAAATGTTCTTGAATGTGTCAAGCAAACGAAACAAAAATGTTTACCTAAAAAGAAAAGCTGTTCTCTATTCTTTGTTACTCAAATTGGCTGGAAATTTAGGTTTTTTTCAACTTTTTTTGTTCGAAAGAAGAAAGATTCTTTGCATGAAAAATATGTACCTATATGACTTTTTTTGTCAGACCAGAAGATACTTTCTTTCATCAGTTAAAATTAATTGTGCAGCGTATTCCGTGGGAGACGATCATAAACTCTGTGAAAGATGAGTTTTGATGAGTACATCAAAAAGTTTTCTGTATACGTGAATTCTGTTTTTAACCGATGAAAAACTAAGTGTACTTGAAAGTATATCCCACCAATCTGATTTAAATTTGGTTATTTAACTTGCAAATATTATCCTACTAATTTTTTTTTTCATAAAAAAAAATCTTAATGCCCATTCTCTGCCTTATCACGTGTCCATATAGTTGCTGAAATTATGGCGTTAAGCATAAAAGTTGTTTTCCGCGACTAAAACCATCAAGTTTTCTAAAAAATATTATTGTATCGTACCTGCTTATTATTTCTCGAAGAAAAAATTACGTATGCCCACTGCCCTATCTTCAAAAATAAAGTGGTCAAGTTCCAATTTTTCATGTAAACTTCATTCAAAAAAATTTATTATATTTTAAGATAATGAGGAAAAGTTTCTTCGATTGCGGTGGTCAACAATTATTGTTGTTTTTTATTTTCATCTCCATGTAATGTATAGTCAGTGTAAAGTACTGTGGTTGGATCAGTCGGCTGGTAATATCATAATTGAAGTAGGGTACATTAACTTGACTTCTTTCATGCCCTTTCGTACAATAAAGAGTTAAATCCGAGTTTCTTTAACTCAGGTTTTTAAATTTACACATATAAATAGCAGTTTTCGAGTTTAATTAAGTTTAATCTCGCGGTTGAAGTTACTCATTTATTGTATAATTGCGGATTGCGCCTTATAATATGTCAGTAGGCTCCCTTATTGCTTCCCTTCTAGAAAATTTTCAAGAAAAATTCGAACCATATTGGATGATGAATTGTCAGCATAAGTAGAAAAAAAGCTTGATCTCACTTTGTTATGGCCCCTAAAGAATTTTCTTGGCCCTCTCAATGGCCCACCCAAAAAAATGCTTACCCTTGGACCTGGAATATACATACGATTTTCACGGATTAGTTTGCCTAAAAATACTATTATGTTAGAATTTAGAAATTATAGAAAACGAATAGAACGTACAAAGGAAGGGCCTATTCATGTCTAGTAAATTGTTTCCATGATCAGATTCAGAAACTAAAGGTTTCACATTTATAGAATTAGTACATTCCCAATATTAGCGTCAATTGGCTCAATTTATTGTTATTTCGATACCTACCTACGTTAAGATAATTAAGTTCACTAGAAGCTAAGCGCTCAATTAAGTTCTTGATTGTTCCTGACTTTAGTTTAATTTTTAACTGTCTTTAGATATACATATGGTAACGAACTGTGTTTAATTTCAGTGTGTGATGAAGTAGACTAAGTGAAATTATTTATTCGTCTTTCTCATCACTTATATCCAATTTTCAGATTTTACTTTCATTCTCTGTCGGAAAAATAAAAAATAAAAAATTTGTAAAAAAATTAACCTTTAAATTTCTCTACGTAAACGACAACGACTGAACAGAATGAAAACCTCGTTCGAATTGTCAAGAAAATACGGTGTTGGCAGATCTAATTTCGATGATTCATTCTTACACCTTAAAAATTTATGATACGTTAGTAATTAAAAATTATTATCACCGAGTACAGGAAAAAGGAGTGTGGAGTGAAAGAAAGAAACGAAAAAAGAAAGAAAAGGTTAATGTTCATGAAATTAGTTTCTTTTTTTCTCAATTTGTTTTCCAATTTTGTTTACGCTATGTTAATGAGTGAAAACTGTGAGAAGTTTTTAATTTAGTACAGGTACCTACGCTGTATTTTTTTTCCTGGTTGTCTTCTATTTTTTCTTTATTTGTTTTTTAGATAAGTTTCTGGGAAAATTTACTAATTAATTTCGATCCGGTGTTAGCCCCCAAGAAGGTGGGTACATTTTTCGTTTCATGACCGCAGGAAAATTTTTGCACCATTCGCTAAAATTAATATATATATACAAAATAACAGGTAAAGTGGCGGATTTTTTTTTTTTTTATTGTTTATATTCATTCAGCTATGTCAGAATGGGAGTATATCTTGCTCCTTTTTTTCCTAACGTTGATATTTATTCTTTGAAAGCAGTTTTCTTGTTCACTTTTCGATTGCCATATTACCTGTTGAATTGAAAGAAAAAAAAGTACTGTCCAGAGTTCATGTTTTGAGTAGTGAACATCATGGAACATAAACTTTTCCGCTCCGCAAGTTGATTTTACTTACCCCTTTTTACAGCCTCTTAAAAACAAAACCTTGTACAATAAAAGTTTTGAGTTTTCAACTCCAAGACTACAGCGCCTATGAAAAATTTCATGGAACATTTTTTACTCACTATAAAATTTTCTATAGGATTGACCCTTTTACGAAACAATCACAGTGTTACACCAGTTTCGCGCGAAAGCAAAAACACGATTTTTTTCTATACCAGTTCCACGTGGAAGAGGCATTTTGTAGATATCAGTTCCGCGCCATTGACCTATTTTTTATGCCAATTCCGCGGAGGTGCAAGAATTACCGATAAGCAAAGGTTGACCAGGGATCTGACTGGGAGTTTGTCGACTATTGGTCTAGTGGTTTCCGAGAAAATTGGAAAACAAAAAAATTCCTGGAAAGCCGGTTTTGCTAATAAAAAACATCGTTAGATCAATATTTTTGTTAAAGTTATCAATAATTATCGATAGTTTTTCGTAATTTTTTTACCTGAAACTAGCAATGAAATATGGATAGATCGATATCTCTGTCAGATATCGAGGATAGTTGTTTGCAATGTTTTTAAGTATTTAAAATTAAATTTGTTTTTCCTGAATTATGGATGAAAATTGGAAAAATGGGTTTTTTAGCTAAGTATTGCTTCTCTAGAGTTTTTTTGTTTTTACATACCTACAAAAAACGAGAAAATTTTGGTTATAAAATGCTTAGTTTCGAACCCAACAGCTTCGAAATTTAGAACAAATATCTCCTATAATCTATTGTCTACAAATTCGGGTATGGATCGGCCGGACGTTACGCTAAGTGCATTCATTGTTTCGATTTTGAAAGGGATAAGGATTTTAAAAACTGGGTAATCTTAGATCAACAGTTACAAAATTTAATAAGTAGAATCACTTTTTGAAAACCTACTATTTTTAACGGAGTTGCTGCTACGTTTTAGTTTTTGTGTTTTTTGTATCCGCACTTTGTTTACAAAATTGGATGAGATTGATTAGACTCGTTGGTGTAGGTTAATGGGGAAGACAGAATAATTTAAGGGAATAAAGAGGGGCTGATGACATAGGCTGCGTATTTTGTATTGGATTTTTTCACTCTGTGTCGAATGTGAAATTCCTTCGAAACAAGAAGTTTTGATATTTGTTGGAAGTTTCGATTCGCAAGTTGCAAATGTATTGTGTCTTCTTTATTGAGCTGTTGTGGGTCGATTTGTGAGTAACCGATTTACCAGTAGCGCATTGCACTGATGTCAGAGGTGCCCAAAATTAATGAAAGAAGACGATAAAAAAATGGTAACTTTTGAATTGTGAAAAGATATCCGCACCTTTTAAAAAAATTGTCCTTCAATAATAAATTGCAATGGAGGCTCGGGAGCTTTCCACGAATGAAGAAAAATTCTGAACTGTTGCTGTTTCTAAAATTGCTACTCTTTTTGTTTTTTCGTTAAATGTTTACTAACTGTTTTTTGTATTGCTGATAGTTTTTTGCAGATTGAGGTACATATAATATGAAATAGAAAAAAGAAAAAGGTCGTAATAAAGGCCTCTGTACTCAGCATCATATATTGGTCATCAAATGAAGGCCTAATTAAAAGTAGTGGGAAACGAGGGTTCATAAATCAATCCAGTTTCAAACACTCTTTTGCGAATTCAAAATTTGTGATTTTGTAGCAATCTTATGTTGGTATACTCATTTATTATTGGCACTACCAGTACCTACCTTCTCGAATTCCATCAATTCTTTTGCGACTTGTTAATCCAGTATAAACTTACTAATAATTCGCTGTCAACGAAACCCTGGTTATTAATAATTTTAATGCAGGTAATAACTGTTTCTCGAGTTCATTTTGTTAAAAAAGTCAACTTTCAAGGCTGGGTTATCGAATTTGTGCAATATTTTATTCATAATAATACCCAGCTAATCTAATTTTATAAGTTTACGTTAAAAACGCATTTTTATTAAAATGTAAGCTTTTATTTTTATTTTTTTGGCTTTAGCTTCATACGAAATAAAATACTGTTTTGTTGCTAGAAGGTTGGCTGTAGTATTGGTATATTTTGAAATCGCAGTAATTAGTAGAATAAAGGCTTATTCAAATCGTCTTTATTTTTACTGACTGCGTACGGAGGAGGTTATATTTTTGGTTTGTCTACCTCCGGAACTAACGGAATTTCGTTCGCTCAAAACAAATGTCGTACTTTATAGATTTTAATGAAAATAGGTTCAGAATGTTCCTTACCATATAGAGAATGTCTTAGGCTATTCATATTTGAAATTAAAAAATTAGAACGCTGTAATTGGAGAAAATGAGAATTTGAAGATCAAAAAAAGTATTGTTATACCTATATTTGGGCATATCCACCTATTAGAGCTACTCTTTCAGATTAACGCAGTCTTTTTTTTTTTTTTTAAATAAAATTTTTTCTTTTTTTTATATATATATATATACTTTAATTTAACTAGTGGGAAATATGAATTTATTACCTACCTCCCAAAAATGGATAGAAATATTTTAATTAGATTTTCAAACTCTTAACCACCCTCATGCAACGAATTTACTTTTGAAATTAATGTAGGTAGGTTAAAATATTCGTGTAAGAAATGACTCTTCATTACATTAATTATTAAAACTGTTGATTTTTCCATTTGACTTAAAGGCCCACTTTCTTAATCCCGAGATGATAAATTTTATCTGTCCGATAGCGCTATCTGGCAATTAAATCATATCTATTGTCAGCATTATCTATCAGATTACCATATCTGACAGTTTAACTGAAGATTGATAATCACCTAATCAATTAAGATTTATGGGTTGTGTAACGCGTGAGTTTGAGCTCACCACGTCCTTTGTATGGAAGCATAATGCAAGCATTAAGTGAATATAATTCGACAGTTTAGTTACTACCTGTATTGTATTCTGCATTTCTGTATAGTTGATATAGGTTTAATGACTGATTACGAGTCGACTCTTTAATGCATAACTGAACTCAGTTTATGATTAAAATTTTCTGAATTTTTCATTCGAATTAATCGTCATGAATGATAGGTTACAGTCTGTTCAAAATGAGAAGCGTCATCCACCAGGCACCACTCGCAATTCACAAAGAAGTGTGAAAGGTGGGTTGAAAAGGAGAGAATGCTCTCACACTGGATAAGATGACGCAGTTTAAGAATGTATTAGCAATGATTTCTGATAGGAGCATTTTACCTTTATCATTGTCAACTAGTGTGAGAGCACATTGGCCCGCGTGGCGCCTCTTATTTTGAACCAACAATGGGTTACTCAAAAGTCGAATTTCTCCTCCCAAGAGAAATAGAAAGTAAGAGAAGAATCAAATTCTTGAACTACTATTAAACCACTACCTAGTGTACATCTAGTTAATCTGAACCTATGTTTGATTAACATATATCGGATGTAGATTTGAGTCTTTGACTAATTCGATTACCTTGGCCCAAATTTAAGAATGATGCTTCGGAAATTCTTTCATGTAAAAGAACTTCTGTCGTAAGTAATTTTTACTGTTTTTCTAAGACGATTCTTAATCTTACGTAAGAAATATTTAAATATGTTATCGATAAGAAGTTCATCTCTCTGTTCCTTGAGAATGGGTCTGATTAGTGCTTCAGTATATCTCGTATTTTTACTGTAAATGACATTCTCGCATACCATATTTTAAGGTTAGAAATTTTAGAATTATTTCCTAAGTTACAGTTTGTTTTCTTGCGTATCGTTCTTCCATTCGACTGTAATCTATTCTAAATAATAAAGACATGACGTCATATGAGTTGATGGACCAAGGCGAAATGAAAATGTAGAGATTCACCCTACTTAACAAAGGCTCCATCTAAAGTATGGTTTAAACTCGCAACTCTATTCTCCAATCTCTAATCTGTATTCTGTAAAGTTGGAAAATTTTAATTTTCAGAGAATAAATCCAGTGAAACAGTATAAACCATAGCTCAGTATTTCCGTTTAGTGAACTTTTTACATATTAGATCATAGAGAATAAATCAGGGAGTATAAACCATCCTTAAAACGGTTTTGTTTACACTAATATTTTTAGCTTGATGTACCTGTGAAATGTGATTGTCTCTGTGACGTCATCTTTTTCTTGTTTGGAATAGAGTATATTATACCCTAACCCTTCTCACTTCAAGAACGACATAACGTCATTAATGCCATTAACCATACCAGCACTGTTGAGCGTAGTCAATTCACCATAGAAATTGAAAATTTCTAACTTTTTGGGCCACAATCCACATAATTGTAAAATGTTGTTTTTTCCTTTTCCCTTTGCCTACAACTAGATGTCGTTCTTGAAATTAATAGGGTATAATATAATGTGCTTTGTCCACGCTAACATGTACCTGACATTATAATCAACTTCTGGTATGGCGGTTGGTTGAGGAGAGAATAAAAGGCATAAATTAGTATTTCGATATGTATCGATGTATCGATACACACAGCTGTATCGAAGTATCGATACATTGCTCATTACTCACGATACGTATCGCTATATTTTATACATTCAAAATAAAAAACATAAATAAATAAATAAATAAATAAATAAATAAAAATACAAAAAAGTGCGCCCAGCCACCAGCAAACAGAACAGATTATGAAAGTATATGCTTCTTAATATTTAATAATTACTATGGTTGATAACTTGATACATGGAATTGTGGAACAGGGAAGAGAGATATTTCTATTTTATCAAGAAAAAAAATTATGGATTTTCGATACGATACTGTATCAATACGTATCGATACATATGGTAAAATATCGATACATATCGATACTCAAAAATGCTTCAGTATAACATCACTAGCATTGATTTAAATTGTTATCAATATAATAAACTTACAACCCCTATGTTTCAGTCTAACCCTTTGAGTATATATATATATATATATATAATTTCTTACCAAAACATTTTGAGGTTGAAGAACAGAACTAGGACAATCAGCTCTCCATTACATATATAATCAGAGGTCTAAACTATATGAAAATAATTAAAAAATACCTGGGCATGTGCCAACTATACACAACAAAAAATAATTCATTCCACTGAAATAACAAGTTGAAGCGTTACCAGGTCTGCAGGCCAGCACAAGCCAATCGCAGCACACCAAGGCTTGTATAATGATGAGTATCAATTTAGGATATTTCATAAAGTAAACAAGCATGTATTTCATGCAGACACGTGTGGATCGGAGTGGTTTATAATATACTACATACCAAACTCATATCATTTTCTATGGATAAAATGTGAAGCCAACTGCCGCCATCTTTGAATTGGCATAAGCACCAGATAAATGCATGGGTAGAAAATGATGGTCAAGTCAAATTGTATTTTATATATTAAAAATAGACGTATCTAATGAAGTGGATTTGTACTAAAAAAAAATTTTTTTGTTCAAAAATAAAAATGTGATATTATTACTTTATTACGTCTATTTTCAATGTATAGTATGCCTAAAACCAAAATAAAATATGCAATTTACCCCATATAAAATAAAATTTGACTTGAAAATCCCATTCCTCCCTTGCATTTCATGGTGCTTATGCCCAATTCAAAGATGATGGCAGTTGGCTTTACTTTTCTCGCCAAATTTGGTATTTTTTTATGGGGTTCAGCTTGATATACTATTAATTCACCATATTAATTTACAGTATTAAAATAAAAATTTGTCATATTATTTTACAAGATCTGTTGAATTTTGTAGGTATAGGTAAACATCAACTCTTCTAAATAATTATCACTTTTTCTACACTTGATCAAAACGTTCAAATTTAATTATAAATATTATGCATAACAGAAATAGACTAAGAAAATGGAACTCAATGATGAAAATTGGAAAATCATTCATGTGGCAAATAAGATGATAGATCTAAAAGATGATAAATAACTTGGGTGGTATGATGAAAAACATTCACACCTACTGTGAAATACCTTGTTGTGAGAGACATTCACACTTAGAAGGTTTTCTACAGGTTTGCGTGTTCTGCCACTTCATACATTAGCTCTGTTTGATATATGTGTTATAGAAAGTACGTCATTTCTTATTCAGTGCTATGGCAATTGATAAGAAATGACATAATACGTTCGTGTACTAGTCCGAGATGTTGCCGAGATCTTCATCTATTATATTGTCATTAGCCGAACGTTATATCTTACTTGCCTGTATGTGCAAGTAAAAACATAAGAACAAACAAAGTGTGTATAGGATTTTGATTGTAATGCACTTGATAAGAAATGACGTCGTGCGTGCGAAATATATAAAGTCCCCAAACCTACCATCTCTAGTCTGTTTTTAACTAACCAACTATATAATACCTTTTTTGTTACATGTTTACCATAGTGAAAATATAAGTCAAATATAAAAAGTTTTATAATTATCGGAGTTCGATTCTTCTTTAAACCTTTTTAATCCAGTTATTAATTCGCTGTATGTAGACAAAAGGAAGATCAATCTGAAAGTAAAATGACTTCAGTATCTTCACTATGATATGTAAGTCATAACAAGTACCACAATCGATCATCCCAACTAAACATCAAGCTTTTAAGCTTTAACCATTGGCTTCAACATCAGTAACTATTATGAATAATCATTATTTCAATTGTGAAGAAGATCATTTTATCCGAAATGTAGGGCTTTCATGATCTAGTTCTGAGAAGTTGTGTGAGATACCATGAGGCAAGACTTTGTGGTTCCAAGTAGTATGTAGGCAAGCTCGTTTCACATCGTTTTCCCTTCTGATCTAAGATATTGATATTCTTTTTTGGCTGATAATATTTTTTGATCATCTTTTTCAAATAATCATGTGACAATCATTTTCAGACGTCGCGTAGTGTAGTATAAACATTTCTGGTGTGGATATTGTTCCTAATGTCAAATACATCTTACAGTTTAAAGAGTATAGTCTCTGTATGGTGAAAAACTCAAATCTAAATCTAGTGTAAGTTGGTTTAAGTCAGTTAAGCAGCCTGTAGCTGGCTTAATGGATTGTACCTTCAATTGCCGAGTTCCGTTTACTGAACTTGTTGTTCCGTCTTTTTTGATATTAGAAGATTCACTTTCATCTTGAGAAAAACAAAATTTTTGGTAGAATTTCTTTGGAAATAAGTCAATTACCTTGGGTATTATTACAGCCGCAGCTACCGCCAACTTCGCTGCCGCCGCAGGTCATCAAATAATAGTAGGAGGTGATGCGCCGGCGTTATCTCTGTGGCGTTCCAGTAACGTCTCCTCTCCTCTCCCATGATATACTGTATATTACGCTTGATGTTGTTGCTGTTGTTTTTTGTGAATACACGACGAACAAGTTTAATGACTTTGCACGGTCAGTTATTATCGGCTAACTGTTTACATACATCGTGTTCTCCTCGCGCCGCAGGCGGTCATAAAAATCTGGTATTCTATGTCGAAGGAAAGAGAGTGAAAAAGAAAAGGAAAAAAAGAACGCCGCAGAGAGGAGAGTCGTCCATAAAATATAGTACGTGATAGTTGGCTACCCAACGCTTCCTCCTCCTTGTCCCGTCGCCCACTGAATAAACTAGTCATCGAAGGTGCGAGACAGCGAGTGGGAGGAGGAGGTGATTGCTTTTTTAAATATGTAAAAAGATTATGAGTGAGAAAGAGATACGAGAGTACGCAGCACCTGGAGCAGAAAATTTAGCTATGTGTCCCCGCCGTCGTCGCAACTTCCTAACTTCCTCTGCAGATGCAGATAATATACGGTAGAGGTACCTTTATCCTAATGTTGGACAGGTGATGAAGGGCGATATGGGGCGGTGGGTTGTGGGGATCGGAGGCGAGTCGAATACGTTTGGACTCATTATGGGAAGATTTGTTTACCTGAATGAATTTAGAATGGAGGTGGGGGCCGTGGAGAAGGGGGAAGAAATTGAAAAAGAAAAAAAAATGTTTATCCCATTACGAGCATTAAATTACGTCGTCGAGCGAAACCACACGTATCCGGACGGATACTACACTAGACGAGGACGACGACGTCGCTCAATGGGAATACGAATTTACGTTGCAGTGGCGGTGGGGCACACAAATACATATATATAGGGTCGGTCGGATATAACATGACATAATATACCCAGTAGTATACACGCTGGTAGTGGACGACTGTGGCGAGACGTTGGCGTCGGTGAGGGACGCAGATGGGAGTAAAATTTGTTCCTTGATTAATTTTTATGACTAGTTATGTAGAGAGAGAGAGAGAGAGAGAGAGAGAAAGGAGAAGATCACGACGGGAAAAAAATTAGCGTGACTATGGGTACAACGGATGCATCTGTGGTATTGCCAGGGAGAAATGCTGAACGAAAGAAAGAAGAAAAAAAAACCGACAAAAGGACGCATCTATGAAACGCTACACGAATCGTTCGCTAGCTGCGGCTGACAAGCTGCTGAAAATTAGATCTTTCCTCTAGCAGTGGCTAATGTGCGGCAAGTAAATGCGTGTTGGTCTTAAAACGGTTACTTTGGTCGGCCGGAAGATGACGGATGAACTTTTATTTACGTGCACCCGGCGAACGCAATCGACAGATGGTTGACGAGTGCCTACGCCGCAGAGTGCATATGACCATCAAAATTTCATCAAGATGATGGTGGTTTGGCACGGATGTGGTAGTCACGGAAATAGTACCATCGATGCGTAGAACCTGGTGATGAGGAAATTCGCGCATGGAACAGATTCCTTTTGATGAGTCAGGAGGCTAAAGGAATCGCAGCGCGTTTTCGTCGCTATGGCTGACAGTCTGACCTTAGCCAATTTACGTCCAAACAGAAAAACTTCTATTGAACCGTCTAACTGAAAATTTTCCCTGTATGTGAGAGTTGGAACAAGAAATTGCGAATGATGTGATAGGTATTATTTGTTCATTGGTTGTCTTGTCTGTGATGGCCATTTGAAGAGTGCGGAAAAGCCAAAGGAGGTTGGCAAACCGAGTTTTTTATATGAATCGGAAGTATTTGTTGAGAACAATGCACAGCCGATTGGGCTAAAATGCCGTCATCATTCGTATCGCTTGTGAGAAATGCCAAATTTTTCATATCACTCGAATGTGTGTGTGTTAAAAGCCCAGTGTTTGACCTGTCGGAGCTTAAGTCCTTACATCACTCATATCACTTGTGAAGAATTCCTCAAGTTTACATTTTCCTAATTCGTATCGACCCAATTAGAGTGAGAGAGTTTTCTTCGAAATATTTTGGAAACTGGTTTTTGGCTTTTAACTCCTTTGGTTTTTGCTACTCTTCATCTATGGACGTGGTATGGTTGTCTGAACGTTGAAGAAACGCGAAAAGAAACATAGTAAGTATAGCTTTGGAGTACGCTGTGTCTTTGGTTTAGAAATAAAATAAAAAATATGCATAATTTGGGCGATGTATTTTAGTGCAGAGGAGTACATTTGTCTCTCGGACGTGCATCGATAAATTCAGTGGCGTAGGTAAGCAGGTTATGGATAGGGAATATATCCCCTTCAAAAAATCGTATCTACGCCTCTGGCTAGGTTGACTCCAGCAATAAAAAAGCGCAAGTCATTCATCAAAAGTTCGTTAGTCAGTATGTGTGTTAAAACATGCATAAATTTGGAGATTTGTACGTTTTCTTTTTTGAGCTCTCACTTTATACAATTTATTACGATTGCCAACGCGTTTGATGTGGCATCATGAATCTACGTTTCATGCCTTTATACTGCCATTGGGAATGAAAGGTCTCGACCGACTTAACTTGCGCCCAATATTTTGTGTACGAATTTGAGGTGGAATGATTGAATACGCTAATTACACCTTTTACACTCGTATGTTACCAACCATTTAACAAATGAGCCAATTTGTTTCTGTGTACTTTCCCTGTTCTCTTATACGTTGAAATTCTCTCGACTATTTTTTGTATAAACAAAAAACACCATAAAGAAGCATTTCTTTTGCCAAAAAACAGTTACCTCATAGTCGTCTTTCTACCTATTGATTTCTGCGAAAATATTCAATCTTTATTTCTCTTCCACACCCAAAAGTTCAATTTAAAGTTATGGTTTCCAGTATTCTGAGGGTTGCGTGAAGCCATCCGTTTTTAAATTATCGATCTGAAGGTTGCCTATGCGATCCGTAAAGATGTCGCCCGTAATTCCTGTGTTCTGGAAAACCTGCGGTGTATATTATTATGACGCACGCTGCTTACCCAACGATATTCGTCCAATTAAATTTTTGTTATACCTGCCTACGGAAAAAAAGTAGTTTCAAAAATTTTTCATATTTAACGTGGAATTCTTGATAATTTTTTCTACCTACTAGATGTAAGTATCTACTAAAATTAGTTAAATATCAAAACACTTTATCTTGATAATAGCTTGCCGCAATATGCAGACTATTTTTGTGTTCATCCACCGGTTCCAGTTTAACTTCAAAGTCCTTTGTTTTGTGTGAACGGAAAAGACATTCGTTCAGATGTTTTTCAACAATAAGACGAGATAAGCATATTTTTCCTCCGTTGGTACGTTTTCAAGCTTATCAGTTGACGAGACTGATTCTTATCTCATTTCTAATGGCGATAAATTATCCTTTGACGTGCTTGCTGCACCGTCGAGGCAATTGCTTGTGTTTTCAATTTTGTGTCCCATGTCTGTCATTACTCATTGCGTTTTTTCTGATTAATTGCCACTCAACTCTGTACAGTCAAACAGGAGTTATTTTTTTTTTATCAAACTAAATTTATCGAAAATTACGCTGCAAAATTACGAATTTAAGTGGTATGTCTACGTATGCTTGTTAATTATTTTTAAAATCTATCCAGCGCCATAGATACGGGTTGAACTTGTTCCTTTGTTAAGGATTTGGCTTTGGTTAGTACTCTCTGTCACGTGGTTGGTTTTGTTCAGGTTTCAGATTTCTAGGGATAATTTTAGATAACATGTAATAAGCCTGATTTGTATTATTGCGTACCCGATCATGCTCGGTGAAAAAGTTAGAATTCTGGGTCAGGTTTCAAAATTGAGATTGGTAGCTTAGTAAGACATTGTTTTCATAATTTAAACCATTTTGAATGTCTTCTAAAAGGATAAGCAAAGCAGTGGCAGGTCCAGGAGGAAATGGAGAAATTTTTCCCCTAATCGCCAAAACAAAATGGAAAAAATGACAGTATGGCTACAAAATCCGGATAAAGACCGTCAAAATTTGTTGAACGAAAAAAAAAAAAAAAAAGAAATTTAAGGAAACTATTATTTGCTTTCACGACGGAAACAGTCAACTGGCATTATGAGGTTCGGATCTGAGAATGCAACTGATGAGTGAAATAAGGGTGTGATTAAAAAATGAAATTTTTGAACTGAACGTGAAAACAAAAATCCGCATGAATATGTTTTAAAAATTGACGGGGCCAGTAGATAAGATGTTTAAAAAAATCGATGATTCAAACCAAAATATTACTGCAGAAATCTGGCTGTAAAAAAGCTCTCCGATGTTGGCTAAAGAGCAGACGAGTAGTTTTCTGAATTTTCTATAATACTACATCCACGATGTTGTTTTTCTTTTCACAAAACTATATTTTGTTTTCAACATTGAAGAGGGTAGTTCAGAAACTTGATTTATAAAATTTTCCCATCAAAACTTCCAATAAATTCAACTCATTTCCCTCCTCCTCAAAAAAACGCTCTGGATTCGCCACTGAAGCAAAGTGGTCATCGGTGGGAGTTGAACCATAAACTAGTTTTTGGTAGGTACGTGTGTTTTTAGAAAAATAGAGAAGGAATTTGTGCAGCTGTACCCTCCACTGACGAATCTTACTACTATTGGGAAGTTCATTACTAAATAATTTTGGTCTGGAGACAGAAATTAAAAGTCTGAAAGGGTGATCATGTATGTTTGACAACAGTTTTTCAGTACAAAACAGGCATTTATGGAAGAAAATGTTTAAGGTGAAAAGTGAAATTTTTGATGACTAAAACATAATTTTTTTTTATTATTGTTTCTAGTAAGTTATAAAATTGACAGTTGTATAAAAAATATCTCCAGAAAAAGATACGAATACTTTGTTTCATGGGAAATAGCATGCAAAAATATGTAAACTATCTTCATAAACACCCTTTCAGATGTGATAGCACTTGATAAGGACTAGCGCTCCACCACCACTGGACATCCCAATAATTACCTGTGTTCTGCTTTGACCTTATATTATTGCGTTTAGACTGCTCAACAAGATAACTAGCGTGAAACGAAAATCGATGATAAGGGGAAAGGAAAGGATATGCATGAAAAGGCGAAGCTCCATACAAATGACCAATGAGCGAGATCATTAGAAAGAGAGAAAAACCGGTTTTGGTATTAGCTTTCTCTCTCTGGTGTTTGTTGAAACAGCCCTTTCCTGCATATATTTTCCTTTCCTCGTACCTCCGGTGTTGGTTTCATTTCTGTTATCCTACCAAAGTTGTTCAAGCAGTCCATACGTAGTATATGTTATAGTCAAAGGTGTACTGTGACAAACAGTTCTGAATTTCCTCGAGAAAATTTTACTGTCGTAATTTCGTTGTTTAGCCCTGTATGTAAGAATTCACTATCTGTAAAAAAATTCGCTTGTTTCTGTGCGACTAAAACCTACCTTCATGATCTTTTCACAGGCTTGGTTTAATTGTTGTTGTTTTGAACCGCTTCCCTTCACCTTCGTAGCCTGAATGTATGGCCGAATCTTAAATTCACCGAAATCGACCAGCTTTTATCGTCTTTTGCTCCTAATTGTTTTACCTTTGACATTTGAAAAATTACAAAAACTTCACCGTCGTTGATATAGACAATCTATTTAGACATTTTTTATTCTCTTGTACGAGAAGTTTTCTTCTTGAACTTACTCGAGACATTTGTAACTTCCTGTTTTTTTTTCGTTTTTTAACCATCACAATAAAAGAAGTTTCTTTCTTTTCAGTGTGACCCTGCATCTTTCGACGATGTTTAGTATTGGGAAATATGCCGATCTTACACGACGGCTTTGTCTCCATATATTATCGGCACTAATTTAGTTGACTAAATTTAGGTTCTTTTCTTTTCTTTTCTTTTCTTTTTTGCAACCCGAAAGTCGTTGAAGTTAGTTGGTTACCGAGAAAGTTGGGGAGGGGGACTGTCGGCTGAAGCGGTTTGATAGTTTCTCAAAAAGAATATGAAATACTCCAGCTGCGATATATTAATCGAATACGTGTTGACGTACGTTAGTAGCAGCTGCCTTGGCCACGAATTTCTCGCTTGCGATTAATCGAGCGGATTGCGTTCCAGGAAATGGGCTACGTACCGAGTGAGGCGCTTTTTGTTGGTTTTTTTCTCGCTTTTTTCAAAAGTCTTTTCCTGCTTTTGTAACCTGAGAGAACACACTGACAGTACGGTTATCCGTGCTGTAGACAGACTCTTGGTTGTGCGTGAGGATCGAAACTGTGTAGTTTGGCGTTCATTCGAAAATATTTGATGGTGGACTGTCGATTTTTCAGCAGCTCTTCAACTCCGGGAGATGATGCTTAAAGTAGATCGTTTCTAGGTCCAAGAAAATACGAGTAATTATGGAGAAAAGTAGACTAAATAATGGGGTAGCGCATGATTGTACATTAAGCGTGTACCCTATAAAGTTGCCTTTTTTTTTTGAAAATTGATTTCAATCGAAGTGCCCGTATGATACATAAACCAATATTCAAATTTTAGGTTCATGCGCTCTGGTGGGTTATACTTGAGCTGAATTTGTATCAGAGTTATTTCGTGTACATTTGTGTGTTATGTGCGCCAACTTTCAATTTCCTGAAAAGATAGGGTTAATTGATTCTTATCATTCTTTGATGCAATTTACCTACAGTAATAATTACTTTTCGTACCTTTAGCCAAACAATAGCGCATGTAGCCTATAATTTCCCTTATTTTTTCGATGTTTGCTTCAAAGTTTTGTATAGAGCTTCGATTTAGTGTAGAAAAATAAGATGAAATTTACTATGATATTGTGATATCGAATGTACAAACCGTTCCTTGATTTTCTCTTCCTTTTTTTCATATTGTTTGGTATATGTGGATATGCATTTTCTTAATTATTTTTATTAATTTTTTCTTGGTTCGAATGACGATGGGGGATTTCTTAACCCTCGGTATTGTGGGACCAAAGTAACCGCATAACCATCTACATTATATTCGCGAAATTTTATTATTGTATTTTTCATGGTAACCTCCATAATTGAAGTTGTTCAACCCAAGACAATGACTGCAATGAATTGTATCATTAAAACCTATTTTCTTGATGTAGTGCTGATATCGGTGTTTATTGTATTGCCCGAATATAATATTATATTGGAGCTGGAGTTCAACGTATTTGGAAACGCAAAGAAGTTCTCGCCTTTTTTACCCACCCTAGCTGATAGGAGGTTTTAGGAACAGGAAGCAACGCATCAGTGAAGTTACAATAAAAACATGACAATTTTGTTATCCGAAGTCATTGAATCAAATTTATGTTTTGTAGTACGCTATATAAATCTAGATGTACACTTTGCTAAACGTTAATTTTCGATATTTGTTTCAAGAACATTCTATGGAATCATTTCTAAATTTATTAAGACTGTATAAGGCTTCCAAAAAAAATTAGATCGATAGAATATTATGTTAATAATGTTTGTTCAGAAGTTACTAATATAAAATAAGTTTACGTTAAAAACGCGTTTTTAGAAGATAAGCTTTTATTTATGTTTTTTGGCTTTAGTTTTATGCGAAATAAATATTATTTCGTTGCGGAAGGTTGGCTGCAGTATTGGTATTTTTTGAAAAAACTGAGAGTCTTTGTGGAAAAAAAAGACGAGTTTCAACTGCGATTCTCTTCCTTTGTAATGGTTTCTGTTTGAAAATTGGTATTCCGAATTATTAATGTATTAATGAAAGGTAATGACAGCAGCGTGCTCTATGCCTACATATTCAGCCCACAAGACCCGCATTTAAAGCTTACACTCACTTTCTAAATGCTCTTAAATATGTTTACTTGTTAAATAGACGTTCGCTATTTGTTGAAAACCGAACAAAGCTATAGTTGTATACCATTCGCGGTTCATTAAGCTCGCCATTTCATTCCTATATTTTCCGCTAAACATAGGAAGAGAGAAAGAAATTAAAACTGCACATAATGTAGAAAAGCCATTCGACGTATTTAACTGAAACCACGTTTTAAATAATTAATTCGTTTCCCTTTAGGTTCAAAAATGACGTCATTCAAAGTTTATTTTTTGTATTAATTTGAATTTCAAAGTTTATTTTTTTTATTAATTTGAATTTCAAAGTTTTTTTTTTTTTTTTACCTAAAAACTGTCTAATTTTCACTTTTAGACTTCCAGGTTAATTTTGTTAGTTCGTTTTATTGTATGTTTTTCAGGCATAATTGAAACGTTAGAAAAATGAAACTCTATCCTTGTACAAGAATAGAGTAAATAGAGAAGTTTTTATGATTTTTGTGAGAAAATCATCATGCAGAAAAAATATATTTCGCCCTTCCTTTAGTTTTCAGTCCTATTTTTTCGAATAATTGAAGTTTCACAGAAGAAGAATTTCAAAGGTTTTATAAAGACCCGATACTTTATTTCACAGGATCTTCCCCTCATATTTATAAAAAGAAAAACTGTGATTTAATTTTTCAGAATAGACGTATTTTCTTGAGTTGAAGTATTAGGACCATATTTAGCTCCACCTTCTCGTATGACACAAATTGAAATCTCTTTATGAACTCGAGGTATATGAAGGTCGGACAGCTTTTCCCTTAGTACTGTCGTGGGAATCTCGAGTTCATCTATTGAGTATTTTTTTAAACGAATTCAAAAAAAGGAGGAAGTTATTGTCAATCGCTTCATTATTCCTGATGATTTTTCTCAAAACATTTTCTGATTCATAAGTACCTAACCTTTCAAATGTTCATAATTGGAAATTCTTTTATCCATCTTTTTCTTTTTCCACTCCTTAGATAATAATTTTTCCTGATCCTGTTTGCGAATTGAGATGTGCTTTTGGTAGATTTATATTTTTGGACATGTAGGGCCAGTCATACAATAAAGAGTTAAACATATTTAATTTAACTTGGGTTCAATTGCATTATAAAACTGGAGTTGAATCAACTTTAACCTGAAGTTGGAGTTGACTCACTGGTGTACAATTGATTCACTAATGGACAACCGTCAGTGGTGGATCCCGGATTTTCGTAAGGAGGATGCACATTAAAGTAAGAGCGTAGCTATGGATGGATTTGGGGAGAGACCACGATCACCCTAAAAAATATTTGTTCCTCACAACTTCTTTCCCGCTCAAAAAAAAGTAAATAAAGAACTAGCCAGCCATTAAAAAAAAAGCGGAAGCTTTCATATGTGTGATTAGGCTTAATGTGATTCCCAACCAGCAGTGTTATTGTCCTCTCAAGAGCTTACACCGATCTTTAATTTGAGAATGATTTTTCAGGCAAGTATAATCTTAAGAGTTCTGGATTTGTCAATATTGCTATCGACTATTCTTTTTATTTATTTTCTCCAGTCTAACGTTATTGGGATTCAGTGTGATTTTTCTGTATTTCGATTTTCGAAAGACGTTGTAGAATAGGCACAGCTTTCGTTACTATTAATCAGTAATCACTTATTATAAATGGTCACGTACGTACTTTGTTTTTCGCAATTTTCAATTTCAAAATACGACTTTAAATAAGTATTTCTCATCCGGCTGTCGACGACGTCTTTTACCGACGATGCAGAAAGAAAAGGAGGTGAAAATTTGACGAAATAATTCTGCAAAAAAGTGTCATTACCAATCACGATTCCGCCATTCATATATTATTTCTACTAAAACGTTTTTCGATCAGTTTTTTTTCTCATTTTTTTTTCTCACTCGAATAATTTTCCATTGTAATGATAATCGTTGGGTATATTTACGGGCAGCTGAACGAAAAGGAAACAGGAATGACGAGAAAATGTGATTACCGAACGTTAAAAAAGATGTTGAGACGATGAATAAATATTGATTTTTCTACGTTTCTTATTTTTATAAGAGAGCACACCTTATTTTCCACGCTGAATAGAATTGAGACTATAATGTAGTATATTTACTTCGTCAACGACCGAGACAAAGTCAAACACAGACTGTTCGTATATAGGTGTAGGTACCTACTAAGTTAATTGATCACTGGCACATGACGGTAAATATCGTGAAAATGAAAATAAGAAATTTTCTTCAAGGAAATGAAGCCTGTCGACGTTTTTCACGCTGGCATTTGTTTCATTTTTTTGCCAATTATCAGTTTCATATGGCCGTAGATGGTTTCGTCTTGTTTCGAAAATATTTTTATTTTTGAAACAGACTGCTATAGTCTTTTGAGTATTTTGATTGTGAAACTAATCAACTTTAGTTTTGGTAAGCAAGAGATAGTAGCCTAGTTTAGTGATAGTAGAGTTTTCGAAAAAAGGATCAGTGTAGTGTGTAGCGTCATGGTTTGTTGCTTGGCTAATTGACTTTACAACCACAAGGTCTCAGGTTCAAGACAAGCGACTATTACATGGTCGACTGAATATGATGCTGTTCCATTTTGGTTCATTTTTTTCTCTTAGGTGTAATTTGGAATATTAACGTTGAGACTGTTGGCTCCTGCGGTTTATGATAACCCCTCCTCCTCATTCGCAGGTTGACGTCGAATGGCTTCCAAACGCTGGAGTAAAACTCTAGAAGTTACAAAAGCAGTGGCATTACTGAAACCTTGCTTCCCCCGAGTTTCAGAAGGCTCGTATTTTCACTGTCCTTTGTTCTTTTATTTTTTCCTGACGTGAAATGGAGGTTCTTTTAGCTCACCTCCCCCACACTGTGTGGGGTTTGATGAACATCCGATGCCCTTCTGTACAGAGTACAGGTCGACTCAGTTCCCAGATCCAAGGCGAAGAGGAACCATTGACGTCATCAATTCCATAAGCATTACATATGTATAATTATAATTATAAATATATATAAAATCTTCACGTGTAATGTGGGTTATATTTTTGTTTACATTGAACCTGGTCGACCTGTGGAAATTTTGAAAACTTTACTACTCTTCGGCTTAGCTGTATTGGATAATTATTGATACTGAATTTTTACTGTACATTTTCCTAAAGCAATAATTCATACTTAGGGGATATCTTTTATTGAAGTTTATTTTTTATCTATTGTGTCGAAATGAAATTTACCTTTGACTAATATATTACTGTTGTTGAAACTTTGACTCCTTGTCTATTCCCCATTTTTCTTCTTTTATGATTTGTGCGACAGTTGCTTTTTAGTCAATTTACCATTTTCTCTAGCTCTTGAAAAAGGAGTGATTTGGAGGCCTTAACGTTTCCCCCTCAACCTTAAAAAGTCGTAATTAATGTTTCTATTTTAATAACTGTGGAATACCTTACGTCGTGGAAAGTAAAACCAACAAAGAAGGTGTTCAACAGAACAATTTGCGTGTTTATGCCAATATACCAAAAAGGTATGAGGGAGCCAAGACCTCGGCAAACACTGGCGATTTTGTCTATGATTTTTTCGTCTTATATAGCCGGCTCCCTACACGCACACATACACACTTACGTAATATTTACATAAGTATAGTGTAGATAATTTATTCGTACTTTATGGTTGCTATGGCAACGGTAAAGTACGGAGAATGCATCTTCGTATTGGTCCGTGACATCGCCGAGATAATTATCTATCGATTCGTCACGGTCCGAGATTTGTAACTTGTCTATCTGCAAAAATAGACAAGTACAAACGAACATACATTTGTTGTTTGGTTTAACGTGCAAGGCACGAATAATTATCACCGAAGGTGATGACTGTCGTCGATAGGCCGAGCCTATTTCCTCATACGAGTGATGGTCTAATCCCCACAGCTACTCCCCCCCAGTTTTTGCGCCGTAAAAACGATTAATCGCATGCCTGGGAGATTAGAGGTTTTTATCGCTGTTTTTGCTCCCTCTCCCATTTGGCAAGGGCACTTCCGACAGCTGCCCCAACGCATTCGTATGATTGCATACGTTGGACTTGTCATCGGAGGAAGGTGTCCCGGCTTTTCTGTCCTCGTTGTCTTGGTGGTCTGTATTGGGGACGATGGTATGGATGATTGCGGACAGGAATGGAGGGGCGAGGATTAAAATATCCTGGGGTAGTCAGCAGTGGCGAGTTGGATTTTGCCGTAAACTGCTGAGTCCGGATGTGTTTTGGGGCCGGAGGAGGAATTGTTTGGAAAGCAGGGTCCTCATCGGCGAAAAGAAGTTTGGCTCGCTCCCGCATCGTCGGTTTAGGGGTCGCCATTTTTGGGGTTGCCAGAAATGGTGACTCTTTGACGGGCGTTTTGGGAGGCGAGATCAGGGGTGGTAGTAACTTCGTCATATGGCTGACGATCTTTTCTACCGGGGACAAGTCCGTTTCCATCAATAATTCTTCTTCGATTCGTGCCAAATCTTTTTCGTGTTCCATCAGACATTGTTGTTGCATATTATTGATACGCTCGACATTGTCCTTAGAACATGAAGGAATCTGTGGGTCGAAATCGGCGGGCAATTGTTGATGGTTTATAGACGACATATTACAAGAGAAAAGGAAAGGAAAAAATACAAAAGAAAATTATATAAATTAGGAAAGCAAAGTTCGACAGTTGAGGCGACAGTAGAAAAAGCGAATGAGAACTTGGTGAGTTTTGATTTCGTCCGTTACGTTGAAACGTTGTCTTTATTTGAGCGAGTACGTCCGTGGAGGGGATAGATGTAAAAATTCTCTATCGTTTGCAGCTTTTCCCGAAAAATTTTGTTCATTTTCTGCAAAGTTAGGCGTGTTTGAACATTTTGAAGCTATAGGTAATTCGAGATGAATAGAAATTCATCTCCGCTTCTGACGTCATCAATAAGATGAACGTTTTTATTCTTTTTGTTTTGTTTGACAACAGATACACGTTGCGATGTTTTTGTTGTCATCGAGCGCCCGTGGGTTTGTTGATACCTGTCGTTGTTTTATTGTTCACGCACTTTTCTTATCGAGGGATTCCACAGTCGTCGTTTTTAGCGGGTTTTTATTTTTTGTGTGTTATATTAATTTTTCGAAAGATTTTTATTTTCTTTGCGCTAGTCGCTCAGATCTTCGTTTTGGAAGCTGGTTTTTTGCTTTTTTACTTCCTAGGGGCCTGCCTCTTTTACGAGGGTTTATTGGGTCCGTAGGGTCGTATTTTATTGTGACAATGTCGTCTGAAAATTTTACTGTCTTTTTCTTTTTTGTTAATTTATGTGATTTTTCTTTTGGTGTTTCGACTGGTTCTTGCTGTACTATCTGTGTTTTAGTGATTTCGGAGGAATTAGTCTGTGTGTTTCCTTTTATTTTCCTTATTATTTTCCTGTCGTCTGTTACCAAATATGCAGGTTTCAATCTATCGATTGATATTGTTTTGTTTTCACCTGCTATGGATATCACAAAATTTTTGTTGTCACGTGATATCACTTTATAAGGACCGGCGTAGGGTTTTTCCAGTGAAGATCTTATTTTTTCGTCTCTGACAAATACATGTGAAGTAGTGGCCAAATGTTTCGAGACATAGATCTTTGGCTGGCCATGGCGAGCTGCCTGTGTTAGGAATTTATTGGCATCAGTTCGTATGTTCTGAACTAAGGTTTCGGGGCTAGTTTCTGTCGGATTTGTGAAAAAGTCCCCTGGTAGGCGTAGCTCTTCGCCGAATGCTAACTGCGCTGCAGAATGTCCTGTGTCTGATTGGAGAGCTGATCGTAGGCCTAAAAGGATGGTTGGAAGTACATCCACCCATCTTTTTGTGTCATGAGCCATTATTGAGGCTTTTAAAGCTCTATGCCATCTCTCAACTTTTCCGTTTGCTTGAGGATGGTAAGCTGTGGTATGGTTATGTTGGATACCTAGCTTTTTTGATAACTCTTGGAAGAGTGAGCTTTCAAATTGGCGACCCTGGTCTGTAACTATGACTTCAGGTATGCTATATCGGGCAATCCAGTTTTCATATAGTTTGGCAGCTATAGTTGGTGCTGTCATTTCATATAATGGGATTGCCTCGGGCCATCGAGTTGCTCTGTCAGTCATAGTGAGAAGATATCTGTGTCCTTGTGAAGGGGGCAATGGGCCCACCAAATCAATGTGGATTGTTTTGAACCGCTCTGTTTGTTTGAAAGATTTGAGTGGAGATCGAGTATGTCTTCCTACCTTGGACTCTTGGCAATTCAGGCAAGTGCGAGCCCAGTTGTTGCAGTCAGACTTGAGTCGAGGCCAGACAAATCTTGATGATACCAGATTAGCAGTACTTTTGGGGCCAGAGTGCGATAAATTGTGCACACTGTTAAATGCCAATTTGCGATATTTTTTCGGCAAGAATGGCCTATTCTTGCCTGTACTGATGTCACATGTTAGTAAGACGTCAGTACCGGGAATTTTTCTTTGCCGCAATTTAAGAGATGTGTCTTCGTTCAACAACAACTCTTGCAATTCTGCATCCTTAAGCTGTTCTTTAGCTATTTCAGCATAAGGTAATTGGGCAGGGGCCGAGATAGCTTCGATTCTACTGAGTGCATCAGCTGGAGTGTTGAGTTCTCCACTTATATACTGGATGTCAGTAGTTAGTTGACCAATGTAGTCTAACTGTCGTGCTCTTCTCGGTGATGCTGGCTCTGCTTTCTGCGTGAAGGCATGTGTTAGGGGTTTATGATCTGTATACACAGTAAAGCATCTACCCTCTAATTGGTGCCTGAAATGCTTCAGTGCAGCGAAGATTGCCAGTAATTCCCTATCGTAAGTACTGTAATTTTTTTCTGTTTTTGATAGCTTTCTAGAGAAGAAAGCGAGCGGGTATTTTTGGTCATTTTCCTTTTGGTACAGTGTTGCACCAATTGCAAAGTCGGAGGCATCGGAAGCGACACATAATGGTAGACTTTTGTCTGGGTGAGCCAAGAGGGCTGCATTAGCCAGTGAGTTTTTTATGTTCTCAAATGCTTTTTCAGCTTCTTCATTCCATTCGAGTGGAGTTTTATCTCTTTTCTTTGATGTTTTTATTAAAGCAAACAGCTTACTTTGTTCAGCTGCTGCGTTTTTCATGCAGCGTCTATAAAAATTTACCATCCCTAAGAAGCGTCTTAGTTCTGCTACGTTTGAGGGTTTTGGAAAATTTAATATTGGCTCGACCTTGGTCTTTAGAGGGGCTATGCCTTCGGTTGAGACTTTGTAGCCGAGAAAGTCAATTTCGGTTTGTGCATATAAGCTTTTTCCTACATTGATAGTAAGGCCGGCAGCGTGTATACGTTGTATAACGGCTCTCACATTTTTCTCGTGCTGTTGCTCACCGCCTTCTGAGCATATGCAAATGTCATCCAAGTATGCATATGCAAATGGCAAGTCCCGAAACAGTCCATTGATAAATCTTTGGAAAGTTTGAGCTGAATTGCGGAGTCCAAAAGGCATTCGAAGGTATTCGAATAGTCCAAAGGGCGTTATGAGTGCCGTTTTTGGAATGTCCTGTTCGGCCATTGGTATTTGGTGGAATGCCCAGTTTATATCTATTTTAGAGTACATCGTTTTACCCTTCATGTTTGCATTGAAGTCCATTATGTTTGGAACTGGGTAACGATCTGGAACTGTTTTGGCATTTAGGGCTCTGTAGTCACCAACAATTCGCCATTCTCCACTTGCTTTTTTAGTCATGTGGATTGGGGAACTCCATGAACTGTTTGAAGGTCTGCAAATACCTTCTTTTATTATTCGGTCATAGTATTCCTTGGCTGCTTTTAGCTTATCTGGCAGAAGCCGTCTTGCTCTAGCATGACATGGCGGCCCTTTTGTTTCTATATAATGAACTGTATCATGTTTATAGGTAGGGTGCCTGCGAATTGATGGTTGAGTGACTCCAGAATAGTCTGACAGGATCCGTAAGAATCGTTCGTCGACTTTACTACAACTGGAGATGGCTGTGTCCAGTTGAGACACTAGTGTTTTGCCTTCCACACAAAGTTTTGTTTCATTGTCGATCAATTTTCCATTTTTTAGATCAATGATTAGGCCGTAATGTGCTAGGAAATCAGCACCCAGGATCGGGTTTGGAACGTCCGCAATTGTAAAAGACCAAGTCATGTCTCTTCGCAATCCAATGTCGACTTTGATAGTTTCAAGTCCGTATGCAGGAAGGTTTTGACCGTTCACAGTACGGAGATAGTATTTCGGAGTGTGTATCTTATGTTTCTTATTTACTGGCAATATGCTTAGGTCAGCGCCTGAGTCTATTAGATACTTTCTCCTACTTGTCCTGTCCTTTAGGAACAGGCGGCATGAGTAATTTTCTGAGGGGTCTTCGGCCGCGTAGATGGCCCCTCGTGTTAGTTTGACGGATCAGATTTATAAGTTTTGCCCCACCATTGGCATTTGTTGTTGCATTTGGTGGAGGCCTCGCCAAATCTATTATGGTAGAAGCAGTTCTTTTCATCCCATTTTCGAGAAGGAGAGTTGGATGATTTTTTGTTTTTCGGGGGAGTTGGACTCTGCCCCCTGCGAGAATTTCCGGTTCTTCTGTCTCTTGACCGGCTTTGTCTCTTTTTATCGGTTCTGCTTCTTGACCGGTTATTTCTCTGGTTATTATTTCTATTTTTATTGTTGTTATTTTGCACTTGTGAAGTGAGCTGGGCTATTTGTGCTCTCAGCTGTGCAATTTCTCCATTCTCTACTGATACTGCACTAATTGAAGGTGAATTCTTCGAATATTGTAGTGCGTTATCAGCGCTTTTGGCTAGGTAATCTAGGTCAGCGGATTCATTGATTATTGTTGATCCTACTGCTGCCAATGCCTGTACAACATGTTGAGGAAGTTGTTTACAGAATTGGTTTCCGATTACCGAAGGGGCTACTATGTGGTCAGCCTTTTTTCGCAATTTAGCCATGAAGATTGAGGGTTTGTCGTCCCCTATCTTCATTCCACCCATTATTTCGTCTATTATTTCATTTTTTGATTTTCCAAATACGTTTCTTACTTGTTTGCAGAACCATGCGTATTTATCGGTTTCTGCTGGAGGGCAATCCATGATATTCGGAATTCCTCTTATTATTTGTGGGGGCATGCCTCCACAAATATGTATATATCGTTGGTCGGCTTGAATATTCTCGGTTTTAAATCTACCATCGAGAAGGGTCAGCCAGACATCGACTTCATTTGGGAGGAATTCTGGAATATCAATCCTCCGTCTGTAGAATGCCGGATTCTGCTCTGTACGTGTGTTTAATAGCTGTATAACTTGGGCTATTATTTCGGGTGTTAGTACTTGCTGTGAGGATCCGGTTGCTGACATTGTGGGTGGGTTTTCGGTTGGTTGTGCCATTGAACCTTGTTGGCTAGTAGTCTCGGAAGTTCTAGATGCTTCGCCAAAAGTTGGGGCAGATCGTGTTTGCTGATCTGTTGGAGGAGTTGGTATGTTTCTACTCCTCAGAGATTTGGTGGACAATTCGTTTTGGTCAATTGTCACACCTAGACGTTCAAGTTCTGGACGTCTATTCCTCTTCTTATTTTCTGAGAGGTTGAGGTCTTCGAATTCTCTTTGGTGTGTCGAAGGTGGAGGAGTTGGTGGATGAGGCCAACTATGTCCTTCCAGGGTCTGCTGTTCTTCCTTCTGGTAATTTTACTCTAGAAGGGGGGTATAAGTTCCCACTTAGCGGACACCTTCGAGAGCTCCTGGTGTCTTGTTGTAAAAATAAAATTTCTTGAAAAAAAATTTTATTTTTACTTTAATTAGAAAGCGAGTTACTCGCCAGCGCACCGCGCCACTTTAGTATAAGCGCACCGCGCCAAAAGACACCACGACGTGGCCAAAAAATCACGTCGAGGTCACCACTGTGGAATACCTTACGTCGTGGAAAGTAAAACCAACAAAGAAGGTGTTCAACAGAACAATTTGCGTGTTTATGCCAATATACCAAAAAGGTATGAGGGAGCCAAGACCTCGGCACACACTGGCGATTTTGTCTATGATTTTTTCGTCTTATATAGCCAGCTCCCTACACGCACACATACACACTTATGTAATATTTACATAAGTATAGTGTAGATAATTTATTCGTACTTTATGGTTGCTATGGCAACGGTAAAGTACGGAGAATGCATCTTCGTATCGGTCCGTGACATCGCCGAGATAATTATCTATCGATTCGTCATGGTCCGAGATTTGTAACTTGTCTATCTGCAAAAATAGACAAGTACAAACGAACATACATTTGTTGTTTGGTTTAACGTGCAAGGCACGAATAATTATCACCGAAGGTGATGACTGTCGTCGATAGGCCGAGCCTATTTCCTCATACGAGTGATGGTCTAATCCCCACAATAACCTTTCACTTTTTAAAATAATTTTCGGGGGAACAAAGCAACTGGCTGGGAAGGCTTATCGCCCGTTGCCTCTCTTGGAATTGAAAGGCTTTTTTTCATTTACTCTCATAGAATACTGTAAGTATATAGTAATTTATCGTTGTGACAGGTGCGCCCAAGTTACACATTTGGTAACCATGTAAGCTAATTCGAGCGCGGTTTATTTGTTCAATCTTGTGCGGATTGAGGTTTGTATGGGAATTATTTCCACATTGTAGACTTCTTACATAATCGGAGATGAGTTATATAACGATATCTAAAGCACTACGCCGGGTGCGTAACTTCGCCGCCACATCTCTTTTTTACGCAGTAATTTGTAAATTTTTGGCTAAGATCTAGTTTTTCCCCCAGGCTAATCAAGTATCGGTAGTTTGTTTCGTATAATTAATTAAGTTGAAAAATCTGCTTAAAAAATGGTTTCAAGGCTGAATAAGCTTCAATGTCTCTCGAAATATTACAACTTCGATGCGATTTGCCTATTGCTTGTTGAAACGTAAAATTTCAACTTACTTAACCATCAAATACTTTTTTTTTTCCTTAGTTCATTAAAATGGGCATAAACAACTTTTAGATGTATTCAATTATTTTTCAAGCGCGATTACAAAATAATTTTCTTTGCATAATTTCAGTTTCAACTGAATTAAATTTTATTGCAGTCATTGAAATGCAGTCGCTTTAGGTCATTAATAATTTTACTTCGTGAATCTACGACTGGAAAGTCAAAAATCAAATTCCTAAAGCTAATAATTGATTTCTCAGGAGTCGATAACTGAAAGCTGAAGCCTCATTTTTCTTAATGCAAAGTTGTCGCATTCATTTGGTACAAAATTAGTAATTTAATTGCATTGTTTCATTGAACCGACTGTATTTTTTTGAAGCACTAACTTACCAAATTAAAGATAGGTGAAATAGGTACAAATAATTTGGAAACCTTGTTTTATTGAACCTCGTGTTTATTGAATCATTAACTTACCAGATTTTGGAGTGGTCAGTTATCTTCGCCGTAGGAAACCTTGTGAATTTCACTCAAGTCCAGATTTTAGAATGCTTATTCCCAGTTCGTTTTCTTGTTTGTTCATTAATAACTGTGTTTTAAGTAAATTACTTGGATTGAAAAGAGATAAAAACAAAGTTGGCCATAAATTCTTCAACTATATATAGGAACCTAGGAGGATTTTTTTTATCAGTGAACAATATTCTTTTCTTTTTGTATCGGAAGTTCATTAGATGTTAGAAATAGTAGGTATTCAATTATATAATCAGTTTCAACCTTTTTGTGTAAAAGTTATTGTTTTATAAGCGAAGAAGGTTCTACTTTTCTGCTTTTTATATCAAAACATTTTTGTCTTAACCTTTCCTAAACAATTCTTAGTCCTAAATTTCAGAATCTCTAACTACACTTTGTGCAGTGCAGATGGTTGATGAAGACTGTCGCGTAGAAAAACGGTGGAATGCTAGAAGTTAATTGATTTTTTCTGAAAAAATGGAGAAGAAAATACAATTGGGAAAACCGTATGATTGATTTATTTGATGAGATGGTTGTTTCAAGAATGGAAATAGATATTTTTAATACTTATAAAGCAATATTATCCTGTAAATAAACTGGTACCTAGTTCATTTTACAACTCACATCAAGAGTACCGATACTTTTTGCCTTTTTTAAAATTTATAAAAAAATTTATAACTATCGAACAGAACAGAGGCTTCTTGTTGGCAAACTTCGCTTCCAAAAAAAAAACAACAAAAAAACAAAAAAAGACCTTATACCCTTTACCGGTCATCTAGTTTTACCGTCTGCCCGTTTGATGAGCCATTTTGTAGGTGGGTTTCGTTTTGATGGTCAAATAACATCCTCAGTAATTTTATCTGATTTTTGTTGCCCAACACCAAATATGTATACTTACAGCGTGTGTGCCTTTCCGATAAGGCATACTTGTTGATCCTCGACTACGTTTTGGGTTATTGAAAAAAGATTTTGGGCATTTTCACTGCTGTGATAAGGCATCAATCAGTTAGCGTTTTAAGCGTGCTTGTGAGATGTTCCATCAAAACCGTCAAATTTCACCGTTGAAACACAAAATAGGCAGCTGAACACTTATGTACTTTTCGGTGACGAAGATTAATGACGGTCGTTCGTTGCGAATGGAAGAGTCGAAAACGAATATTTCCCGGTTGACGTAAGCGACCTGTTGAAGGCGGAATGGTCGACGAGGTGCGGAGAGAAGTTTTCCAAGCAGATTGGCTCTTCCTGAAAGTTCGCGTTTAGTATACGCGTTCTTCTAACTTCGCATTAGGCTAATTTTAGGTTCAAAATTTTGCGTTTCCAGTTCGCCTGACATTCACAGATGCAGAATGGAGGTATATTGTCGAAGAACTTCATAACAGTTTGGAGACAGAGAGATTTTACATGAATTAAGTCTGTCGAAACGTATATGTTTATCGTTCGTGGATGGTGTGAATTTACTCTCCATTTTTATTACTAAGTTCTTCTATAGCAGTAAATGACTCTGTGATTTAATTGTTATTATGGAGTTGGTCGAGTTCATTTTCTGCACACTGTTTTGATTCATAAAATTCCACTATTCTCAGTCGGTCGAAAAATTGTTGACAAATACTCTGCCACCATGTCTCGAAAATTTGTTTTATTCTTTTTTTTTTCTGAAATGAGCTTCAAATAGTTGAAACTTATTGAACTGACGTTTTGTTCATTGGTGGTGTGAAATAGGATATTGACCATTGCTTTCGTCTGCGCTTACATTTAACCCCTGCATCACTTTTCATATTTCCACCAGCAAAAGTCACAAAACTTCTTAATTGAAGGTGTGGAACTACTTGCTACTCATAAAAAATTGATTTAAAAATTAAACTAACCTCTAAATCACAAGTTTTTACATTTTCATATTTTAGAACTGTTGAAAATCCGTTAAAGTTTATCTGGATAATATTCAAGGAATCCTGCTAGAATTTTTCTGCTTCAGAATTATTTAAATACAAACATTTGTAGTTATAAAAAATAAGAAAATAGTTTTTTTCCTGTTTTCAAAATCGAGACTTTGGATACCTTAATAATTTTTTTCATGACATAAAATTGAAAACATTCTGAGATGAAAAAATAATGGATGAAAAACAATCTAATATAGGACAATGGACTTTACCAAATTTTGAAAAACCATAATAGAAATTTATTCGAGTTGAAAAATAGGAATTCAGTAAAATATTCGAAATCCCTCATCTCTTTCACTTTCATGAATTTTTCTGCTTACACTCGAGAATAATTTTGTGTTTACCTAGATATTCTTAGGTAGAAATATTTTAGGGACTAATTCTAGCCATTATCTCTAAAATTTTCATAAACTTCTGTGTACTAGTAATTGGATTTTAAGTGAAATGAGAGAAAGCCATATACAATCAATATTTTTGATACTAAAAATTTGTGTATTTCTCACAAATTCTGAAATAAAATTTTTCTTGAAAGCCAATTCAGTGGTACAGTGTGAGATATTTTTCTCATTCAGATAACAAGTAATAAGAAATCAGCAGTTATTGGAATCTTGTATCAATTTTCATGTTTTCAAATTGCATTCCTCATTCTAGTGAACAATTTACTTCTTGTTTAGTCTGATAATGGTAATTTTGATATTATTGTAGATATCCTAAAGGAATAAATCGTATCAAAATTTTTATTAGTGTTATCAACATTTTTGGTGTATTCTTCAATTCTCACTTTCCTACAAGGTCTTCAAACAATATCGCTTCAGAATTTTTGAAATTACTCCATGTGTCCAGTAACGTATATGTAGGAATCAATTCCTATTAAGTTTTTTCAAAATTTAATAGTTTCATTGTTCTATTAGAGTTTTGTCATTTATAATTTTCTCATCTTGGAATGTTTTCAGTTTTACAATATCATGAAACAAATCATCAAGAGTTTTTATTTTGAAAACAGGAAAAAACTATTTTCCTCTTTTTTATGACTATAAATTTTTATGTTTAAATAAGTTTGAAGTAGAAAATTCCAGCAGGTTTCAGTGTGTATTATCCAGATAAATTTTAAAAGATTTTCGAACAGCTCTAATAGGAGAATACAGAAATCTATAAATATTTAAAAGTGTTTGATTTACATTTTAGTTCAATTTCGTATTTTGTTTTTGAAGAATTTTCTATTTTTAAACTGGTTTTGTATGAGTAGCAAGTAGTTTCTCACTCTGATTTAAGAAGTTTTGTGATTTACTATGAAAGTATGAAAAGTGATGATTAGGTTAGCGTAATATCCTGAGCTTAACCATGGGCCTTTCTCTTTCGTCTTATGCTCTATTGTTGTACCAAAAAAGTGCACTGATGTAAGCTGGTGATGTTGGTTGATACAGACGTTGCTGAATGTTGTAAATCCTATTTTTACTTGCAGATTTCCAACATGTGGCGATTCTATCTGCCAACAGACCCTTTAATCTCCATCACATCACTTGTTAGCCGGAAAAAAAATGGAGGACACATGTCATAAATTAAGTCACGCCACGGGTCCTCTCCAACCAACAATTTTGATCCATTATATAGTGACGTGTTCGTAATACGCTACGCATTGTTACAATACTCTCATTAGCATATCGTTCTCATTTAATTCCAAGACCTTGTACGCGCCGAAATACAATTTTCACAAGACGAGGTAGAGAAAAAAAAGCGATAGATCTTAAATTTATGCTTATGGTTAAGATTTTTTTCTCAAAATTTGCCCGTACAGCCTTGTGAATTTAATTTCGAATGAAATGGCGTCTCATGGATCGACCCAGACGGTATTCGAAAATTAAAATTCATTAAATAAAAAATCATTATTTTTGATGTTGGAGAGTTAGGAACACGGTAAACCAGCAACATTAGTCTTCTTCGTAAAATCTCTTGTCTCTCCTATAATCCAGTTACAGCTCGATACCAAGTGATAGACTTTGGCTTGCTATTGTCAGAATGCATTCGTCATGGAATCGTAGAAACAACTCGCTGGCAAACTCTCCACTAACGACCCCCACGCGAGATAATATAACTTGTTCTTATTATGACTGATTTATTGAAACTGATTCACTTAAACACCGCAGAATCCCGTAGTGTTATTGGCTTCTATCCTGGGCGATCTGATTTAAACGAATCACGCCAGCGGAAGATTCGATACCGGGATTATAGCACCTATATTCTATATTTATACCCCTCCATTGAACTTGGAGAGAGGTTTGGAGGTAAAGTAGATAAAACCTGACTGGAGCTTGACCGACGTTTTTTTAATTCTTCGTTATTACGATCGAATTGCGTTTAGTTTTGGATCGGTGACAAGAAACGATCGACGACGGAGGCGAGGTGATGACGACAAAATATTTTGCTGACACGTTTTCCATCCGATTAGTTGGTTATAACCCTCGACCTCCAAGGTCCAATAGATCGATTCTCAAATTCACGATGCATTTGTAGGGTATCTTACGAAAGAACTGATCGGTACCAGTGCATTTTTTGCTTGCAGAACTCTTAGGTGTCCTGGTCCCAACCCAATTTTATGGTGTAAGGATGAAAAACTGTTCACTGGAAAAGAACTGTAGGCAACTCCGGTGTGTATTACTGAATCTGCGAAAGGGCCAGTTATCTATTTGACCCTAGTTTAGGGTCTTCTTATTGTAATAATCTCGGGCAAAAGTCATTAAAACATCGTTAAATACATATGTTTTTATCTCTCTGCCAGAAATGTTTCAGTTCGACGCATGTAGCTGGGAGTTTTCGTGTTATTTTCGAATGTTTCTCGTGTTAGATTGCTGTACCGTATGTACACTTCTTATCTGTTTTCGCTGAGATGCTCGTGCATGCAATATTCGTATTTCTTTATCTGATTATAGAACCATCTTCTGTTAATCTGTTAATTAGTCATCAACTTTTTTTTAGCTCGTGCGTCGAGAATTTGGACAAAGGTTCGCTTCCCTTTTTTTTCGTCCTTATGATTTTATTGTTAAAGTCAGTTCTACGAAATTATGCTTAGTTTACAATGCTTTCGCGAGTTTTCTTACTGTAAGATCACCATGTCGTGTAAAAAATTACAAAGAAATTTTTCCAAAAAAATTTGAATATTTTCATTTTCCGTTTCAACAGTTATTTGTCGGTGACTACATTAATGTGCAAATGTACTTTCGTCATAGTGAAATTTTGAAAAATTTGCAAACGTAAACTGCGTGAAAATTACATAAAAACAAATGAAATAATTTTCATATGTATTGAAAACCTGCTTAAAATTAGAGTTGGTGACGCGTAGAAATTTTTTCGTATCGTAAAATCGTTGTGGAAAATCGCACGACAACAGCTTTTGTTAAACCGGACTTATTTCATATTGAAAGAAAATTCTACGAAATGCCTCCAAGTAAACAGTTACTTTATTTTTGCTTGCGTGTGATGAAGTTTATTTATGTCAACCTTTACAAGGTTTTTTCGGATCCTAAAGTTATATCTTTCAGGGAGATACTTAATATATGTTAAATTCTAAATTTCAGATGAAAGATTTACTTAGATTTTTTTCGATAGTGGTTCAAAAGAAATTATCTAGATCACGTATTTTTAGAGATTAACTGTGTAACGTATATTTTCATCTATTTTTAGAAATGATGAACATATTCGTCCAGACATTTTCGAACACCAAAAACGTAGTTATTTATCAACAATAATCATCCTATAACTCTTTATAAACAACCACTAAATTACCCGTATTCAATTTTATGAATATAGATATACCACCTGTATATTCATGACCTAATTGTATCTGTCCCTCGAGTACTCGACGAGTCAGCACAACCCTATAATAACAACACCTTACCTCACTTTACCTATCCGACACGTACGTTCTCATACCCTGAACGAGTATATAATCCCTCGATTCAGTGGAAAAAGACACAGTTCCTCGACAGCTACTTCTAAGTACCTGGAACCTCTCTAGTAGAAGTCTCTGGTGAACAGATAGTCTTGCTTGTTGAATTGTGATTATATATGTATAAATATTAACGTATGTTTTATGTACTGTGATGTACGAATTATTATTTTATTAAATGTGTAAACTCACTCGTGTGTTTTAAAATATTATTGAATCTCTAACATATGTTAAGGTCCACTATAGTTTGTGGATGATAAACTTGAATTTATTCTAGAAGTATTACTGCTTTTAAAGTACGTGATATTTCGTGTATGGTGTAACATTGAAAGTGGTTCTAACTAGGTACATTACCACCTCTTTTGGCCGTTACAAACAGTAAATATAAATATAAGTTGGTTAGGTAACAAAATATATAATTTTCCCACTAACTTATTTTGAAAAACAAAATTTTTTATAATTTCACTACTGTTTTCTTTTAGGTGGATTTTGGAAAATACCACATATGCTAGATTCGGACATCTGTAGGGTAATCTGAAAAATGTTACTGAAAAATATTGAATACTTATCACTGTGACTGCAAATTGTATAAGAAAAAAACAGAAATTCTTAATTACAAATAAGAAAACTAACAGACAACTACTAAAGAGTAAAAATATGTTTTTAACATTTTATAATTGACTTATTGACCCTCAACACGTAATCAGCAGACACCAAAATCTTTTTACAATCATCATAATGTTGAAAATCAGTAACAAATTTAAGAATAAAACCTAATTATTTTTTAATAGAAAAAATTATAAAAAAATAGAATCTAAAAGTTGAAAATATGGATTACAAAATAAAGGTAGGGAGATAAGGTTAAAAAAAAAGTTACTGATTTTATGATAGAATATTGAGAATTTTTGGGGCCTTACTACTCCATTATTTGAACTACTTAAAACTGAAACAGGACAACTCAAATTAAAATTTCAAGAAAATTAGGAACATAATATGGGAACATTTTCCTGTTGTCCTATTATCTTAATCAATGAAAAATAACAAGGACTTATTGATTATTAAGAAATTAATAAGCCCTAAACAAGACTAGTAACACTTTGCTGAGCAGGTATTATTGTAGAAACATACTTATTGACATTGGTCCGACTATATTTAATAATTGATCTAAAGATACAATCATTATTACTAAATATGTTACTGGTTTTTGAAAAATAGGGTTTGAGTATTAATAGGAAAGCAGTAAAAATTTAAATATCAGTGGAACCTTGAATAGGTCTATCAACTCACATGGAAAAGAAAAGAACCAGGTTTGTTGAGGGTTCACCTACTGATGAAATAGATGAAATTAACTAATCTGGTATTTTTTAGGAAGGAGGGAAGTATTTATAATTATCAATTAGTAACAATTTATCTGAATGGAAAAATTGGAATTTGTCTGTTTTCTCTTTAATTTATCATTTAAACATTGCAATGATGTCTTATTTTAATTTATTTCAGGGTTTACCTATTAATGGAATTCTAAATAATCGTTATGTTACTGGTTTGGGAAAAGGCAATAATGAGTATTGATATAAAACCAGAAACAATATAAATGTGAGTGAAAATACACAGAGGTCTATTCAGCTATACATGGAAACTGACACTGATTTTAATTGCCACATTTATTTTACAGTTAACCTATTAGTTAGATTAGTGGAAGTAAACAGACCTGTATTTTTTGGGACATGGAAAATAAGTTACAATTAGAAAGAAGTAACAATTTTGCAGGAGAACACAATTTTGAGATTTTTATTTATTTTAGTACTCAAAATGCAACTAGGATGTATATTGTCAATTTATTTGGGACTTGATTTATTGATAGTATTCGTAATACTGAATATGTTACCATTTTAAGTGACATAGATATCGAGTGTAAAAACAAAGTGAATTAATCCATGGTTGACCTATTAATAAATTAGTAAAAGTAATTGCTTTATTATGTTCTGGGAAGGATTAAAGATGTTAAAAGTAGGAAGTTGTAACAATTCTTATGGAGAAAAAAATATTGATATTTCTGTTTGTTCTAATATGGGAAATACAGACTATATGTATCTTGTCAATGTATTTGGTAGTTGAACTATTGATAGAATTCTGAATTCTGATTTTGTTATCATTTTTAGAAAAGATGAGAATGAGTGTTAATACAAAACTAGTAACATTTTCAAAATAAGTGAAAAATCAATTAGGTCTATTCCAATCTTTTGGGAAAATGAGGCTGATTTAGCATTTAAATACAGCCAGAAATATTCTTTGAATGTTACTTCCTCTAAACAGGACTAGGATATGCACTGTGTAATTTGTAAAATGTTATTGAAAAATATTCAGTGCCCATCACTGGGACAACGATACCAATGAGAAACAAAAGGAAACTTAGTATCCCAAATAGGATTGCTCTCAAGAGATGAAAACATATTTTTATAATTTTGAGTTATCTTATTGACAATGTATTCATATTGATCTACTAACACTCAAATTATTTCACAATTTTCACATTTTTGATGAATTCCAGTAACATATTTTAGAAATGGGACTTACGAATTTTTATAGAAAAAAATTATTCCTAAAATTTGAAGGCATGGTTTACAAAATAAAAATAGGGAAATAAGGATAGAAAAAAATGTTATTGGTTTTATGATAGATAGTTAAGAGTTATTGGGGCCTTACTACCCTATTATTTGAACTATTTAAAATGGAAATTGGACAATTCAAATTAAAAATTAAGACAGTATAAACATGATATGAGAAAGTCTTACTGTTGTCCTATTACTCTAATCAATAAAGGTAAACAATGACTTATTAATTTTTAACGTATTAATAAGATTCAACTGAAAACTAGTAACACTTTGCTGAACAGGCATTATTGTAAAAGATACAGTCTAAAGACATTTTTTCAAATATATTTAAAAGGTAATTGACCTAATGATAAAATTGCTATTACTGAATATGTTGCAGGTTACTTACAAATGAGGTTTGAGTATTAATAGTAAATCAACAACAATTTAAATTTCAGTAAAACTTCGAATAGGTGCACTGATTCAAATGGAGAAGACATAGCTTGGTTTGTTTCAGGGTTGACCTATTAATGAAATTAGTGAAGGTGGAATAGACCTAATTGAGTTTTCACTTGTTTTGAAAATGTTACTAGTTTTTTATTAATACTCATTCTCATCTTCCCTGAAATTAGTAACATATTCAGTATTAAAAATTCTACAAATAGTTCAACTCTCAAATACACTGTAATAAAATATGTATGGGCTGAATCATCCATTTTAGATGAGAGAGAAATCTCGCTTTTATTTGATACCATTTCTAGATGATACAAACTGTGGGGACTCACCCGTATGAGGGATAGGGGCTTGGACCCCTCAACAATAGTCGCTGCCCCAAAGGGCAGGCAAAATATTCGTCTTTGTGACGTTAAACACAAATTACGTTCGATTGTAATTACCTGTAAGTACATGCAGGTAATGTACGAGTACTGAATCGTGATACAATAGAATGATGTCACGATCCATACCCGAACCGGCCAACCATCTATTATCACAATAGGGGATGATATAACCGGGCCATTCTCACTAACGTACGTATTTCTTACATACGTGTGTTTGTGTGCGTGTAAATAAGCCAGTATAAAAACTGTTCAAACCGGCTCTAAAATCGCCAGTGTTCGCCTTGGTTTTGGCTTACCCATACTTTGTGTATGAAGTGGCTGAACACGCTTAAATTTTGTTGAATTTACCTTCTGGTGAGAATACTTTCTCACGACAAGGTATGCCACACAAACAAAATAAAATTAATTTATTTTCTCCTTTTTAGGGCGCTTAACTTGAATAAAAGCGTTTACTTAAAAATTATTTTTTACTTTTTTATTATTACACAAGTTGCTCATGTTGCGGATAAATTCGCAACAACAATTGGGAACTGAAAGTCAATAACATGCCAAACGTATTTAGTCGAGAACATTGCCCCATTGCTACCATGGCGATAACAGATATCTTTCAGTTCGTAAGTGAAACTTATGAAGCTAACTAGCTTTCAAAACATTTAATTCTATCCGTGCATGAGGAACCGGGACACCGACACATGTAATCCTACACACCGGTTCTCTCAGTTAGAAAAGGCTGTGATTCTTTTATGACCACAAAAATGTTCAGAACCTCAGTACCTCTCCTCCACTTTCGATTCGCCCTTGTTACTCCGTTTTCCTACAATTTTATTATTTTTACTACTCTTTAGCTAATATTTTCATTTTCGTCACACCACACACTGTGAAAGAAATGGTTCGGTAACCATCCTGAAAACTCGGTACATCGTGAATGTAATATAATTGTGTGAAAATCGAGTGTAATTACCGTAGAGTATTACAGCATAGTACCTGTTCGAACGTCTCGTCTGATAATTGTTGCGATTATTACTTGTGGCGCAGAAAATAAAAAAAAATCTAATTGTAATATTATTTTATGCAATATTGCAATTTTAAATTGATAAATTCTCTATCGGGCTGTTATCATTTGACCGTCTGGAAGGTCGTCCGGAACGAATTACGTGAACAGCTGACGGTGTTTTATTTGCGTTAAAATAGGCATCGATGCGTGTTCGATAATTATTGTAATGGTTTTTTTTTTCTATTCAATTACCGTACCTCATTTTTTACAACAATAAAATAATTGCATCGACGAAAAGAAGACGCCGTTTTGTGAGAAGCAACAACAGTTGCCGTGAAAATAAAATTTCGCAAGTAGAGAGAGTCGTTATTAGCTGAAAATTTCTGTCATTTTCCCCCAGATTTCGCTTCACAGACGTCCTTATTGATTGGAAGGCTGTTCCATTGCATTTTCTTTCATCTAACTGGTAAGTTTTTACATAAAATGTATAAGATGGTGAAAATAACATTTTTGTCTTTTGACATGGGGAAAGTGGTTATTCTGCTTCTTCGCCGATTTTGGTGAAAAAAAATTATGGAAGCCTTTGCCGATTGAGTCGACGTCAAAACGAATTTATGTAAACCTAATCTTTATGAATTAATCTAATTATCAAGCTCTTATATCTCTCTTACTGCATAGTTTACGTAATTTTCTTTGTTGCATTTATGAATTTTTCTCTCTATTTTTACCATTATATTACCTGTGACATGTAAATCTACTTCTTTGCTACAGGTGTCCAAATGGTGTATTTTCGTGCCATGTATGAAGATGGCCAATTTCAAAATTCTTACTGTTCTCACTCTTTAATTTCTTTTTCTCAAAATTTGCTAATTTTTCTTGCGTCTAATTGGTTCCTTAGTTTTTCCACTACTCCTTTAAATGTCTTATTCTCTTTCATTTTAGTCAATTCCTTTTTTTTTTTTTTTTTTCTAAAAATTGTCTCATGTCATAACAGGGATTCGACTCAGCAACCTGCACGTTTTATTGCCCTTGACTTAAACACAGTATTCCGTACACTCCGCAAAAAATATTGCCCGCAACTCGGTTGGAGTGAGCAATTTATCAGCTCGTGCAATTATCGCATACACGTATAACCCGTACTTACAAACTTTGCACTCGTTTAGAAATTGCTCACTTTCCTCCCTAGTTGCGTAATATGCCTATTTTCACTCTTAGTCGGGCGGACTTCAAGAACTTAATTGATAGGAGTTGATACCCTATATGTATTTGAAACTGGGTGTCAATCGCTATCAATTATTAATTCAGTTCATGATCAAGGCCCACGGTTACTGTTATTTTATTTGCTAACCACATATATACAGACATATAATTATACTATATTTCTCTGGCTAAGCACTAACTTAGTAACCCGTATTTTTCATATCCGTGTATTCGAGCCATTACTGTAATTTTGTAGCTTAAAAATAGTGTTCATTATGAATTTCCTTGGCAGTTTGGTGAAATAGAACAAAAATTTTATTTGTGCAGTACAGGTGCTATTCATTTCATTTGTTTGATGATTTTTGAAAACCTGCTTTTCTAGCAGTGACAGAAACATTGTGTTGCTTATGCAACTTGTGAGAAATTTTTGCAACTCACCAAATTTTCACAATATGGCCAAATCTAAAAAGTAGCGAGACCCATAATTTCTAAACTCTAATATTCCATTTTCTGAGTGTGCGATTGCAATACACGGGAAGAGGCTCCATTGCCACCGTTTTTTTCTAGTGTAGCTTGCTGCTTGTGAAATGTTCTTATCCAAGGTATATCTGGTTTGATGGTATAGTTTTCTGTTAATACTACAATAAATCTTGTTGTCCATCAACGGCGTCAAAATGTTCCACTCTAATGATGGGTGATAATCGAAGTTCACTAAGTTGAATTTGCATTTAATATTTAATTAATTGATTTGACTAGCTATTTTTATCTATTGTTCAGATAATATATCCTCGAAAGTTTTTTTTTTCTATTACTATTCTATTTTTAGTTAAAATCTTCTTATAAAAAAAGAAAGGAAAAAAAAGTTTCATTAAGATATTTTAATTTTTTCACTCTATTTGAATTTCTCCTCTTTATCTATGCCTTGTGGCGCCCTTTAAAATTCGGGCGTCCGGGTATAGTTGTATTCTTTTTACTGCCCTGAATACGGGTCTGTGTTAACGTTTTCGTTTCTAATTGATTAGTGAATGATTTGAGACCAGTAGTGAAAAATGTCAGTAAAAATTTAGTTTTAATGAAGACGAACGTAGAATATTTATTTCCCTTCACCCTCCATTCCAGCCCCCCACAAATGTTTGAATTTATACGATTCTAATAGTTTCTTTTGTTTATTTGCTTGTTCGCAGGACTGCACGCTAGAGTGAACAGTTCGAATCTTCTGGGCAACAATTTAGGCGGAAATGTCAACGCTGGCGACGACGCAAAAATGACGGCAGAAACGTGTCCCAGTGTGCCGCCGAGCACGGCAACTCCGGACGCCCTAGAAATGGTGAAGCTGTGCGGCGGTCAGGGCCTGCAGCCGCAGCATCAGCCTCCGCAGCAGCCGCAACTGTCGAACAACTGTATCGAAGACACTTTCCACCAACAATGCTACTACAATCAGGAATACGCCAAAATGGAAGCCTGGTTGGACGAGCACCCTGATTTTACTCACGATTACTTTATCAGGTAATGGACGTGTGCGCCATCTGCAGCCATGTAGTGTTTAGAAGATGACCCGAACTAAGTTCCAATGTTGAGCTATTAAATGCGGTTTTGCGTAGCAACTGGTACCGTGAATTATATCGAACTGGGAAGACTAGGTTGAAGGTAATTCCATCTATCTTCAGGTGGAGAGTTACATGATCATTCGTGTTAAGTAATATCATATTGCAAAGACTCTACAAAAATTTTCATTCAGTAAAAGTTGCATCAGAGTTTTCGATTTACAATGGTTGGGAGATAAACTATAGTACAGCGGTCGTTTATGAGTAATTTGAACTGAAAATACCTATGGAACTCGGTGCAAAAGCATGGTACATGATACATCTTATTTCATTGTACCGGGTGCTTGGTATCGTTTATTATTGGATGTTATCGGATAGGTACCCACTACCTATCAATACCAATAATAAGTTGTACTGGGAATGAGGGGTATAATGTTAGTAAAACAGGAATATTTTGTCAACACTATCAGCCCCAAAATGGATGAAGATTTTAAACAATAGAAATTAGATTACACAAGAGGCGAGTTTTTTCAGTCGATTTCCAATGTAACCTTATTTGAGTATGTTGTAGGAATCCGACCCAAATTTTTTCATGCCTTCTCTTGGATAGAACTGAACGAGATATCAAAGTCATGTGCTTCAGTGGAAAATTGCCTATTTTCAAAATTAAATGAGCTTCATGGCTGTAAAGTCCGTGAAATACAGAATTTCTGTATTGAGTGGCTGCAGTGTGTAGCCGTTTTAATTTTGAATTAAATTAATCGATTTTTACTAGAACTTCATTTGTCTCATCTGATCAATTTACATGAATACATGAGTAGGTACAGTATAACATCTTTGATGTGTAAACATCTTATAGCTCGTCTGTGATAGAGGCTAAACGAGAATTACAATTGTCAGATTCACGTAACTGTAACTTACAATTGTAACTCTCGTTTGTGTGTGTTATATGACATGTAGGTGTGTGCTCCAGCAGAACTCACGCCTTTTTTTTGATATACATTTTTTGGATTAGCAACATGTTGAAAATATACCACTTTTGTGCTTGTCATGCCAGTTTTTTTTGAGATCTCGAGCATCCTTAACATCTCACTTGACATCCTGTGTAGGCATCGATATGTTGGTTTCAAAGAACTTTCAAGGAGACTCATAACAAAGTATACTTACCGGTAAGTTTTAATAAAATTATAACAGCAAAATTGAATGAGATATCATACGCAGGTTAATAGTGCTAATGCAATTAGCAAAATAGTGCTAACACAATTAGCAAACAAAAATTATTAACAAGCTTGGATTTTGTGCAAGGCTGCTGTGGTTTTGAAATTTCTTTTTTCGTCTGTTTTTCACATAATTTGTCAACTTCAATTAAAAACTCGCACGTCATTTGTGGGCGTGCCTCATAGGTCAATATGGGGAGGGTCTCGGAAGTCTGAACCCCGTTTAGCCAAAAAAGTGAAAAAAGTTTAAAGTGTAAAAATAGTGTGTTTTTCGGTTTAGTTGATTTTGTTTATGCCGACTTCCTGTCCCCCTTCCTCTTACAACGGAGCTATCTGCGCCCATGAACGTGTCTAACTGTTGGTCACGCGTAATATGTTCTCTTTTTCCATACTGAACGGTTTCTTTTTTGCACGTTTCAGAAAAGCGACGCGACAGGTGGTTGACGCATGGCTGGTTTCGCATGCGGCCTCAAATTCGCTGAACGCCAGCTCCTCGCAGGACCTTGCCTCGTCGACATCCGCCGGCTGCAATTACGGCTCGACGAAGTCGTCATCCGGCGCGACCACCCCGGTGCGCAAGATATCGGCGCACGAATTCGAGTGCGGCGGACTGCTAAAGCCGATCGTTACCAACATAGGCGGTACCCCCACATTCCTGTCCGTCAGTCCGACGCGCGAAGCCCCCTCCGAATACAATAGCGCTCCGTCGACCGCCGCCCAGAGCAAGTCTCGTCGACGGTCGAGGAACGAACTCAAGCATTTGGACGAAAAGGAGCTGATTTTCGAGTTGGTGAGTGTGCGCGTCATCTAACCTCAAGACGTTGTTACTCATTTAACGTGCCCTGTGCGCTGTGGAAAAATGTATCGTTATTAGTGGGGGAGGAGTTGATGGTAAGACGATCTTGTACTCAAAAGATACTCTTCCTTCGAATTCGTTCTTCAACTGGTGCCTGGTGGATCCGATTGAATAATGGCAGAAAAGTTATTATGTTTTTACTTCGAACGAAAACGGGACATGTGTGTGAAGATTGTCTAATGGAGGAAATTAATGCATTCCAATTGACGATCGAAATTCGTCTTGTTCTTACGTTCTTGGTATTGACCGTGCACTTGCTGTAGGATGAAGATCAAGACTCGATAACACCAAAATCAAAATTTGAAAAATAAATGAATATATTGCGAAATTATGCTAATTTGATATTTTGCACATTAAATTGCTTTCTTTCTTCCCAATTGATCATTAACTAATATTATTTTGTACCTAGTAGTGTTAGGATTCTTGTATATTTTGAAAGGATATGAGTACAAAGATTAATTTAGGTATAAATTATAAAAATATTTTGAGTAAGATCGAAATTAGGGCTAAAGGTCGTTCTTGGGGTGTAGCGTAAAACAATAGGCCTGTCCAGGTCCTGAAAAAACTTAAAAACTGAGGGAAAATTAAAATGAAGAAAAATTTAAACACATTCCCCATTTCTCTCACAATTTTTCGTTTAAGTTTGTTAAACAACAAAAAAATAAAAAATGATAGTATTAGACTTCCTTATCCTCTTTCTGACATCCATGCAAAAATGCGTGTACCGTGAGTTTTGTGCTATTATAAGTTGAAGTTATTGCGTCAGCATAGCAGCTGTAGTCATGTTTTCTCTGCTCAATTTCAGTGAATAGGTACCATCTTTCCTATTCATTTGGTAGGGAAAGGGGATATCGGTCGACTAAACAAATACCTATAACCACCTTTATGGAAAATTTAATGTTAAATATTTTCATACAGAACTAGATACTTTTTCATAAAAATAAATATTTATCCATGTAAATGTTGAAAATCCGTTTTGGGTAATATTCAACCACATATTTATGGACACATGCGGCGGGAGAATGAGTCTATTAGTATGTTATTTTAGACACCTAAACTGACCAAATAGTAAGGAAATCAAAATTGTTCTAATTTGTCCCAATAAAAATCTCTCCGCACTGGACTATTTTGACACAAATATTTCATGAATGTTTGGAAAATAGTATATTTTGCTATGAAAGTGCAAAGTGAACAAGTTTCCAAAGCTATTTTTCGCAATACATTAGCATGCGTAATTAGGGAAGGCACGTGATTGGTTGGAAGGAGGAACTGAACATTTTTGTTGCGGTAGCAAATTAAAATTTATGCACCCTGGATGGAAATTTTCTCTTTTGGGCCTGAAAACTAATACCTAATCACGCATTTTGCGACATGTATTGCAAAAACACTTTTTCTCAGAATTTATTTACCAGGTTGGTTTAGGAAATAACGTCAGTTTTTGAGAAAAAAATTTTTTGTATGATGATTTTTTTGGCTGTATTTCTGTTTGTAGGTATGTATGTGAATTTGTATGTCCCTATGTCCATACTGATTCCTTCATTATAACTTGATCTCTAAGTAGCCACCAAATGGAAAGTGAAGGTAGATGAATTCATTTCACATACTTAGTTGTACTAATATAATGACTAAATCTTAAGCCTTTAAAATCCCATTTATATGATGAATCGGGCCAAGAAATACGGTAATTTTCAAAATTTGATGTGTTTAAAAACCTCCATTTCCGGAATCATCAGAGGTTGTCCAGGGTTTCCTTTTGAATATTATGTTTATCTCATGGGTATGTGACACCGTACGTGGAACAAATGAAGTATTACTTAACAAAGTGTAAGAAAATCTAAAAATAACTTGAAAATCCATTTTTGCTTTTACATAATCCATCAAGATTGGACATAATCCATTTCTAAAATTTTTTCCATATTGTTATAGATAGTAATCACAGTAGAACACACGTACAGATTATATTTAGGATAAACGTTTTTCTAGACCTGGAACTGCGACTGGATCAAAGTTTCATATTATAAGAAAAAAAAAGAAGGTAAACACATTTGTTCCATATTAGTGTTTATAGTCTGAAGTTCAAAAACTTTAAAACTGTGCAAGACTTCATTGTCAGTATTATCCAAACTGGAAATTATAATGGTCTTTTATCATAAATCAAAATAAAACTTCATCCTCGATACTGAATGGAGATGATACAGTTTGAGAGATACTTATTATATTTATTGAAATTTATTCCACATAATTAGATAAATTTATATAATTAGAGAATTATCATGTTGTAAAATCTTTTCAATTTGGTGAAATGGATCTGAAAATAACAAACTTTTAAAATTCTATAATTTGTGAAATACAGGACCATAACAGGAGTTACAAAGCTACTTTTAACAAAATTGTCAGTCTCCAATCTTCATATCACATACTATGTGGAACTATTATGAAAAAAACTATCACAATAATACTCAAATTAAAAACCAAATCTTGAAAAATCTAATTTTTTCATTTTGTCATCAGAATAAAACTATTCTCATAGGTGAGGAAAAAAAAGAAACATTAACTTTGTTCCACACCATCATATATAGGACCTGTTAAATGAAGAGAAAGTAATAATATTTTTTGGATTCAGGAAATTTTGGCTCCTGAAATGCCCTGTTTGAAAATCCATGTTACCATACGGGGAAACTCAACGAGGACTATGGATTGTTCCATATCAGTGAATAGTATATAAAATTTGGAAACTGTAAACTAATGTGAGACTTCATTATAATTATTTATCAAACTGGAAATAATTATGAAACATCTACATCCCTGAAAGCAGTTTCATAAACAAGCATATGTGGGCATAATTACAAAATTTTTCCAGGTACATGATTGGAAACTATCCAATTTATTTATCACCAAGTATTATAAAACAAAAAAAACAAGAATGTATTATGAAATAAAATCTATAAAAACTATAGTCTGTTACTAAAAGTCAATGCCAAATTTCACATATGAATTCTAGATAAAAATACCAGCATTGTGAGGATTCTCATTACAATTAAATAATTAGTTACATAAATAATTAATCAGATAAGTATAGTGGGACAATTAAGATCTTACATAATTTTCTAATCAGGAGAATTGTATCCGGAAATTACAAATTACAAAAAAAGAAACTTTTCTCAAATCCAGTTCTGTGAAAATTCTTACTAAGTTTTTCATTCCGGACCTAGGAACATCTGTATACTAAATCCAATCTATATGTATGTTCTGTTGTGATTACTGTCTATGATGGTATGGAACAAAGTTTAGAAATGGATTTTGTCCAATATGGACAGATTACATAAAGGCGAAAATGGATTTTCAAGTTATTTTCAGGTTTTCTTATTTTTTTAATGGAGTTGGGTAATACTTTATTTCTTTCATGTGTGGTATCACACACTCTTGAGATAAACATAATATTCGAAGGGAAATTCTGGACAACCTCTGATGATTCCGGAAATGGAAATTTTTGATCACATCAAATTTTTTAAATTAGCATATTTCCGGGCCCATTTCATCATATAGATGAGGTTTTAAAGGTTGAAGATTTAGTCCTTACATTAGTACAACTAATTATGTGAAATGAATTCATCTACCTTCACTTTCCATTTTGTGACTATTTAGAGGTTAACAATACAATTCATTATGAATATCTTTCACACCTAATTTCAAACGTAATTTTTACCGAACACTGCCAAATAGTTTTATTATTTTAATTGTTTTACTGTACCTATTTATTTATTTATTTATTTTTTGTTAAGAAAACCCACTTTTTCTAGCGTAGATTGCTACGTTGATTTTTTTTTTCAGTTCTATTCCGGTACATCAAACAATCTGGTCAGAGTATTTGTGCTTCCCTTTCACTAATAAGTTAAAAGAAAGAATGAGGTCACACTTTTTGCCAAATCCAACCGTTATATCAGTTCAGCAGACAGCCCGTCTGGAAATCCTAAAATAAGTTAATACTAATTTTCATTTGAAATTTCACTCCCTCTACTAGGTATCTAATGTCCATAAATGGAATGTAATATTCGGCCTGCGGTGGTTTGGTTCAGTGACGAAAGTTTCTGGCTCGGTAAGGCGCGAACAGTTGTTCACCAGACGCGCATTTCCGTGTGCCCTTTTCTGAGCACGATTTCTTTGAAAATTCTGCGCAATTTTTTCGTCTAGAAACCAAACGTTTTCTCTGAATCGGTGACACTCCACTCGTTAATATTTCGTGCCCTTTGCTTTTACTGCTCACTTAACATCGCATTTAAGTGTGGAATTATCGCTGTTTATTAAGATGGTAAAATTTTTAGAAAGGTGAAAAAAATTTTTATTTTGTCATAAAATTTTTTGTTTAACATCTTTTATAGTAAGAGACTAAAGTAATGGGCACGAATCGTGTGGACGCCGCCGTCGCTGATTGACGTCTCTGCCACATTTTATTCGAAGATATTTCCGCTATCATCACAGTCATATTCATGCCGAAGAAATATCTGCTATTATTTAGTCGAACTCGTACTCGTGTGTGTTCACGATCGTGCGCTTAGATTCTGTATTTTTCTATGTCACCGTATCCATTATCGCCGACCTAAAATAAAAAAATGATTATTTGGCTGGTCATAAATTTATTTTTTCATTCGCTGGGGTATTTTCATTTACGGTTGCAAGAACTGGCCCCCTACCAAGAGGGCCAACTGTCATGTCTTTTTACTTTTTTGATGATAGATTTCATTAGCAGCAGTTCTCCCATCCTCCGCGGTCCATTTGACTCTGAAGTCATTGACATGTCTATGAGCTGTGTTTTGTTCAATGGAACTGTATATATGTATGTAGGTGCGTATGTATATATATATATATGTGTGTGTGCGTGCGCGCGTGTGTGTGTGTGTGTGTGTGTGTGAATTCTAATTGCGCCGTTTGAAACTACGACGCTCAAGTTAACCATAAAAACATTGAATAACTGAAGCCGAAATTAGTATTCATAATAAACGGGGATTATAGGATGGTGTGTGGCGGGACACCTGTTGTATCGATTTGAAACAAAAATTATATTTGATTTGGGTACATAATGCACGTGTGTGCCTGTGATTTATTTATCTTTTTATTCATATTAATACCGTAGACGCCGCTCAATATCATCGTAGGATTATATATAATAGAATCAACCACTTTATTGAATCAAAACACCTAGGTACGATTCGTTCATATTCAAATGCCCTGAAATGAATTCGGTTACCAGTATCAGAACTTCGCTTTTTTGAATCTAATTGATTTCCGAATCTCTTGAAAGCATTAGGAAACATGAACATTTTATTTTATCTTGTCTCTAATCATTTGTTTTTGACTATTGAAAAAAGCTGTGGAAGCGAATTTTCTTTTTACTACTAAATTGAATTTTGAGACCCATTGAAAAGTTCAAGTTTCGATGACGGCTTTTCTTAGTTTCACTTGGTTCCTGTGGCATTAATGGATATGTTTCAAAAGAACATCAGAAACCGACCACGACCACTTGCAGCCACAATCACGAAATCTTACTTTCAACTTTTCAAGAGGTTTAAAGTTTGAAATTATCTACAGTAATATTTTTCAACTTGGAATTCTATTCTATAGGTAAATCACTTTTCACCTAATAGAATCAATTGCTTAGTAGAATCATTTTATCTTAGTTCCAAACTTACAAAGTGATTCTAATAAGTGGCGTCTATATTGTATTATCATTTGTTAATCACTTCATTAGAATTATTGATTCAAAATTTTTACCAATATGCAATATTTATAATATACAGTTCGCACAAAAATATCGATTTCATGATACTATTTATAGTTCGATACCGATATATCTATGAAAACGTCGATGTTTGGTTTTGAAAATTTGATAGGTAAAACCAGTAGAATCTTTAAATAAAAGGGAGAAAATTCCCCTTAAGCCACCCTTTTCTTTCGTTTTTCTAAATCCTAACCCACCCTGCCTCACCAACTAGTAAAGAATTATCGACATATATCGATATATGAACATATAGATATACATACATATTGATGCTTTGAATAACCTGGCATCTGCATGCAGCCTCTGTGTATTAATGAATGAAAATAGCCTGCCCCTTAATTGTATTTGCTAGCGCAGTTTTGTAAGGCCGGGACAAGCAACTTGGAGGTTGCGAGTTCGAATTCCAGTACCTAATAGCAAGGAAGTTTATTGATATTAGTAAAACTCAATTAAGTAACGTTGATGATAGTAAGTGAGAATTAGAAGGGCAAATGGAGCGAGGCAGGAGTGGGAATGCGTGTGAGTGTGAGAGCATGAGAGAGAAAAAATAGTGAGTGAGAGAAAGAAGAGTTGAAAAAAATTTTTTCATTTTGAATTATATCCCAAATCGTCCGAGGAGGGATGAGAGACAATCCAGTTTGAGGTTGAAACGTGGTCTCGAGATCGTCAGTCACGGTCATGTTTCCAACTCAAAATGGCGACATTATCGATTCAACTCGATGACGCTCCAACGTACGAATGGAAAATTGACGCTGAGAAGCCATTGACTTCTTGATCCTAACCACCTTCCATCGAAAATATCTAATAAGTTGAAGAAGCCGGGAGAAATGAGAGCGTTGTTGAACCCTTTCCCCATCTACTGCAAAAAAAATTAAAATTTCGAATAATAACTGCGCAGAAACTTACTCTAGTAGAAAAATTTGGTTCAAAATAGACGATTGTATAAAATGAAAAAAAAGTTTCCTATTACTTTGTTACGCTACTTATTTCGTGCTAAATTTCTTTTGTAGAGTCCATATTTGATATGAAAAGTGTGTTCTTAGAGTTGTCTTCGTATTAAATTAAAAGGATTATCTTCACATCAAAGAATAATATTTTACCAGACATTCCTTTTGTAATTTGGAAGATGAGAAATTCTGTTCGGTGATATAATCCCTGATTCTGGTGATTTATTTGGTATTATCGATTCGGGTTGGTCAAAAGGGAAAAACTAACACAGCGGAAGCTCTGTTAGAAAAAGTAGGTTTTGGTTGTATTAAATTTTGTAGCTGTTGATCGAAAATTACAGTTATAAAACCATTATCCCTTTCAAAATCGATACAAAAATATTTTCCGTAATTTTTTTCTTCTATATTACTGTAAATTCTTGAAATTCTGTGCCGCAACAATAATTTTTTTCTGTAGGTGGAGAAGAAAGGGTTTCGTATTTTGTTTTCCTATATTTATTGTATATCATTATTCATATTTTTTTCTTTCTTTCACATTTTCTTGATTTTTTTCAGTTCTCTTATTTCTCCCCAATGTTTTTCACGTTTTTACGCCTCGACATTCCTTTCACTTGTTACAAAGTTTGCTAAACTCGCCTACGGCTGGTTCAAATTTCATACTCATAAAAGAAGTTTCCTACTTTTCACCGTAGTTGGACAATATACTAGGTATTTCGTAACAATGAGTGGGAGTTAATTGAAAGAAATTGAAGTTGAAAGTTGTCGAATAAAGAAATTCTCCATTACCAGTACACGTTTCTAACTTCTTCGCTGATTCTCACGAATGTTTTCAATTGTTTTCTTCTATATCCAACAGGTGAAGGATATCTGTAACGAACTCGACGTACGTTCTTTATGTCATAAAATTCTGCAAAATGTGAGCACTCTACTGCGAGCCGACCGCTGCTCGCTGTTTCTAGTCCAAGGTGATCGATACGTAGCGCCATCGGCAAACGTCGCCAAGAGTCGCTCGTCAGCCAGTATTACGAGTAGCGTTTCTGCTGCTGCTGCCATTGCTGGTGTCAATCGAGAAAATAATTCATTGGTGACGTCAACAACGACGACGACAACCACCACCACCACCACCACCATCATCGCCACCACCATGACCACCACCATCATCGACTCCGTAGAGACGAGTCAAATTTTGACGAAATCCACCTGCGACCGCATCCAACCAGTTGGATGCCTAAGTATGGCGAAGTCGTCATCTTTGTCAGTGCCCCAGCCGCCCATATCGGCGTCCCCATTGTCCGGCACCGTTTCGGATGCTGCGACGGCGACAGTGGCGGTGACATGCCCCAGTACGTTGGCGCCCATCACCATATCGTCGCCGAGCACCGGTTCCGTGATCGTAGGCTCGCCTATCGGCTCCACCAATATCGGCTCCACCAATATCGGCTCCATCGACAATCTGCCTGCTTACGAAACTTTCAGCACCTCATCAACGCACTTGCGCACGCCCGGAAACGGATTTCACGGCTGCCATTCGAAATGTTTGGTGTCTAAACTGTTCGATGTGTGCTCGCAATCCACTCTGCAGGAGATGGAGAAGAAGAAGGAGATACGAATACCGTGGGGCACTGGCATCGTCGGCTACGTAGCCGAGAGTGGCGAGTCCGTCAATATACCGGATGCCTACAAAGTGAGTACAGCTTTTTAGCTGCTGAAAGTTTTTCCTCGATTCTAATTCTAGAAATCTGCCTTGTGAAATTGACCTCATAGTGGTACTCTTAGAATTGCCATCCAGTCAGTGTTTCATTATTTTCGAGATAGATGATAACTGTCTGCTTTAAAAAAAAATTGCTATTTATAGCTTTTAAATGCTTTTAATCGAAACTAGTTCCCACAACTATGTTCAATATTTTTTCGACTGATTGTGATTTGAGTAGTCGATACCCTACTGTGTGTAATTGGTTGAAACATTTGCCAGTCGGTGTCAATTTTGACGAAAGATTTATTGTCAGAACGAGATAGTCAAAAATAGAAATAACTTAACTGGGTAAATATAGGTTAAATATTAAGGTTAATGCACCGAACATGAGTGTAGGTTAGGTGAGGTGGTGTATGCCTCTTTTAATTAAAATAGAATTTTTCTTATCCCTTCAGTATATTGTTCATGGTTAGATTAGATGTATTCATTATTTTTTTTGTTTAGTTATGAAGTTATTCCTCTTATCCTTCATACATGAGATGGATTTAAAAAAAATCAAAAAATGAAATGAAAATGGCATTCTTATCCCTTCAGTGTATGGGGAGGGGGTGATGGTGGTATTAGGTTGGGTAAACTGTCTTTTTTCATAAATTAAAAGAAATGTCTTTTCCAGTTCAGTTATTATAAGCTTTTATTCTACTCACTAAATGATTTTAAAATATGCCAATACTGCAGACAACCTTCCACAACCAAATAATATTTATTTCGTATGAAGCTAAAGCCAAAACAAAAAAAATAAAAGCTTATTTTTGGGGACATTTCCCTCACCTCCTACTTACAGGGTTTGGCCCTGCATCAAAAGACGGGTTGCAGACCAAAAGTCCGCGACCCAAACTAATAGAACATTGCACGTTAAACAAAATACATTGTCTGTATGCATTCATTCAGACAATATGTTTCTACGTTTACCAGCAAATGGTAAATGAGGAAAGGCGAGTATGTAATTAGTACGTACACGCTGATATAGTACATGTTGCAGTCTGTATAAGGTACCATACTGCCTTTGGACGATAGCCCCAATTAGTAGGTACGCTTAGTGTACAATAAGGCATTTAATCCAGCTGGCTACCTGTACCGAGAAATAATTTGGTCACCCTAATGTAAACTGCTTTTCCTTTAGGTTCCATGAACCCCATCTACCTACACCAAATAAAGCCACAGTGGTGACCCCGATGTTTGCTACAGTGGTTTTCAGGCGTGAAAACACTCAACAAGCGAGAAATTGCTCTGCTGATAAGTGTGGCTAAGATGCAACTTTTTCATTGGCTAGAAATAGCTGCTGCGTCTCAGACATTCTTCAGTCAGATGGAGTGGGAAATTTACCCTCTTATTTAAATAAACGTTGCCCATAACCAGATGGGTCAACAAACATTACTCAATCTTGGTAGAACACGCAAAAATTCATTCTGATAGAAAAATAATTCTTGCAGTAATATTTACGGTAAAGCTGGATTTCCAAAAACTGAGAATTTGCAAATTAATAAGAAAAATCATGCTAAAAAACCATGAAACTCGAATGCCTGGAAATGCAAATGAAAATACAGAAGAAAAAGAACAAAGATTGTTACCTGAAAAACAAGCACAAGTAGAAAAAGAACTATTTGACCAATATATGAAAGAAATATTAGCAAAAGCCATATCTGAATACGACAAAAAGAAAGTCGAAGAAAATGCCAAAAATTCACTCAAAAAACGAATCCAACTACTAGAGTTTCTCCCAAAATATGTAGAAACTTGGTTTATATAACTGATTGGCTGTTTCCAACTCAATGAAATTCCTCGAGAACTTAGATACAGACAATTATGTGGAAACATGCCTGCACAAATAATAAAAGCTTGTCCTGACATCATGGAATATCCTGATGAAGCAGAAAATTCCTACAGTTAGTTCAAAGAAAAAGTTTGGCACAACAGCTCAAGAAGAAATCTGAAAATTGATGAGAGGCATGTCCATCGGAGATGACACGCCTACAGTATTCATGGCTAAACTAATGAAAAAAGTTGATAACCATATATCACCACTAGTTATTGCTGACCAATTCTGCCAAAAACTACCCACATCAGTTGTACAGTCACTTGGAGCCCTAAATCTCACAAATGCTACCAGTGACAAGGCATTAATAAGTGTAGCAAAAGCAGCTGAGTAAGCACTAGAATACTCAGGCAAAACTGTAGTCAGTGCTTTGTCAGTAGAAAAATCTGAAATTGCTGCATTAAAAATGGAAAGTAAAAACAATAATAACAGCAGCAATGGAAATCGTAACAGTTGTTCAAAGTACCAAAATTGGAGAGAACAAAATTCTAGATCTCATGATCGTAGAAACTCCAATAAAAGAAAAAGCAGCCCTGGTAGAACACCACCAAATGGGTCCAAATCCAGACCTAAATATAAAAACCCAAACTGGGGAGAAGATTATTGCTTCCACCAGAATAAATAAGGAGTAAACGCCAGGACTTGCAAAATAACCTGTTGATTCTATGCTGAAAGGATGATAAAAGATAAGTAAAAGAAAAAAGAATTGCTCTCAGAATTAGACAAGGTTAGAGATAATGAAAATAAATCTCCGAATAAGTTAAACTAGAGAGAGAGGTTGTATCAGCAGCAACTAACCCCTCAGATAATTACTCTTGCCACCTGTTCATACAGGACAGGTCAAAAAGGAGAGAATTTCTTGCAGATACAGAGCAGGAACAGAGTAATCAGGAACATGATATTATGCTCTCCCAACTCTCCACATCGGCAAGCAATCTTGCTTTGAACTCCACTCCGAGGCCTGAAGTCAGTTTGACCATAACCAAAATGACCCAACCTCTTCCTTGCCACCTTCCTATTGGCAAGACGTCAGATGCTTCACAATCCATGATCACCCCCATGGATGTGGACCCATCTAGGAACAATCAGCCATCTTACTCCAAAATCACAATCCATAAACTGGAAAATCAACTTCAACTTTTTGTCCAACAACGGAATTCCATTCCCAACTTGATTTCTAGAAATTCTAATCAGGTGAGAAAACACAAAAATAAAAAAAGAGACGCATGATCTCGTGCTAATTACAATCAGCGGAGAATCCTAAATTATCACACAAGAACCTTTACTGGCCATGCATTAGGCCAAGCTCTCAGCAACATCCTCTTTGGAGGATCTAGGCCCTACAGGGGATGTAATCCCACTGGACAATCATCAGTCCAATGTCCCCCCAACTTTTAGGGTATGACAGGACTTAGTCTTTCCTTATGAAAAAACTAGAGGGGAGTGGCTGTTGGGACATTTCCCTCACCTTTTCCTTACAGGGCTCGGCCCTGCATTGACAGATGGGTTGCAGACCAAAAGTCTGTGATCCAAACTAATAGTGCATTGCACGTTAAACAAAATACATCATCTGTACACACTCATACAGACGATACATTTCTACATTTACCAGCAAATAGTAAATGAGGAAAGGGGAGTATGTAATTAGTAAGTACTAACTAATATAGTACGTGTTGCAGTCCGTTTAAGGTACCGTACTGCCTTTGGACAATTGCCCCAGTTAGTAGGTACGTTTAGTGTACAATAAGGAATTTAAACCAGCTGGCTAACCGTACCAAGAAATAATTTGGTCGCCCGCATGTAAACCGCTTTTCCTGTAGATTCCATGAACCCGGTGTAGGTAGCATCTACCTACATTATCTTTTAAAAACTCATTTTTAACTTAAACTTATTTCTAATTTTGATTATCTTTTCTTCAATCAAAACTAATATTACTGAAAAGGCTGTGTCAAAACTGGTTGCAATTTGTGTTTTGATGACAACATTGTACCATAGGTATATGTGTGTTAGTTTGGGGAATAGGTGTTCAGAACTGTGGTTTCGTAGAAAATTTTTCGGTGGTTTTGAAAATTGGTTGCATTCGTTGGTTTCGAGGAATGTTGTTGTCAGGGTAACATTTTGTACTTGAAACAACAGTTGGGTAGTAGTGGGGGGGGGTTACATGGGGTTAGAACCCTATTGAAATTTTTGACAACTCTCTCCAAAGATAAATCGAGAATAAAACATCTCCGGGGCTTATAATACTTTGTCATGTTTTTCTTTAAATGAAAATTGGTTTAGTTATTTTATTCTTTCTCTTAACAGTAGGTAGGTAAATATTTACAAATTTTTACTGGAACCTAGCTCGGAGATGACAGTATAAAATTTTTGCATTATGAAAGTATTTTCCAATCTGCTTTCCATCTCTCACAAAATGATTTACGAGAACTAAATTGTGGAGAATTTATCTGTTTTTAATTTATTACCTATAAATATTTCTTTCAAAAAGTGTGCTGGATCGACTGGAAAAAAAAATTTTTTCTTACACTTTTTTGTTTAATTGTTATTTTTTCCCGAAGTTCCGGGTAAAAATTTTAGACAAAAATCATATTTCAAAAATTTTCTCCCGTTACACCTTCGTAGTTTGGTTCTAATTCCATCAATTTCAAAAACTCTTATAGCTCACTTCCGTCGACTGGAATAGAAGTAACATAAAATATGGTTTTTCATTAATCTATGTTGGGACCGTAAAATTCACAAACAGGAGGGTGACGCTTATTTTAAAAAAAAATCGAGGTGATAAGCTACTGTAAGTACGAGAAGAAGATTTTTCAAACGAAAGCTGTCATCTAAAATTTGTTTTAAAATCAATCATAAGGCTGTCAGTCAACGCGGAAAAGAAAAAAGAAATTAGAGTTCAGGAAACGAAAGAGAGAAAATAAATTAGTTCGGGAAAGAAAAACTGGACTCTTTAGAAGTAATATTAAATGAAACGATTAATAAAAAATGACACAAATCGTAGTAAGTGTCGCAAAAGAAAATTTATTGAAAAATTTTCTTACTAACTATAGTCCTATGAAAAAAGTTATTGATATAGGGTAACTTCTGAAATTTTTGCGTATTTTTTGAAACTAGAACAAGGAACAGGAAACCTTGAAACTGAATAGTGTAACAACGGAGGAACATCAACCTAATTCTGTGACAGATTTGGGTCTGCGTGGCATGGTGCTCACCCTTTCAGTCGAAATATTATATGTTCGAGGGACTAGTCGCCGTCATATATACCCGATCTAAAATGAAGATGTTTTTGGTTTGATTCTGCTAGTGTTTCCTTATATGTTTAACGGGATGTGGACCACTATTTTCTCCAAACATCGAATCTTTAGACGCTGTGCTTGGTTACGTAGAATTGCAAAAATCGTGGCAGAATTTACACGAGTTGAGAGTATAATCCGCGATACTAAGTTTCATATTTCTTTTAAGTAGGTTTTCCTATAAAATCTACGTAGGTATTAAAATTTGTTTTGTTTTGAAACCCAGGGGTGAGGGTAGGTTCGTTTTTCGTCTCATGACCGCAAAAAAATTTTGGAATTATTGGCTGAAATTCATATCAATATATATTTACATAAACATTTCTGTTAAACTCGGTACAGGTGCAATTTTTATCCAGTAGTATTGAAATTTGTTATACTTATTTGGATCTACGCTAGGACGAACTTTATATAATTCGTTTATTACATTCTATTATGTTTCATTTCCGGGACTTACATGGTTCTAAAGTAATTTTTAACAATTAGTCACAAAATTTGATACAGACATTGAATATATTATACTCCATCATTCGTTAAAATTTTATTCCAAAAAGATGAGCGGTACGTCCGTAGAAGTAATTTGAAAAATTTTTTTAAATATTGCCAAAAAAAGAATATAAAGTTCAAATGAACCAAAGAAGCTGGTCGAAAGCAGGCTTGCTTCTATTTAGTCATTTAATAACTTGCGTACATACGTATTTTATAACTTTGTAATACACTTCATTCTTTTACTTCATTATGAATTTCTTTGATACTTCATTTATGTTTACCCACCATTCTTCCAAAATATAATTTTCATATTTTCATTGTATTCAATTTTATGAGATTATATTATATTATATTCTAGTAAATTGCTAAAAATGTTTTTAACCAACTCGAAAATTCTCGCTTAAAAATTATTTAAAAAATCTTAATTTATTGCTAACAAGAAAAGATGTATTCTAAAAGGAAAAAACAGCACTATGGTAGAGGCTTGACTTACCCCTCAAATAGTAGTGCTGGGTTCAAATCCCAGAAGAAAGTCAATTAAAAAAAAAGTTTTTTTTTTATTTTTAATTTTTATTTATATAATGGTTTGTTGGTTGCTCGATTTTTTTTAAATATTTAAAAAAATAATTATTCCTAGATTAGACATGTTTTTTAGTTGTAACGCTCATTTCATAGGAGGTGGGATATTTTGGGCACATGCGGGGGGCTGGTTTATGGTATGCCACTTTGGGGGTGACAGTGGTGGTGGGACAAAGCGTGTGTGGTGAAGTCCCACCGCTGGAGTTCACCCTCCTTTTTCTGACATACAGAGTGGCATACCTAGGCCAAGGCCATTTACATCGTCCAGAAGATCCCTCTGCCAGTACTTTGCTGGCTTCTACTATGCTCACTAACTCACATGAAAAACAATAAAAAAAATTCAAAGATGAGAATGTGATCAGGCTGGCATGAGACGCTTGTTATTAATGAATAGTCATTAAATTTTAACAAGATCTATCCATGTATGAAATCTGTGACCCACTGAATTCCAGCCATATTCTTATGGTAGTTTTCTCAGAATACAGAAAAAACCAATTTTCAAGGAATTTTATTTTCCAGTTTTCTCTAAAAGTGCTGAACCAGTTGGCACCAAACTTCTTGCAGACCTGCTTCTATATGAGGACTATCTTTTCTGAAAATTTCAGCCTCATTCTTTCGGTATTATACACGAGAATTGATTGTAATTAAAAAAAAAAAAAAGCTTAAAATGACTGCAATTTTTCATATTATAATATTTCATTAATAATACGTTTGAATTAATTTACTATTAGTATTTGATGGTTTGTTGATTTTGACTAACGAATAATATTGATAAAACCTGGCGAAATTCTATAATCATAGAAAATGCCGGCATTATTTAATATAATGCCTACTTTCATTCAGTCAGAATCTATAATGCGGATTCATTATAGCATATGACCCATAAATTGTAAGTGCCTTAGACAATAGTTGTATTTTCTTTGGAAGATACCCTAAAATGGGAAAATGGTTCCAATCGTTTTCTTTTGTCGTGAAACGGATGAAGTTCACTATCCCCACCACTTAACCCTTTCATGAGGTGAATTTTAATATCCCATTTGCAATCCAATTGGGAAGAAAAGGAAAAAAAACAAGATCGCTTGTGATAATGTTTTGACATAAATACGAGTCTTAGGAAGGTTGTTTTTGCATTGAAATTTTTTTTAAGTTTTCGTCGAATTGAAAACTTTCTATAAATGCCGGTCTTGATTTCTGTGAGTCGGTAATTACCTACCTAGATGATCTCATTTTTCTGTCAAAACGTTACTATTTTCGGCGAATATTCACAGTTTCCGAAGGAACGCTGTGCAAAAGAAATATTCAAATTAGATATGTTTGTTTTATTATTATTGCTATCATTTTTTTTTTTAAATTTAAATTTAATCTTTTATTGTAGGATGAACGATTTAATCACGACATTGACGCTCGAACTGGTTACAAAACCAGATCGTTATTATGCATGCCCATTAAAGACTTTAACGGCGAAGTTATCGGAGTAGCTCAGGTATTATTTAATCGCAGATACATATTTATTTATTTTTATTTTTATTTTCATTTTCTTGTGTATTATTTTGTGTTTTTCTTTTCCTCGTTTGGAGTTTTGATTATAGGTTCGAAAATCGTATGTATAGATTGTGATTAAAATTTGATTTTAATCTTCGCAGGTGATTAATAAAAAAGGAGACGGCTGTTTCACTGCCAATGATGAAAAAATCTTCGCTAGTTACCTACAGTTCTGTGGCATCGGTTTACGCAATGCTCAACTTTATGAAAAAAGTCAACTCGAAGTCAAACGTAATCAGGTAAAAATAAATACGAGTCATAAGAAATGACTTCCACATAAGTACGTTATATGTATAATGTGGTTTGGGCTCTTTTTTTTGGGTGAGGTTGAGGACTACAGTATCTAGAACTGCGATACAATTCGTCGAAATGTGAAAACGCAGATAATTGCAAGTATGTCTGGTGAAAGAAATATTTAGACCACTTAATTGGATCATTTTGTTGGCCCTGATACATTCTTATTTCTTTAAATCTTATTCGTGGGCTCGGTCCAGTAGCATAATACACATGGAGCTTCTCGCCTAAAACCTCGAAGCCCTAGTATCTCTATGTACCCTTAGTTTCCTGCCTCCTTCCGCTGGCACTGGTTCTCCAACAATATGGAATTGTGTTGACATTAATCGTGTCGAAGAATTACCAAAATTTTCTAACAATCGATGAATCCTGTGTTTCGAGTTTTCAGTTTTGGTTATCCATCTACTCGATGGAGAATTTTCGATGAGCTTGCTTATTCGGCTCAGCGTACCTAATTCTAAATATCGAATATTAACTTTTGATGAAACCTACTTAGTTCGAAATGTTTTAGTTCGGTAGTCTTCTCCAAATTACGCAGTTTGGGATTTCCAATCTCTTACTTTCCATAATAGAGCCTGCTTCATCCACTGTGACTGCATAAGATATGAGTAGTCCCCTGTGAAGACAGTTTGGTACTTTGTTTCGAAAAATACGTAGCCTTGTTATGAATTATTGTGTAAAAATTTATGTCGTTTCAACAGTGCACAAAAAAAAGGAGCTCCGAAATGACTAAATAGAAATTTTCCTGAAAACAATTTTTTTTATGGACAATAACCAGGTGTGAAATGCAAATTGATAATTGACATTTCCCAGTGATGTAAAACTAACTTCAATATTTTTTGTTCCGCAAATCGTGTAGATCTACGAAATGACGTGTAGATCTACGAAATGAAAACGTGGACGAAAAACTTCGAAAAGTGAGCAATCCTTTTCGAAAATTCTTGAATTTTTTACTCAAAATTTTTTTTACATGAGGGTTTGAAAGAATTATCGAAAATGGTAATTTCAAATTTGAAAATTTGTTACGGTAGATAGGTACATGAATTTGGTTGTAGTTGTCGGCCGTTCATTTTCTTAAGAATTTGCAATTTTTCCCTCATAATTCCGTCAATTGATTATTGAATGCTATGATTTACCAATTTGTTGATCAACGATTTCTAGAAGTATTCAAAAAATCAACTTCATGCTTTTAAATTATGAGCTGGTAACATTTTATTTGAGAAAATATTTTATTCAACGAGTGGGTACATTATTGTGCCAATTATATGGCGATTTGTATTCAAATTTTTATGTTTTATCTGGTATTTTTAATGATGGACATGGATATGGTTTATAGTTAACCATATTCTCATCGCTGCTCGTAGCCTTCGTAGGATTGTCCACCTTCTACAAAAACTAAAGTATACCTACACATTTTGCTATTTTTTGTTCTAAAAAGCATATAGACCTATGTCGAAATCAGATTTGTAATGTAATAATTGCACTATTTTCATTATAAAAAAGTGTTTGCCGCCTATTGATTGAAATCATTTTATGCACATTTTTCTGGATGTTGTTTGTGATTATTTGGATTTGACTTCGGTAATTTAGATTACCTATAGGTGCGAGAAAAAATTTGAATCGATCAGAAAGATAAATTTGAAGACAAACTCGATGTCTATGTTGTATTTCATTTATGTTCCCGTACGAGTAGAATAAATTATTGATGTAGTTATTTGAAGAATATCAACCATTTAAACTACCGAGAATATCAGCTTTTACCGTCGAAATCTTTCTGAACCAAATAAATCATCGAATTATTTTATATGACTCAATACCCAGAGATCTGAACTTATTCAAATAGGTAACTTCATGATTCTAGTGGTTGGTTTTTAGATTCGTAGACTTTATACACTTTTTAAAGTTTTTTTACTGGAATTCTACATTGGCAGATCTTTATAAGAAAAATATCGACACCTGTACTCAACAGAATTCTTCTTTTCTGTTTTCCAGGTGTTGTTAGATTTAGCTCGTATGATATTCGAAGAACAAAGTACAATCGAACATATGGTATTCAGAATTCTCACGCATACTCAGTCGTTAATTCAATGCCAAAGAGTACAGGTAAAAGAGAAATTTTCTCCATCTTACAGGTGTTATTTATATCGTAATGTAGCTTTTAACTCACTTCGATTTTTTTTTTTCGAACGCGTCTCTTGTTAAAAAAAAACCCTAATGTTTTGTTTTTTCTTATTACTTAGGTGTTATTATTGCATAGAGCATCCAAAGGATCGAGCTTCTCTCGGGTTTTTGATTTTGAAGCTAATGATTTGACGGGAGAAGACAGTGATGAAAGAACTAGGTTCGTTTGATTTTTTCTACCAATTGTAAAAGTTATAAGTGTGATAAAGTTAGTCATTGGAGAATAAAATTTCATATGTTTGCATTTCTGTCTGTCTCCAGTCCATTTGAAAGTCGTTTCCCTATAAATATTGGTATCACCGGATTCGTGGCTACTACAGGTGAGGTATGTGGAGACATTAATTGGGTTTATGTTTGTGGTGGTTATAATTATTTTATTAAATATTAATTTTAGAATACTCGCCTCAACGAATTAACGTTTCAGCCAGATTATAACAATCGAAACGATTATAAGCAATTTATTTGTTAATTTTTTCATTTATGTCGATCTTTCAGCTCAAAGATTCATTTTGACAAAATCTTGGCTGTACGAATTTTAACTGCTTCACACTCGAAAGAATAAACATGAATTGAATCTAACTTCATTCGTTTATCTTGATGACGGATTGCTGAAAGTACCTATGATTCATCTTCATGTTATAAATTTAGTACCTATAGTCGACTCTCATAGTCCGTTCCCCTAAGAACGTCATCTTATTTTTATGTCATCTGATGTTACAGTGGTTACTGGTTAGCGTGAAAATTTTCAAGTACCTAACTTACCTATGATATGAAAGGTTGAAATTAGGTTCTGACTGATTGAAAATAAACTCGTATGGTAAATGGTATGGAGAAATTTTACTTCAATTTATCAGCAGTTTATCGAGGTAAATTTTTTGAATACCATTACAAAATGAAGGTGTTTGAAATTATATTTGGCCTAATATCAATTTAATTTAGCTAACTCGGAAATTAATCTCATTGCTCAAAAGTTCAATCCAAGGATTGCTGAGGTCATTTGAGAACAGTGGCTGATTCAGGATTAGCCTGATGCTGGTCGGTGGGTGGAAAAACTAAAATACTATAATGAAGGAAAAACATTTTTCTCCAGGTAGTTGGTAGACAATAGACTGTAGTTGAATCGAAGGAGGGGTAATTTTATTCTGTGTCAGGTTGTATCTAAAGAGGGGTTACATCCGTGGATTCTTCACTGTTTGAGATATAATCATATGAAAAGTTATGAAAAATAAACTTAAATAAAAACTGATGTCTGCATCATTTTTTTTTTTGTTCCTTTAACTCTTCACTAACCACACTGAAACGATTAAAAAATTAATCTAAAGTAAATGAGTATAATTTGCTCAGTTTCGAGCAATTTGACAGCTGTTATAGTTACTAAAACTTCGTTTTTTAAAATTTTGAGAATTCGAGTTACTCTTTTAATTGTAAAAATAGATAGACTGACGCTATGTGCATAACACTTCCGTCGAGATGTTCCAAGTTATATCCATGTTTGAAATGTTATAAACATTTCTCTTTACTCGTGCTTTCACTCATTCGTTAATTTGGCTGAATCATTAATGACCGTGGAGTTAGCTTAACTTTGTTTTCATAAGCAAATAGAAGGAAAAAAAAATTACCGAATGAAAATAAAATCAAAATTAATTATTACAATAATTATGTTTTGAATCTAAAAAATTGCATGTTTTTTGTTAATTGTGTTTTGCGACACTCTCAAAGATATTGCAATTCCCTATCAATTTTTTCTTTTATTTTTGTTCGCTCATCGTGTCTAGCGAATTAACGAAGTATAGGCCTACGTTTGTAGTCCTTATTAAATAAAAGTAAAAAATAAAAATGTTCCAGGATAATGATACAGTCCTGTTAAATTATCATCTGAATGAGAAAAAAAAATCAGCCTATAAACTTTAAATATATTTTAATTATATAGGGTTGTTGGGTGAATCTCCTGGAATAACATATCAAATGTTGCTTGCTCCTTACCTCTTACATTTCTGGAGAGGGAGTGTTTATCCTTCGAAATTTGGTTTTTCGCGTTTTTCTCCGCAAATTTTGATTTTGTAATAAAAATAGATCGGTATAAAATTGTTCAGTATAAAATTTCCTACAAACAAGGTTACATGCACCATTCTTCAGTGAATATGTTTAGTAGCATTATATGGGAGATATAACTCTTAATTATCATTCTATTTAGAAAATTCGTAAACTAAACACATCTTTTCTACCCGTCCACAACCCTGTACTATCCCCTCCACTTTCACAGTTTTTTGTTTTTGGTTGTTTTCAAGACTCTTTGGAGAGGAAAGGGGTGTCGGGAAAATAATTACGTGTAACCTTTTTTGTAGGAAGGGGTTATGAAAGGGGCGGATGGGTAGAAAATATGTATTGGGTTTACGAATTATCTAAATACAGTAGTATGATAATTACGAGTTATATCTCCCATATAATGCTGTTAGCATACTCACTGAAGAATGGTCGTTTTCAAAGCTCTATGAAAGAGAGGAATATGGCTGGGAAAAAAATCGCCTGAAAATTTTTTTGTAGTAAATTTTATCCTGAACAATTTCTTACGGACCTATTTTTATGATAAAATTAAAATTTGTGGAGAAAAACGCGAAAAACCAAATTTTAGGAGGTAAACACTCCCCTCTCCAAAAATTCCAGTGATGGGAGGGATGAAAATTTTAGTATTTCAATCTGTGGGACCCACCTAACAACCCCATATCGTTGAAGTTTGTATGCTAATTTTTTTTCGTTAAGATTTGACTGGATGCTTTGCACTTTGAAGATTATTAATTTTTTTTTCTTCTGTTTGTGTGTATTTCACCGATAGACCGTCAGTATTCCAAATGCCTACGAAGACAGTAGATTCGATCCAAAAGTCGACGAAGATACCGGATTCAGGCATAAAACCATTTTATGCATGGCAATTAAAAATTCGTCCGGCCAAATTATCGGTGTGATTCAGGTACCTACAGTAATTAATTTGATGCTTGCTTGCCTGCCTGCCTACAAATTAGGCAGAGTAGATGAGTGTTGGAGGACGTGGCACGTTCTCTATTCTTTTTGGTAATAGCTTTACTGAATGAGAAAGAAAAAAAAAGAAATATGATATTTTAAATTATAATTGATAAAAAAAAAAAAAAACTTTGGTATGTGCCGCAGTTGGTGAATAAATTCAACGATCTTCCGTTCACGAAAAATGACGAAAACTTCGTCGAGGCGTTCGCCATATTTTGCGGAATGGGTATACATAATACTCACATGTAAGTGAACCTAGCTCATTGACGATTGAGAGAGTTCCGTGTTATAAAGACCAGATTTTTGAAAGTGATTTCTTCGTATCATTGATTTTGATTTTCGCTCGTGCAGGTACGAAAAGGCTGTGATAGCGATGGCTAAGCAAAGTGTAACTTTGGAATTATTGAGTTATCACGCGTCCGCATCCTTGGAAGACGCCTTAAGATTGAAGGTAAGTGTTTAAATTTTCGCTTTATTTTTCTTCCGCTCCATCAGGAATGCAGGCTACTTAAAATCTATTTGTAAAAAAAAAGCTATGAAGTATTAATTTGATTTAGTAAGAATTATGTAAACCATGTTTGGAAGTAATTGTTCAAGAAAATTTTGATTTTACAGAAATCGGTCGAAAATACATTGTATATAAAATCGAAAATAGCTAGCTGACAATGACAAATCATTTATTTGCGTTCAAAATTTGTACTTTTGTCCAGTTGTTCGACTTTTTTAACCTCTTTCTTTATTTTACTATTTAGATTAAATTTTTGTTTTTCTGAAAAGGACTATTTTATACGGTGTTACGTCAAAAAAGGCTGGTTGAATTTTATAAAAAACTTCAGAAGTTTCCCGAAAACTTGAGTAAAATAGCATGCGTTGAAACAGGCGCGTGCTCTCATATGTTGTGAAATATAATGCATCGGCCTCACATTTTAATTATTTTTTAATGGGTCAAAGGGAAGAGTGAGCGCAGTAAACGAAGTTGCTCCTTCTGTAATAACTCTTTACATTGATAAGTGTTAGGAGTAACATTGCTCCCTTCATTTTTAAGACCCATCGTGAGCTTATATGGATTTGAGTAGGCTTTGAACGTGAGCTATGATGACTATAAAATGGAAATTGTATAGGCCTCCAAATTTATGAGTACGCGCTTGTCCCTATCTTAGAAATATTTTATTGCATTATATTCGTAAAATTCAGTATAAATCCTTGTGTGAATTTAGGTTTAAATTCCACGATTTTTTATCAGCAAATGCTACTTTCCTTTAGAATTTATCTGTCGAGTGTATCTGTCCATTTATTTGCGACAGTAATGTTCCGAAAAAAAGCAAAAAATTCATTTTTTTTGTACTTTTGCCTATTTCTGTAGGATGAATTCATTTTTGGAAAAAAAAAAAAAAGAAAAAGAAAGTGAACTCAGTTTGAAGTGTCACTCGTTAAGTTAAAATTATGAGAATCTAATTCGTGCGCATTTTTGACATAATTTTCTCTATAATTCAAGCCTGAGGTATAAAATTTGTTTTACTTGGTTTTGATACAGAAATTAATAAAGTGATGTAAACATTTTTATTTATGAGAAGATTCATTAGGAAATGCGAAATTGTTTGTTATATTTGTTACATACGCTCTCGTAGGTATATATGTAGCCTACTATTCCTAATTATCTGAACTCATTGCTTGTCATCTCATGATTTAAATGAACAGTTGCAAAAAATTGTTGTGTTATATTTCAGTTTTTTGTTAAATCCACTTAAGCAAAACAATTTATTAGATTACTATTTTAGTTCGAAAACGAAACAAACAGAAAACATTTAATTTTATTTAAAAATAAAAGAATGAATACCTATGAGTGATGAGTAGTCGTGAGTTTTCCAAATATATCATAAATTAGAAAATATTGCTGCTTCTAATGTTTATTTCATAGCCATTTTAGATTATGTTCTGTAAAATTACTTTTCACTTAAAAAAATTCCTTTCTACAATTTTGAATTATTGCATTATTTATTGAGATTTATTTTTGTGTGTTAAATGACAGTTAGTGCAAGTGACCCACCTCTATGCTCCCGATTAGAGACAAGCAGTCAGGCTCCATGTGGGAGTATCTTACACTATCGACAGATATTTAATGAAAAATCTGTACATATAAAATACTACAGGCTAAAAACTGTTGGAAACACTATCACTCTAGAACCACTGGATAAATTTGCATGAGGTTTTGCAGAAAAAATTGTGTTATTCCAAGGAAGGTTTATTGCTATAAAGGAAGTCCCTTGCCCCCCTCGGAGAAAAGTCACCAGTTTTTACCATCTTTGGAAACAGAAAACGAACAAAACATTTCTTGAATCGAATAAAAAGGAGGAGAAAAAGGAATTGAAAAAAATCTTCTCCCTTTCACTTGGTTAATTGTCTGATGATTGCTGATTAATGAGGTGGATATGAATCTCTCTGTCTCACTATGTTTCATTTTTTTTAATGGGGTTTCATTTGGATCTAAAACAAAGGATTCAACAAAATTATTAGACATCACGCAAGTGAAGTTGTGGGTAACAGCTTGTGTTCAATAATTCTTAAAATTAATTAAAGTAAAATAAAAATAAAAATGAAAATGGAGCAAAAATAAAATAAGCTTAAGTAATATTATGAACAAAATGAATAAAATACTTTTTACCGAGTTTAAAATGTATACCTATGCATCGATGAAGTATCTTCTTTTGATTAAATTGAAAATAATCCTGTAAAATAGGTATTTCTTTTGAAAACTTGGAGTTTTTAAGTGAACTTTGGCTCAAAAAAATTATTCGTAGTTGTTGTACAGTTTCGTGTCAGTTAAATTCGCTGCATTGAAAAAAAAAATTTAATCGAAGCCATTAATATTACGCCATAGCCTCCTTACGGATAAACATTCTTCGATGGAGAAGAAGGGTTGAAGCCTTGAGGATAGGAATTTTTTTTTAATCGATTTGTGACTATAATAAATATACAACCTTAAAAAATATTTTGTCGAAAGTATTCAGTCAAAACTATTTAAACGAAATTTGTTTTTCCGTTAGTGTGTGTGTGCGTGTATTTGATACTCACGCTGACGAAATGTTTCGTTGTTTCCAACATGAAATGAATCTAACAGTGTTACCTCGTTTATGTTGAAAAAATTCTTGGGCCGGTACAAGTCAAAGCACTGTGAAGTGGTGCTTCATGGCTTGTATTATCTTGTATTATCTAGGTACATTCAAGTGCATGTTTTATAGGGTAACGAAAGAAAACATATTTTACTGTTGAAACGTTTATAAAATGACTTCAGTCCCTTTTTATTCTTTACACAATATTCACTCATCAAGGAAAGAATCTTTTTTACCTATAATTGCTTGTCACAACTCTTTAGGGCAGGAAAGTTGGTTTTGCATTTCATTGTGTAACGTTTTCAACTGAAGTCGCTATTAATAGGTACACCTTTTCTAATTAGATGTCCATCTTCACGAAAACTCATTTAATTTAGACATAGTTCAACTCTTACGTAAATTTTTTAGGAAAAGTCACTAGATATACACCCATTTTAAAATTTTCGTTTTAATATTTTTGTAGAGAGGGTTGTTATTCTATTCTTACACTGATTGCAAATATTAACGAAAATTTTCTCGACTGAGAAATCACTAAATAGCTCAATGCAGGACGATTTCAGGCTGCTAAGGGTGTGCTACTCAGTAAGAAAGTAGTACTTTAAACTGCATTCTAGGTACCTTAAATACTACTGAGAATGTACTAAATAATGTTGAGCAATATGTACTGTGGTAGGTCGTGTAGTATAAATTACAGTGTGGTAGGAAGTGCATACTGCACTAGGCTGCATTGCATAAATTGCAATTAACGAGATTGCATTACGATTATTACACTTGCAATACACCTTCCATGGTCCAAGTTGATTTTTCACCACTCAACCATCCTGTATAAAGCAGGTTGGCTGCCAGTTCTTTCAACTATTTAATCACAGTGGCTGGCTACTGATGAAAATATTGTGTAGGGTTATATTAGCTGAGTGACATCACAGTTATCTTCGAATAATTTTTACTCATTACCTTAATTGGTTTCTGACCCTCCACTTGAGAGTAAAATTGTGCATTGTATTGCAGCATAAGTGTCATAGCTCACAACAGCACACACCACTGTAGCCAGTGCAGTCATTCGGGCATTGTGACCGCTAACACTAATGAAAATGACTTGTGTAATGAACACACCATCTGTACTCGTATTGATTAATGCAGTATACCCTGCCTGCGTGCCATTATTTTTGCTTTTTCTGCAGAGTTCACATACCTCTGTCATACCCTGTTTTCTCCATCGATGCCAAAATTCCTACTTTTAATTACAACGAATTTCTTATCATTATTCTTGTACCGAAATGTTGTATGCCAGACGTAAATGCCTTCATTCTCTTATAAGCAGTTCCGCGTGACTGACAATGTCAATGAATACCTACCAAATTCCTATTGATTGATTGTTAGTTTAGGTGCCAATACTGCTTAAAGTACTTGCACACGCTTATAATTAACGACACTTGTGTTTGTCAGTATACTTTTTAAAAAGTACAATTAATGACCTGTCGTCGTTGAAAATGAAAAATACTTGACGCTATATTATGTACCAAACCTATTGTAGATGTAGTTTGCTATGAAGTTTGCACCGCTGCGCAAACTGTACCTACAAGTGAAAAATAGTTGTATTGTAGAACTAACCGTTTTTTTACTTGAGCAACACCTTATTTCTGCAACGCACATGAATGAATTATCAATTTACAGATATCTGCGTATAATAATTCTCTACATTCTGACCTAATCTTGACGGTCAAGCTTTGGCTTAAACTTTCGTCTTAAATTTTTATCGAATCTTTTCTCGCCGATTTCTTTATATTCACTCCCTAATAAGGTTTGAATTAGTTTACGAGACACGAATATGCAAGGTACCTTTCGCCAAAATTTTTCTTTCGCTGCAAAACCTTGGATTCTTGTTCAGTGGTGCTGATGACGCTAATTGTTATGCGTAGTGCGAAAACTAAAATTCAATCGTTTAGCATGCGTACCCACAATGGATACTGATAAGTTTGTACTTTGAAAACCTGTATTGTTTTTTGCTTTATCCTTGAATAGATTTCGCTTTTTATTTATTTACTGTAGGTATTTGTTTACTAAATTTTTTTAGTTACTCATGAATCAGAAATTAATTGCTGTAACTGAATTATGCATTTTCGTCGAATGTTATTTAGTCCCTAGACAATTAATATTTGATGACACTGAATATTTGGTCAAGATTTGAGCTATAAATTTGAAATACATTTGAACTGATGATGAGCTAAAGTAAGGCTGAGACCGTATCTTTGAAAAAAACTCAGCGTTTTGTTCTGAATACTGTAAACGTGATTATGGAATGACTTTTTTGAGAGACGTTTGTGGGCAGCTGCTAATCAAGCGTAAGAAAAGAGTCTGTTTGAGTGGTGGGGTTTCTCGCGACGTCTTAATCGATTTCAGTTGGCAAAATCCTGTCAGTTAGTTGTTGACTTTTTTTTTTTTTTTTTTTAATTTTTCCGAAACTTAGCAACCTTTTTATAAAAAATATGACCAAATTTGGAATTTCACCTTCTTTGATAAACCGCTTCGAAAAACTACTGCATAAGATACATCTAAAATAGATGCCGTCTCATCTGTTGATATCTTCGTGGATAGGGGAGAGGCTATTTCTCATCTTGATATTTGCTGTTAATTACTGATCTTGTTACGAATGTTTCTTGTGTTTATTTGGTGCAAATAGCCAACAAACAAACCAATAAGAACACTCAGGCAAATAGCTACGAATATCTTTTAATCCGTAGTGAATAAAGGGAAAGATCGAATGATCAGCGAATGTTTGTGTTTGGTATAAACGCAGCTTTACATGTGCCTCTCTTACTCCGTCATGTTATTATTGGTGACATCTATGCAGATCCAGATCCAAAGGGTAAAAGTAAAATTTCCCCCACCAAAACACCAGAAAAAAAATGGAGGGGAAGCTAAAAAAAGTAAAAGTAGATAAGCAGAAAAAATCCGACCAAAGTTTCCTCCTAAAATGTCCAAAATTAAAAGAAAAAATGAATGTATGGGTCAGAATCTGAATAAAACCGTCCAGATTTGTTGAAGGAAAAAAAACAAACCCAGTGTAGGGATGCAGCTGTATGCACTATTGCACCTTGTCACCACCATTGGCATTGTAGCCATGTTGTGCGTCATTTTTGATCTAACCTGTGCATTGCTAGTTCGAATCCCCAAGCCAACAGCCCACAAAACTGGTGACTCCCGATGTGAGACAAATACTCAACCACTTTCACATCCCTCCTCCTTAGAGTGGCATCGAGCCATGACAGCCTAAGTCTGTATTGATATACAGCAGCCTAGCTCGGCCATCTATTGTTGTGCTTGTGTTGAAGCATTGGGGGAGTGGTTGTAAGGACGCAAGTGTATGCACTATCGCGCCTCCTCGTCACTATTGGCGTCATAGCTGCGTAGTGTGTCATCGTGTTTTCCCAACCTGTGGGTTGCCAGTGTGAATCTTCGAGCCGACAGCTCATACCCAACTCCATAAAATTATTGGCGTTCCTCCCAAAAACATTGAAATTTTAGATACGCTGCTGCATCTAAGTGACACAATTTTGTCATTATTTTGCAACTGCTTGATGTTTATGTGTCAATCTTGTACCCATTGAGTAACCCACCCACACATATGTATAACATGTGCCATATGTAGCACTCAAGTGTCAAATTATTTTTTTATGTCATCTTCGTAAACCACTTTAGGCAAAATTTTGATGATTTGAAACAGTAGAACATTATATTTTGAAATTAAAACTGTTTTTCTGGCGCTGCATTGTTACACCAATTGGATGTGTAAGTTTGAAAATAGAGAAAATTAGAGACAATAATGGGAAGAGGATTTTTATAGCTAATGTGGGGAAGGGAAATCAAGGGAATAGTGAACTGAAGTGAATATTATTAATATTTTTCCAGGCCTTTTTTGGCCACCCCACTCTGTTCAGTTGTGTATTCAATGGTTGCTTCTCTTTGACCCATTTCGCACCCTCTCGGATAGCACTATATAATATGCAGTTGTATGATACATTCGACTATAATTAAAAACGTGGCTCTTTCGCTTTTTTATGTTCGCAGAGCATGAGAATTCCATCGGCAGCCAAATATAAACTGCATAACTTCAGTTTTGACGACTATGAATTGGACGACGACGAGACATTGAAAGTGAGTTTATTTTATTTGTTTGGACTTTTTCGAATACCTATGCCAAAATTCAAAAAACCTTTCGCCCTACATTTGTACCTACTCGCCTGTTTATCTGGTTGTTAACCGTTGTTTCGCTATACCTATCGTAGGGTGTAGGCTTTACATACTTACATATTATAACCTTAATTAGCCTGATGGTGTTTTTCTCATTCGCTCACATATTTGTGATGTTTCTTACCTGTAGGCATGTTTACGTATGTTTCTGGACCTGGCGTTTATCGAAAGATTTCACATAGATTACGAAGTGTTGTGTCGTTGGTTATTGAGTGTGAAAAAGAATTACAGGAACGTGACGTACCATAATTGGAGGCACGCCTTCAACGTTGCCCAGACAATGTTCGCTATTATCACAGTAGGTATTTACCTCAAGTCTTTTGATATACCAAAGAAATGACACGTCATGCAGCTTAGTTTCTTCGTAAATGCGATTTTAAAGACGGCCGCGATAAGTTAATTTCGAGTAAATACGAACTTTCGGCCTTGATTCTTTCCGTCTTCTACTCTAGACACGGTACCTTCCTCACTTCTTTTTCCTCTATTTTCTTCCCCAAAAACGTGTTGATATTTTTTATTTTTTTATTTTTCTTTTCATTCGCTTTTTACTCGAAATTCGCGCGTAATTTTCCGTGGAATTCCCTCTTTGCGTAGCCGTTTTCTGGATACGTGATCCATTTGTAGTGCATAGAAGAGAGAGTTGGTTGGTGGTTTAATCTTGAGGCGGAGGAAGGGTTTTAGAATGGTTTTGCCCAAATTCAGAATGTGACCGCAAAAAAATCGTTGGTTCCATGAATTGTGAACATTTTCATGCGAGTTAGATGATCATTATTTGCCATTCATTGTGGTATATTACATTTTTTCGATTTTTTGTGTACTTTCACACTTTCTTTCGACTTCTTTCTTACTAAGACTGCTCCAAGATTTTGTTTTTCGTATGGGAGATAGTAGGTGGAGTAAATCGCGGTGAGTTGTTCTTTAGAATTAGAAAGTTGTTATCTTCACAAATGCTCAAGATGGGTGAAAGATATCTTCCTATAGTTTTTGGGAGCCATGACTCCCTGCGTCCTCCCCGCTGGAGTCGCCGCTCTTCGTGTCCAGCAGTATCAGCGTGTAATGGAACATATTAAAACTTGAATTTGTGGTATGAACGTCGGCGAAAGATGCATGGCAGAGAACTTAACCCACCTAAATTTCTAAATATTTTTCTTAATTCTGTCATTACTTACAGAGTACGCAATGGTGGAAGATTTTCGGTGAAATCGAATGTCTGGGTTTGATGATCGCATGTCTGTGTCACGACCTGGATCACCGGGGCACGAATAATTCGTTCCAAATAAAGTAAGTTGAAAAACAATTCTGAAAATCTTTCTTTCCCTTTTTTTCTACTTTTCAAACATTTGAAATCGTATACGTGGCACAAGTTGATGCCGGTTGATATCATTCGATTCGATTCGAACAAATAACGAAAAATAAACTCTTGTGATTTTTCAATTTACTTCGTCTATCATCTGTTGTGTACGCCTACAATCATTCGTATGCTGATATATAAATGAATGAATGAAAGAATTGAATCAAAACGAGTGAATCCGACAAGAACGATTAATTTTACCCTAGACAAATACAATTCTGTGAAATTCAGGAGCAATAATAATCTATAAAACCGTTTTTCGTTCACGTTTGCATTCAGCGTTCTATTCTTGCACAAGCCACAGGAGTAGGATTTCCCCCCAAAAAATGATGTGCTTGTCACTATGTCTTATTTTTAAACTCCGGAAGTCCAGCTTCGTAAATCTTTTTCTTTGAAACGTTGACAAATGAATTTTAAAATAAAAATTGTGACTAACACGAATTTTCATTTATTTGTCAGGGCTTCTTCACCCCTCGCCCAATTATACTCTACATCTACGATGGAGCATCATCATTTCGATCAATGCATTATGATTCTAAACAGTCAGGTGAGTGAATTGTCAATCCCGTCTGTACGAATGTTTAGAAGTTCGATACTATTTTCAACACGTTTTCGCAGTTATATTTCAGAGAACAATTTTTCTGCTCTTATACTTGTACGATTAGCTGATTTTACCATCCTAATGTTTTTTTTGTTTTGTTTTTTTAGGGAAATCAGATTCTTGGAAATGTTTCGCCCGATGAATATTCGCGTATTGTAAAAGTTTTGGAGGACGCCATTTTGTCCACCGACCTCGCCGTTTATTTCAGGTAATTGAACATTGTTGCGTAATTATACCTATTTGCAAAAATCGTTTATGTGTTTTTCTCAGTACCTATCCAGAAATATTTGTGTTATGTCTCTTTTTTTTTTTCTTCAGACTCGCTTCTAATAACGTGTGAAGCCACCCTTCCACTACTACGCCACATTTAGCGAATTATCGTGAGCTCATTGGGCGTATAGCTAACTTGTTTTTTGTGGAGAGACATCTACAATGAGAATAACACTTGGTTTTTTCTCTACCAGTGTTGAAAACTTCATCCAACCTCTCTGTGTGTCCCCGGTAAATCTGAAAGAATTCAGCGTATTTTCTATATATTAGGGAAAATAGCATGTATAATGACGTTTATTCTGTAAAATCGCCTTAGTTTTTTTTTTCCTCCCTAATCTTTAGACACAAAGGTCCCGAACATGCTAAAAGTCTCAACTTCCACCTCTCTTGCCTCGATAGAAATTACAGGAAGTGTGCCCCCAATAAGTTTTTTGCAATTTTCTCTATAACTAACAAAAATAGTTCAGTCAAAAAATGTTTATCATTAAATTTTCAGCAAAATAGGTTATTATCTTTTTTTCTGTGCGACGATCCCCGCTCCTAAAAAGTGGGCCTGAGAAAATCATTTTTTGTATTAAGTTGAGCTAACGTACCAAAAACCATAAATTTTACCAGTAAAAACTTGAAATAAATGCGTAATAACTTGGAAACTATTTGTTCTATTGACCTGCAATTGGGCTAAAAAATATGTAGTATAAGATGTATTACATTGTTCCGGCTGAAAATTTTCATATGGGACAAAGTTGATTTCTTAGTACATTTTCCTGTCTGTGTTTGTCCGCCGACCTAAAAAAGCAAACATTAACGCTCCTAGAGGGCCTAAAAAGTTAATGGAGTGTCTTTTGCATTGCAGTCGGTTAAAACGACGATATGGTTGATGTGAGGTAGATGGGAAAATGTACACCAAAATCTACTTTTTAAACTATTTTTTCAAAGTTACCAACCTATATAAAAATTTTCAGCTGGAACATCTCACGTAAAACTACTTATTTTTTAGCGCTGAATCGAGTCGATATAACTAATAGTTTACTAATTATTACGCATGTTGTACCTAGTTTTTATTGGTAGAATTCACGTTTTCTGGGAAACAGGTATATTATAGCTTAACTGAATGCAGAAAGTGGTATTTTTCAGGCTTACTTTTTAGGGAGTGGTAAGCGTCGTATATAAAAAGTGATAATAACCTTTTTTATAGAAAATTTAGTGTTAAACACTTTTTGACTGAATTATTTTGCCGTACAGTTGATACTTTCCGAGAAAATAGTAAAAAGTTGATTTAGAAGCTTATTTCCCGTAATTCAAATCGAAGCAAGCGAGGTGGGTCTTGAGACTTTTAGTATATAATTTAGGACGCCCATCCCTAAATATTCGTGGGAAAAAAAAAACTACAGAAAATTTCCGCAATGAAATTTCTATTTTCCGTGGACTTCTATTGGCAAATACTTGGACTGAGTTACAAAAGAAATTTAAAAAATAAAAAACGTAAGTTTGTGCCGGGACACACAGTTGAAGTGAAACTTGCGATGATAATAAATAAAAAGAAAAGAAAAGAAAAGGAGAAGAAAAAGAACAAAAACAAGAAAAAGAAACCACACCGCTTTTCCCCGAATACCGATACATCAACGACAAAGAATTTCATTCCTCCCTATCCTCACTGTTGTTTTCTTCTTTCTTTTACTTCTCCTCTTCATTCGCGTAACACTGTTTTCATCGTCCAATATGCAACAAAACGCTTTTACTATGTATGTATAATGTCCCTATAAAAGTTTCATTTCAAAAATAAAAAGAGTTGTGTCTTCATTAAGACCCCTAAAATGCGTCATAACTTATTCCAACATACTATTTTGCATAACGTTTTTAAATAATTCAAACAATGATTCAATTTGAGTGAATCTTTTACTGCCTCAGATAGCTGTTGTGTAAGGTCGGTGATTAAAAAAAGGTACTTCACTCCCTCCCTCGTTTAAAAAATATGAATAGCAGTAGCCTGTAACAGCCAAAAGAAGTATTGAAGTATCAAAATAACACAGATCACACTTACTTCAAGAACAACAATATTGGAAGGAATATTATTATTACTTGAGAATTAAATTAAATTAATTTATTTACCATCCACTAATATGGTAAACCTTAACTTTAATCAATACTTTAAATAAAATTCAAACAGAAAGTAAAATTCAACGATTTATTAAAATAATAGTTAGTATATACAACAGTATAGTAAAATGTTCAAGATACTTCAAGACTACTTGATAGGTATTAAGTTAACAGTTCCAAGACTGAAATAAAGACGATACAATTTTCTATTGCCAATATGAGTTTATATACCCTATCAGGGTGTACAATTTTACACTGTGATTAGTGTGTGAAGTAGGGATTTATTAGAAGGAGGGATTTATTAGAAGGAGGGATTTCGTTTATTCGAGTATGTTCAAGGGACCAGTGTATTGAGGTCACTGAATATCCAGTTAGGTCTCGTCATAAAATGTGTCGAATGTTTTAAAACAGTAAAGAAAGAAGAATGAGAAATAATTTACAAGGAGAAATGTCTAAAGTAATGGAATTTATTTCCTGTGAACAAATATGTTCATCAATTAATAAAATAAATGAATATATACGTTATATAGCCATTTTTTTGGCATTGAGGGGGGCATTGGCGTCTAACACATATGGAGCGAGGAGCAGTTGCTCCACATAGGAGCTACCATATGGAATGTTGAAAAAATTCTACAAAACCAATCAAAGGGTGTAGTCGAAGGGTGAGGTGAGGAGTCCAAAAAAAAACTATATCAACTGTCAAAAATGTTGTTTCCCTCCATACGGGATTTAGAAACTTAAGCGCTAAACAACCTTTATAAAACTAAATTATAACAATCTAACTAATCTAAGTATGAAAAACTTATTGCAAATATTTTCCCTGAACACCTTGACCATCGTACTATTTTTATGTACGTATATGTTCACCATCAAAGCTAACCTGTGTGATACTCTTAGTTAGCATATCCCAATTATTTTCTCAGTGGTCTGCGGGGCGTAGTAGGTTAAGTGCTCGGCTTTACGATCAAAAGTTTGTGAGTTCGAGACTGCTCACCGTCACATTCCTGACCCAAGATGGCGGTGTATTCGATTCAATACAATTGATACTCCAGTATGCGAATGAAAAATTCATGTTTGATAGACTCTTGGCTATTAGATCCTGACCATCCCCATCTTCCACCTGGACGTCCAAATAGATCTTCCTGCCGCTGGGTAAAATGATCACGTAAGCCAAAGCTCGTTAAAAAATAAATAAAAAAAAGTAGATGAAAGGATAAATTATTGAAAATATGTATATAAATCTAATTCAATATTGTATTTTGTGGCGACTTTCCAACTGCAGATATTTGCATTCAAACGTTGTTTTGCCTTATTTTTCTTTATTTCAACGTATCTTCAGGTATACTTTGGAACTGTAAGGTCTGAACACCGACTTAACCATCGATTTTGTCCTTTTTGCTAAATAATGGAAAATTCATGCGTCTGCGAGGCGTAATGGTTGGATGCTCGTCCTTGTAATCGACATGTTGATACTTCCAGCCTGCATACCGGACCCACAACGGCGGTGTATTCATTTCTGTTCTGATGGTGCTTTGATATGCGATTGAAAAAATTCTTGTTAGTAGACCTACCTAAAACATTGCTGACTCCCTTCCAAGACTTTGGTCTTAAAAAAAACAATATAACACTTTTTTTCGCATTATTTCACTGTCTTCCTGTTTTATAGTATAGTTATTATTAACTTTTATTCACCCCATCTTAATGTAATCATGTACCTACTCACAACATACCTATTTGAAAAATAAGAATGTTTTTTTTAGTCTGGTAATAGTAGTTAAGCACACTCGAAGTCTACAACATTAGTTTATCTATTCATTTTATAAAGTAAAATGTTAATTTCTCAGTGTTTCGTGTGCTACATTCCAGCTACAGTGAAGAACTTCGCCAATTGTGCTGCCTTAGGTATCCGTTGCGAAAGAACTTATGAGAAGATAAAAAAAATTTATTAAGTTATTGAACTTGTCGCTTCGAAAAAATTTCATTGTAACAAGGTATCTCATTCTGGGTTTATGCGTGAACACGAAAGTGAATTTGGATGACTTTGGTCGTTGAAGCAATCATCGGAAAATCAAAAAGAAAGCATAGCTAACTAAATTTAAACTCAGTAATGGAAGGAATATTAGTATCGACTTACTGTTACGTATTAAAAACATGAATCCAAATAATTTTTGGGAAGTATTTATTATCACGATTCCGAGTTTGAAAAAATAAAAAATCCTAACAAAGCACTTGAAAAATATAAGATTTAAAACAGTAGGTATTACTTGGAATTACAATGAATGTTTGGGAAGTACGCAACCATTGGTGGGAATCGAAAATATTACTAGATCATAAATCACCAGTAATAATTAATTTTGTACTCGCGTCATCCATGACTAATCATTAATCACCATTCACAAGACACGTGTGTTTCTCTGAATCATCACTGCGATTATTAATCATCATTCAATACAATCATTACCTTCCGTAAATTTATGAGAGGAAGGATTTTATGTAGTTTTTTAAAGTTTTGTATTGGGTTTTATTTTTGGAGTTATCAACAAGTTTAGTCAGTAAATGAAAATTTTTCTTTGGTAGTGTTATAGGAAAATATCATTGAGTTTTAATCTTCCCCCTCCGCCCGTTTTACCGGTTCAGTAGATGAGTAAAAATTGAAAAAATTCTCCCTCAATGAATTTGCTCTTATTTTGGGTTTAAATAAGATAGGTACTTAATATTTCGGGCGAAAAAAAGAGAACGATGAGTAAATTAATTATTATTTGTGATGACGAATAAGGAATAAATGAGTGCGGTATGAATACTCAATATTCATCCGGATGCATAATATTCACTCGGATGATAAATGCCCAACATCGGAGGCAACATATCAAGCTGGAATCAAGACAAATTTTGGGGAATGCTATTATTGTTAGCTACCCTTCAGCTGAGATAGTCTAACCATCAATGAACCAAATAATATATAAATCTACTTGATGTCACTCGCAGATTTGCCTGCGCCCGCAATTCCCTGTTCTTTGTGTTTTGTCATTCAGTTTAGAGTTTCGCATTTCTCCTCTCCCTCTACCACAAATTCGCAAAACACGGCTAACAACAAAAACGTCGGAATCATAAGTAGTAACCTTATAAAAGATGTGACGATTTAAAAAAAAAGTAACAGATATATAAATATAAATACTGGAGAGAAAGGGAGTTGTAGATCAGTTTTTTTATTGCTTTTTATTCGTTTTCGTTCGTTTTTATTATTTATCTTTGAACTGCCATGAAAAAATGTAAGTGTTGAGTTTTTGTGACAGTTATCAACTTCTCCCACACATGATGATGAGCTAAAAACTTCGACAATGGCTTTGAACATTCCGTAGAACGACACAAATTAATTCTAAAAATTTCCTCGTGGTCTGTTCTGCAGTTCTGAAATTATAGGTTAACAAATATACTTACTTTGAATTTTATTACTTCCGAATTATGACGAGTATTTAGAAAAATATTTACTAATTCTCAAAGTTATCATTTGAGATCCTAAAATGGACCAAAACTGAAAAGACTGGCTCAAATTTTTTCCTCGATAATTTTTTTTTCTAAATTTGTTACGTATGTTTTCAGCATAAATTTTCTGAAATTACGTTATTTTTTAAGACGAATTTGTTCAAAATATAGGAAAAAATCAAATACTAGATTTTATTATCGAGCTATTGGGTAGTAGGTAGGTCTGCCGTGTGATATGCATGAAATGGACCGTACTTGAAAAATTTCGACCTTAAAAAAGAGTTTTCTGGCTGGTCGTCTAACCGTTATATGCCTTTGTACGTTATTCTAAATTCCTAAGATAAAATGTTATATGATTGAACGCTTTTGTCACGATTCGTGTGCATAGAAAACGTAAAATTGAAAAAAATAACCTGATGAAAAAACAATGCTCTTTTTGTCGGAGAAGTTGAATAACTCCTTTCATTGAATCCCTCTGCCCGAAAACTCTTACCACGATTTGGCATTCATAATTATCAGTTTCACGTAAAAAGACACGAATGAACCATTGTCAATTAATATTCGTATGTAGCAAATTGTATAACTTTGAAAAGCCTTAAATGGTTCCTATTACGTAAACATTTATTAGAAAATTTAAATGTTATTTTACTTTAATTACAAAATTTTTTCAAAATATAAAAAACAAATTTGATCCCTGAGCTCTCCGAATTCTCGTATTTTTTCGTTTTCACGCTATAGGTACTTTAAAAAGACATTTTTTCAATAAAAAAAAAAAAGTAGAAAAGTAATTACCTGACCCAATAAAAATTGAAAAAAAAATTTTTTCCCTCGTGTCTGAACTGAGTGTACCAAAGAGAACTCTTCTGATATAGCTGTATATTGATATTGGAGATGAGCTTATGTGATTACCTCAAAAAGTCGAAAAATGACTGGGAATTTTCTTAAAAAAATGTTAAAATTTCCAGAAAACTGTCAAAAGACGCAACTTCGTGTGAGCTTATTTATCGAATTTTAACTACTTATAAATTTTTTTTTTTAAATACAAATTATTAAACCACTAGTGATGTAGACATCCAATTTACTCAAAATAGTGTTAATAGTGCTCTAAAAAAAGAAAATATGTGAACCCTGCTGTGTACCAAATTTGGCCTTATCAACCCTTTAACCAACGTGGGGTATGAATAGGCGCATTTATTACTTTGTCTTTTCCTGGTTTCATTTGAGACATACTTCTCCCTCTCATTCCTACGCTCTTGGTCAGGTCATGACACAGCTCTATCAAACTAAAACCTAAATGAAGTTACACTTACTTAAATTTTAAAAAAAAATTGTGCTTTCTCAACGCTTCACTGGGCTAATGTGGTTGCATTGTTTCGTTTTGTTTCGTTTTTTGCAGACAACGTGGCGACTTCTTCCAGCTCGTCGAAAATGAATCTTACCAGTGGCACAACGAAGAGCACCGTAAATTGCTTCGCGGTATGACAATGACCGTTTGTGACCTCGCAGCCATCACCAAACCGTGGCACATTGAGAAACGAGTATGTTTCAAAGATTGAAATAAAATAAACGAATAAACCCTGCGATATTATGCAGTCTAATTGATCTGTTCATTATATTATGTCATTGGTAGGTCGCAGAACTAGTGACGTGCGAATTTTTCGAGCAAGGCGATATCGAAAGGAATAAATTCAATATAACGCCTATCGTAAGTTCTTGATTTATTTCCAGTTTTTCTGTCGTTTATTTCAACTTTTGTTCGTTCGTGGCAGCTGCGATAAAATTCGGTTTCGCTATTAGTCCGGGAATTATATGGTTTTGAAAATGAATAAATTGCTATCAAAAATTGGCCACTTTATTGTTTAATACATTTATTGGTTTTGTTCAAGATGACAAATTCTGTACAGATTCTATAAAATTAGGAGGGCTGTTGTACAAACAAACATTTTTTATGGTTTTAACTCCATTTAACAACTTGAATTTTATCGGAATAGCTTCCCAATTTTGCAGAAACGGTACAGAATTCCGTAACATGGAACGAAGCTATTAAATTAAAATATGTTACGTTGGTACTTAGTTGATAATTTTCAATTAAAAAAAAAAAATTTTAATCCAGTCCACTGGCCATTGAATATCATATTTTCTTCCAGATGTACTTGTTGGCTATGGGGCACATACCACATGCCTATAAATATACATATTTTGTATGTGGTGGAGATATTTTGCAAAAATATATTTGGGCAGATTTCTTAGTCAGACGTTATTTGACGTAATTGGGGTCGTAAATGATTCTTCGTTTGTTGTCATTTACTGCGGCGCATCGGTCAAGAGGGTGCTCTTGAGGTGCCCATGAGGCCATACTCTTCCCCTAAAATAACGTAAAATATGTTTAATCCCTTTTATACCCAAATTCGGATACTAGTCTTTTTATTTTTTTTAAACATCCCGACTCCTACCTACTTTCTCACTAAACATCGTCTCACTTCAGTTCTAGATCAACATTTCCTTGATCTTATTATTGTATACCTGTGATGGCTAAAAAGTAAAACAAATGTTTTCCCGATTTACTCTTGCATAATATTATGTAGACAGATTATATTAAATGATCTTCGATAAAATCTCTTCTGTGTCCTTTTTGCAAATGACTATTTTCTCATTTTTATTTTATTTTTTTCAGGACATTATGAACCGCGAGAAAGAAAATGAACTTCCCAAGATGCAAGTCGGATTTATCGACTCAATTTGTTTACCTATTTACAAAGTGAGTTTTAATCTTATTTATTACTCTTTTTTGTAGGTATGTAATCTACTTTCATGGAAAATTTTTTCTTTTGTGTGCATCTAAATGAAGGCCTCTAGCAAGTTTACAATTTGGAAATTACCGATAAAGCCTTTATGGTAGGAAATATTACCTGCATTTCATGTGATGACAAGTACCAAATTGACTGCAAATACGAAATTTTAAACAATGATTCGTTTAGTGTAGATGAAAAAGCATAAAATTGAACAACCTGTCTCAAATTCAAATATGAACTTCATAGAAAAGTCTCAAATTCCCCTCAGGCCGGGAGATAAGACTGTGTCCACCAGTTAAAAAAAAAAATTTTTTTTTCTGCAAGACCCACCCGAGAATTAAGTAAACTTTTTACTTGCCCCTCGACTGTTACAAAGTAGAGTATTTTAGCGTAACGTGGAAAAGAAATCTCGATTATTTCTTGCACGGTTGGACGAACTTATCACCCAGGTTGATAACTTTCTCCCACATCTCAATTTTATTTTTGGGTAAAATTGATTTTTTTTGCGTAGTTGCAAATTTTACTTTTGAGGTAGAGAGCGGAAGTGGGAAGAGATGTTCAAATTTTTTGATAAAAATATAAGTAAAATTATTAATTATTAATTTATTTAAAAAAATAGTATATTGTCTAATTAGTGCGGAAAGTAGGCAGTTCCACGAGTGTGTAATTTTAATAAGTCGTAGGCAAGTGCTACAAATTTCACGTCTGTGAGAAATTGCCTTTCCCCCCATGTGTTAAACAATATACTTTTTGTAATGTATGAAAGGAATTCCAGGGAGATGAAAGTGTGACAAAACCCAAGAAAAAAGTGAAAGAAAGAAATAAAGGTGCGAATAAATAAAATAAGAAACCTCTTCCCCTCCCCCTTAGGCGGCCCTGACTTTCAAGAATTTTCAGTAATTTTAATGAGAAAAAAAATCAATAGAAAACAAATAATGCAAATTGATAGCCTTCCTTCAACTAGTTCTTGTAGCATGGTTGGTATGGTGAACTCTGGAGTCCCAGCTACGAATCCTAGTCATGATGGAGAATTTTTCAGAAAACATTAACTAGATAGGAACTGTGGGACGCGAGTGAATCCCAGAACCATAACTGAAGTGAAGAAGATTGCCCGGCATGACCCCACCTTCACTCCAAAAAAAAAAGAAGATACCTTTGGCCACATCTTACATGTGAGAAACGAAACTTTACTATGTCTTATCTAACATTATGCTGGACATCCGGATTTTGTGAAAAACTGTCAAGTTACCCCTTCAATTGAACACAACATTTCAGATTTGAAACAAACCTCTCTTATTTCACTTACTGATTCCTCAGGTTCTATTTAAGTTAGAGAGCTGAGGTTAGTGTTGCTGGAAAGAGAATAAAATTTTAAAAATTTCAATTTTTAAATATTTTCAGGTGTTTGAAAATAAACAAATGAAAAAATCGCTAATTAGTATAAAATTGACTGGTTTTTGGAATCTAGAAACTTCTCCTCATTCACGCAATGATTCCTCAGCCATTATTTAAACAAGAGAGCTGGAATTGGCATTTCTGGAAACGAGAGAAAATTTTCTCGAATTTACTTTTCATGTGATTGTTTAATCATCTTCAGTTGCATGTAAATAAACGAAGGAAAAAAACAAAAAATAATAGAAAGTTTACATTTTTGGAATTTAGAAACCTCTTCTGTTTCAATCAATAATTACTCAACTGCTATTTAAGCTAGAAATCTGGTGTTAATACTGCTGAAAAGAAGAGAAAATTTACTTAAATCTTCGTTCCATCAGCAGTTTTAAACGAATACAAAAACGCAAATTAAGGAAAATTTGCAGTTTTTGTATTCTTTAAATACATTAACAAAACAATTTTTTCTTGGTAAAATGATTATTATTATTATTATTATTATTATTATTATTATTTTGGGAGTGGGTGTTGCAAAAAATAATTTGTGACATGTGAAAAGTAGGTGATTGTTACTCACGTGATTTGCAACTCTCCCAATGGCTCATGTCAGAAATTTCACACTTGTATCATATAAATAACCATTGTAACCAAAATACAAAAAGTATCCTAGCGGTAAAGTCTCTTAAGTCCTAGAGGACATGAAAAATGTATCTGATAAAATATTGTATAAACATTTCTCATGTAAATTATGTGATACACCTGCGTATAATATCATCAGTATCTCCATGTGAAACAGCTTGTGAGTTTTCTCAATTAACCACCTCCTTTAAACAAGACTAATGTATCAAAAATGCGACACTAGCTCTCTGAGGGTGCTTTTTAATTTGCAGGTTGTAATTTGAAGAAAACATTTGAAGCGAAACTTGTTTTGGCATGTTGGAATGAATCTAGAATAGAAAGCATTACGAAAAATATGCGAATTTGCTACAGATTCCCAACAAACTAATCAGTAAAAAAACAGAAGTCCAAATGAAAGAAATGAGAATGGGGGAAGTGAGATAGTTTGTACCCATTGACTATACGTATATACTATCGTAATCAGACTGCCAAACCAATGTTAATTTTTTCCACCAAACTTAGATCCAAGAAATGGATCCAACTCTCAGGTTTCGCTGCTGTTGTGGGATCCGAGTTTGAAAAAGAACAAAAAGATCCTCGACCATTGACGTTTTCTTTTATGTGCAGTAGACAATCTTTTTTTAAGGGGTTTTGATTTCTGTTGTCTGCAGCAGCCAACTCTTCAGTGTATAGGTTTTTTATGATACCCAATAAAACAAATGGACTAGTTGAAGAAAAATTTAGAGAAATATTAGTGAAAAAGGGAAGATCTGTACTACTAACCATTGTGTTTTAAAAAAGAACTTTATTTTGGATGAAAAACTTCTCCATTAAATTTGTCAGTCTTATATATATATATATATTCAGTCAGCGAGTATACTCAACCATAAGTTTCACTGCAGTCCCATGTACTCTGCTACAATCATATTTTTGTTGTTTTTTTTACAATAAAAAATGTCATTTCCTGACTCGACTTTGTATGTTTTGATATCAGTTCTCGTTGAAAATATGTTGTGGAGTTGTTGAATTAACTCCTATGAATAATCGTTTTTGACAGGTTGTCTCAAACTGCAATTATTAGCACATCCTTGAACTGAGTAAGATATGGATAACGCCGTTTCTTGTAATAGCAGAAAAACATATCCACGGTATCTTGTCCTTCGATAAACTGACTCGAGGATTCACGATAGTTCACTCATTGAATGAAACACTCCACATAATATGTACTCGCAGATGGTTCCTGTTGCCAGCTGAGTTGGATACTCGCCTCAAATTATTTCTCACCAGCTCTTATTCAGCTATTGTGTAGTTATTTTTCGACAAAAATATTAACATATTTGAATCACATGGGTCGTGGGTATTGTCGTTCACTTCTTATCAGAACAGTTCTTTCAATTTATCTTCTTGAGTCATCAATTATTTTTAGTTTTTCCACTTTACAGAACTAAAACGTTGGTGTTCACTGAGAACTAATTTTTGACAGAATTTATTCAGAACTAGAACTTCAAAATGTTGCCCTTTTTTTCCATGTGGAACCCACCTATAGTAGAAAAACTTGTAAGCAATTTTCAATTTAAGCGTTATATTGTGCCATTTCTTCTAATTTTGGAACTAATCCAGCCTTCTATTCAACATTTATAGTTGAATGTTCCAGTTTTTATAATGTATTGTAAAATATTTTAATGATAACTTTATTTTTCCTTTCTTGAATGCTATGAGGTTTTTGTTTATCCCTCCCAACCCCCACCCCATTATGATCTTCTGTCCTGTTGCGAAATAATTTTATATTCTAATCAGAATCTTGAATTTAAAAAAAATTCATAAAATTATATAAGTACTTATATTGTATTTAATTAATTATTTTCTCTGTTTCTTTTTTTTCCCAGGCATTTGCTAATCTCTCAGATAAGTTGGAGCCATTAGTCGAAGGTGTAACGAAAAACCGAGAACATTGGCTTAAAATGTCTGAAGAGGGATACCACGTAAATCACATTCCTTCCGAAAGCAATGACAGCGACTCTCAATAAAACGTCTGTCTGCTTGTTTTACTTTCTTTTCTTGAACAAAACAAAAAAAAAAGAAAAAAAAAGAGAAAAATTGAAAAAGAAGGAAAACGAGTGTGTAAAATGTCCGAATAAATGCAGCTTTTTTTCTCGTTTGTGCGATGAAAGTCAGTATTTTAATGGTTATCATTGTTCTACCCGCCCATGAACATGTATTTTTTTAAATTATAGGTACTCATTTCTTTCGTCTCGGTTTTTATCAGTATTTTTTCAAATTAAGATTCTTTTTACTTTTTTTTTTTTTTATTTATGTATTCACCAAAGAATAATATTAAGATATCCGTTCGCCAGCAGATCCGTACATAATTTTCTGCTTAGATTGGATTTAAAAAATATATTTATTTGTCTCTATTTATTGCATTCATGATGTATTTTACTTCTCTCTTTTTCATTTTATTTATTTAATTTTAACAATTTTTGAGATTCTTGGTATTTTAATCTGTTGTTTTTTTTTTCTTTCTCTCGTCGTTTTTAAGCTTAATTTATTTATTTATTTTGATGATGGAGCACGGTTGTAAATCTTTTAATTCCCTTTCTTTTTCCTTTTCTGCACTGACGTGCTCATTCCGAATTTAGAAAATATAGTTAATGCTTGCCCGAAAACAATTACAGCTAATTCATTCGCAAGTTGTGCCGGTTGCCACCAGATTGATTTCATTTACAATCACTTTTTATTATTCCATTGCCTAGGTCTACAATTCTGTCCTCATCGTATTCATGTAAAATTATTCGCATACGTTTTAAGCAATGTTCCTTTAATCAATATTTATTTTGTTGTTTTTATTTTATTTTATTTTTTCCGACTGCTTAGGACCAACTTAATTATAGGATGATTTTTACAGTGAGATGATATTGTAAGATTCTAAATGTACGCAACTAAATGAATGCGGACTTATAAAACTGTACATTTGACATGAAATGTAGTTATTTTGTTTTATTATTTTTTAAATTCTGTAGAGTCAATTTTTACTAAATAAAAATGATGAATTGCTGAGTGGTAATCGCTTTATCTTCATTTCTGAGTCATCCATTCCTCTTTTTTTCCTTTTTTTTTTATTCGGCTTTGGCTGTTTACGTGACCATTTCACGCAACATCTAGAGGAATTTTTTCGATCTTAAAGTGAGAAAAGGGCAATGGTCTGGATTCGATGGCTTGTTTTCAATCACATACTAAAGAATCAATAGAACAGAGCCGAACAAACTGTCATTTTCGTGCGGGAACGTGACAAGGACAGTCAACCCGAACTCAATCTTTCAATTGCAAAGCTAAGTCCTTGATAAGTTGGGCAGAACAGACTCCTAAATTCTTCATTATGTCGCAAAAGGAAGGCTGAATCAGTGTTATGTTGATACCGTTGTATGATTATGAGCTTATTCGTTGAAACTTTTGAAACGTAGGAATATAAAGCAATAAAATGTTTTTATATAATACTTGATCAGAAAGGCAATGTTTCTTTACGCTGGTACTTTTAGAGTGAAAAGTACCTTATATTATTGATGAATATAATCTCGATATAAAGTGAACGCACCTTCATGTAAAAACGTAAAGCATATATTTTTACATGGAAGCATGTTCAGTTTACATCGAGGAACAGCATACTTTGACCGACATGACTCACGGATATCAAATTGTTCAATTTCATAATATTACTTTGGTCTTCTTGCTTAAATAAAAAATTGCTGTTTATTCAAGTTGGGGATAATAATTGCATGAATTAGAATTTTGATGAAGTACTTGTGTAAAATTTGACCTTCTAGACGGAGTTTTTTCATCTTGATAAATACAGAGCGTAGTCTATCGGAAAATAATTGAAATATTACTAAAAAACTGCGAAATGAATGTCCATTTTCACGTTTTTTCACACTATTTTTATAAATTTCTAAGAGGTGGCGCCACGTATTGACAAAGCTCTTTTAAATTAATTTTCCGTTGTGTAAATTAATGGAAACAGTAATGCTATCTATTAGAATTTTGAAGAAGTACCTAACGTGAAATTTAACTTGCTGGAAGGACTTTTCTGGTCTAGATACATACATGGCGCTATCTCTTGGAGAATTATTGAAATATGGATAAAAAGTTGCAAAATGACGGATAATTTTTACTGTTTTTCATAGTATTTTTCTTATTGTCTGAGAGATAGCGCCACGTGTTTATCTAGCACTCAAAGACGGATTTTGTTGATCTATGTACGTATATAATATTAGGAATATTGTAATTTCTTAAATTTCCATAGATAGCGCATTACGTATGTGAATATATTTTCGATGATATATGTTGCTTTGTTACTTTTGTGAAATTAAATCACTACGGCTGTTAAAAGTAAATAAAGTTCTGTACATCATTTGAAGCAGCAAGCCTATATTACGTCTTCTTTAGACTTTTGCGTTCAAAATAATTTTCATTTCAATGATGAGTTCATTGCTTACGACTTTTGCGGGCAGTAGACTCTCAATAAATTCTTCTAAACACTTTTTGGTTTATAAATTCCAAATTTGCAAGCCATTTTTTTTTTTTTTGTTTTATGGAAATAAACTGTTTTTCTTTTTTCTGACCTATAGCCTGTTCAGTGTTTTTTGAGGTATACTTTCAAGGTTTTACGTGAGAACATTGCTAATTAATAAATTCACTTTTCATCTGCAATTACTGATGATTACTAATAAAACTCTTCTATCATTTCACATTCTCTCGATGTTGCTGTTGATGCAACTACGGTACATTCTTATTCCAGTAAATACAGCTTGACCTTCACTATTGAACGGATTATACTTATACCTGCTTATTATGATGAAACTTAAGTTGTTATAGCTTAAATACTGCATTTAACGGATCAAATTTTAAAAAAATTCTTCTTCCTTCAAGTCAGAATTTTCAATAGTTGATAAAATAGAAAAAATAGTGGAAGAAACACGATTCTGTTAGTGTTGTAATATTTCAAAAAATTATAAAATCCAAAATATGGATCAGGAAAGATTTCTGTTTAATTTCGTTGTATTCAACTGAGGCGAGGTCACAATGTAAATATGTAAAGCATCCCTCGAAGAATAAATTGAAATATCCGGAATAATACTTGTACATTTTCAAGTTAGATATTTCAATAAAACGATCTCGCAAATAGCACTAGGTACACGTTTACTCAACTATTACCTACCTAGAATTAAATTTTACTCCTGCAATATAAGTATTCAGATAGGTACCTAGAAGTTTCATGAAAGCTTGAAAAAGAGCCCAAAGTACCTAAATATATGAGATAAATTATGAAGTTATTTATAACTTTATTGCCAGAAAAAAAAAAAAAAAAAAAAAAAAATAGTCGTTGAAATTTATGAATTGCGTTTCGTTCGGAAAATTAGTTATTATGGATGCCATTTGTCAAGTTTGTAATTTTGAAGCAAAATTTTTCAGTCAATAATATGAGTTTCTGTTATATCTAACCAAATCAGGAACCTACAAAAAAAAGGAAAATCAAACTGAAGAAGACAATCAATTTTTGTTTATCTACGCCAACGTTTTTCGAATTTCATATATTTTGTGTAGTTACAGAATTAGAAAAAAAACAGTTTACAAAAACTTATTCCCAAGAGAAATATGAAATCAAACTTGCTGGTCCACAATCCATAATGTACCTACGATCGCATAACTTAAATGGCCAGCGCTATTATTCGATTATTTTCGGTTTTCAGTCGATTGCAAACGAAAATAAAATTTGGCAATTCATCAAAATGCCTTTCTTTCACTCTTTTGCCTGCGTGTCTGCTGTGTGCAAATTGTATCTCGACGCGTTCTAAATATAGCCGAATAAAAACCGCAATTCCAATTTCACAAGCATAGAGAAGGTAAAAGTGAAATAAACTTTCTAGTCAAATCTGAATTCGATTCCAGAAGTGTAAATACCGCACATAGTTTTCTCCTGTATGTATGGCTTAAAAAGAAAAAAATAGAAGGTAAAGAAAAGTGTGACATTTACGAATGAATGTCAGCTTTTTAATCGAAACTTCCGCCCAAAATTAACCAATCCAAGTAAAAAAAGGAGATAGAAAACGAACATTTGTACTTTTATGCATCTTACAGTCTTCAAAATTAGCCTCTATAAAATTTTTCATTGACGAATTAACTTTTGACAAGTATCTAACTGCATCTGTCTGCCTCAAACGGATTATCTATATATACGAGTAGATTATTTGTCGAATATTCTCTGAACCTTTTGGAGCAAAAGTTTCAAAAAGTACCTCTTAAAAACAAATAATAATTATTGCAGTTTGTATAAACCATATCGATGAAACATATTTAAAATGAACAATCACAGTAAAAAGATATATTCTAAAAAAAAAATTTATTTGAAATACAGTGTAAGAGTGGTATAAAAAAAAAATTCACAAAGAAAAAAAAGAAGAAAATAAATACATAAAATAAAACAACTTATACCGGTTTATAAATGTCTGAAAATCTTATTTTGTACAACAGTTACACGAATAAAAAGTAAACAATATAGGCATTATATTACTCAGAAATGCATTGTTTTATTTTTATAAATTTTTCCAAATCTTATTAATTAATATTCTACGTAAGAATATAATATTCGTACCAAAATTGTTTGTTTTTTGTTGTTTTTTTTCTCATTTTAATTGGTGTTAGTGAGCTGCAAAAGTCATGTGCGCCTTTGATTTTTCTAAATAAACATGCTATTGCTAAAATTTCAAATTTTACTTTTCATTTTTATAATTTTATTTACTTAAATAAGTTATGATACAATGCCGAAAATCGTGGTGCGAATATTGCTGCTGTTCTTAGTTTTTTTTTTTTTTTTTTTTTTTGGTTCTCCTTTTAGTTTCTTTTTTCTTTAAAATACATAATATACTTTTTTGTTTTTTAAATTACGATTTTAAATTATTAAAAAATACTTTCTGGGCGATTCAATACAGAGTGTTCATTTTTTGTCAATTGGTATCAGCTTTTCTGGACCTGCCAGAGCCGGTAACGGGGCCTCAACTGTCAATACACCATCTTTGCTCAACGACGACTTGATGGTCTCCGGATTCGTACCTTTGGGCAACAAGAATTCACGGTTGTATTCTCGGTACACGGATTTTGTGTCGGATTTTTCTTCGTGTTTAGCATGAACCTGTCGAACATTACAAAATAAAAACGCACGTTTAGAAGACAGGCTATACACTGCAGTTCATGAAAGAGAACAGAAAATAAATTTTATCATTCGCCAGAAAAATTCCTCTAGGAAAAGTCATAAATTTAAAATTTACATGGGGCTAAAGCTTCCTAAGCAACAGGCTCACTGGAATCGGACGAATGCACGAACAGTAATCCTCCTCGTGTGTTCATATTTTGAGCCAATGCCAAGCCCACTTATCAAGCCACGAAATGAAAATCGCAACTTCACAAAAATCGATCGCCCCACAACTACACATATTCTTGAACATCTGGAGGTTTTTCAACTTGATTTTCGAATTCCCTTTTCCCGAAAATGTAATTCGTCATAAATTTGCAATCGTTTTCGTCATTTTTTCACTATTTATGATTGAATAAGAGTAAAAAATCGGACAACCAACACAGTTGCCAGCTTCACTGTTTTAGCTTTACTTCATGACTTAATAAGTGAAGTTGGGCTTTGCTTGCGCTTACTGAGCCGTATTCTCAATTGTAATTTAGTATTCACTCAGTGCTAAGTGCATTTAGCTAAGTGAATTCACTTAAGTGAACTCCTGACCAGACTACGTATTCCCCTTAATATTTACACTTCAATGAAAAAAATGACGTGTTTTGAAAGTATCAAAACTATCAAGCACAAGTCTCATTTTTTCCCCTACGTAGTTCACCTAAGTGAACTGAAAGACTAAGGGCCTAATGCAAGAACGATACTCGTGTGATTCTTAAATTTTTTTCATTACCAATTATATTTATACATTAAAATATACATATATAACTTTGTTAAAATAAGTAATTCTCAAGTCACAGTTGATACTTGAGTATGGTTCTTGCATTTGGGCATAAGAATATGACCCATTTACCCTGCCATTAGTGATTAGATTTCGTATTATACTAAATATTTCACTTGCGTATTGTTTAATAATTTTTTTGACCCCTTTTTTGTAAACCCAAATGAAACCCCATGAAAAAAAAAAGGAAACAGAGTGAGACAGAGAGAATCATATCCACCTCATCAATCAGCAGTCGGTCAGACGATGAATAAAGAGCGGGGGAGAAGTTTTTTTTTCAATTTTCTTTTCTTCTCCTCTTTGTTTGGTTTAAGAAATGTTTTGTCCGTTTGCTGTTTTCAAAGATGGTAAAAACTGATAACTTTGCCCCAAGAGGGCTACGGACTTTCTTGATGGCAACAAACTATTCCTGAGATAACACAATTTTTTCCAAAAAATCTCATGCAAATGTGTCCAATGGTTCTGGAGTGACAGTATTTCTAACTATTTCTAGCCCATAGTATTTCATAATATGAAGAAATAGAGATTTTATTCATAATTTGAAAATTAAAAATATACTACTAAATATTGGCTCTATGAACTACCAATAATTCCGAAGCTGCTTTGAAAATTTTCAGGAGAAAGGTTGGATCAACAAAAAAAAAAAAAAATTACAAAATATTAAATTTTTTAAAAACGGCTGAGAAATAGAAAAGTCATCAAAATACAGTCAATCAGAAGTTTTCACATTTTCGAAGGCATTAAATTTCAGAGCACAGATGATTTTCATGTCACTTTTTCATTCTGGCTGCCGGCTGCAGGTTGTTAATTACGTTTCCAACGAATTTATGAAAACTTTTAGCAAAGGTCGACACGCCAAATTGAAATTATTCGATTAAGCAAAATCCATACGCGTAATTTTGGGAGAGGGGCAGCGAGAGTAAAGCGCTTGCAGAAATGAAATTTTCCCGCCAGAAAAATGGGCAGAAAAACGCACCCTTCGAAAGCGACAGAGAGAGAGGAATTAGCTATTTCTCGCTTCCGGAGTCATCTGTTCACTACTGAGTTCGAAAAATACCTTTTAAAAGTGCAAAATAATAAAGAATAATATGCGTTTCGAATTGTTAAACGAATGTTTCATGTGAGTGAGTGAGTGAGTGAGTGAGTGAGTGAGAGAGAGAGAGAGAGAGAGAGAGAGAGAGAGAGAGAGAGAGAGAGAGAGAGAGAGAGAGAGAGAGAGAGAAAGAGAGAAAGAGAGAGAGAAATTGCTTGCGAATATTGTTGACATTGACCACGTGCTGACGGCACTACAAGAAAATCTTTCACAGATTTAGTACACGGTCAAAATGTTTCGATACAAATGACACAATATTTGCTAATTTGTAATGAACACATTATGTGCAAAAACTTCGGAGTCGCAACTAATTAATGATTTTAAAAATGTATTTTTGGAAATGATGAGGAGTGGATGACTTAAAAATGATTGGCCACTACCGGACCTCTCAAGCATACACAACTCTTACTTTTCCCATTAATTGCTAGAAACCGTATACAGCAACAATACGCCGCAACCCTCTTAATCCCCTCCCCTCAAGAACAAAAACACTATATGAAATATAGGCACGTATAATTTTATAGTGCACATGAATCTGTTATTTCAAAATGGAATTCATTCCACATTTATGAGGTATATGAGTTATACATGGTTTTCAACTGCAAAAGGGTCGCCTCCTCATTGGAACAGAGAGGAACTTATTCCTTACACTTTGAATGGATTTAAAGATGCGTCAAAAAAATGCAAAACGCGCAGAATGCATCTTATTCCGGAATAATGCATGCTTTCATGAACAGATTTCACAGATTTTTTCAATCAATTTTTTGCAGAATTGGTTTCATTCCATTACACTCGATTTTATTTTTTTTTGTGAATCAGCTGTTTGAACGCAGCCTGTACAATGGGAATTTAGGGTGTTGTTCTCGATGATGTCTTGTAATATTATTTCGTAATAAATTCATGATTTTTCTACAAGTTATAGTCATTTTTTTCAAAGTAACAAAAAACTGAATGCGCAAGAAGGATTTCATTCCAGAATTTCTTTCTCCTATTCCAAGTAATATGAGGGTTGTTTGGTGAATTTCTTGAGTGAGAAATAAAATTGATGTAGGGTCTCCACATCCACGAACTTAAAGTTTCTGAGTCAGTTTGGTCACAAATAAGACAGTTTTCTTCATTTTATTCAAAACTATAATGAGTAGAATGAATGCTTTTTTGAAATGACTGGTTCACATATCACATTAACAAGTATTGCGACTATTTTCTTTAATAAACATCATTCATCGTTAGTTATAAATTTTGCTATAGAAGCCGACAATTTTGCCATAATAAGTATAGGTAACTTACGTCCAGCCTCATTTTGAAAAAAATCAATTCAGTGACACGATGAAGGAAAAATTCGGTATTTTAACCCGCCTCCAAACCTTCTACCCACTCTTTCCCTCAGTAGTGGTTGATGAACGAGCATTCGCAAATTTAATGCGGCGTTGAAAACGCGACGCCATTGCAGCAATTCGAGGATTCCCCCCCCCCCCGCATAAATTGTTCACACCTGCGAGCAATTCAAACGTTGGCCAATGTTGCCATTTTAGCATTTTTGATGCTAGATTTAGCATTATTTTCGGTTTTTAGCATCGGAATTTTTCAATTTAGCATTTAGCATCATTTTTAGCATTATTTCAGATTTTTTAGCTTATTTTTCAATTTTTTCTCCATTTTTCTTTTTTTTTATATTTTTTAGTTTTAGTATAAATTTTGCAAAGAAAATTAACAACAAAACTGCCGTCTGCCATGAGAAGGGAATTTTTGTTTTCATCATTACCTTTATTTGCTCCGTTATCGGGGAAATACCCAAACTCCCAAAGGAACTGCACAATATGACAATAATTCTTTCTAAATATTGCGAAGGCAATTCTAAGATTCGTCGATACCAACACAAAATCACAGAAATTGAACAAAATTAAATTTTTCCCACTAAACTTCTCTACTTTGTTCTTTGATTTGTTACAGTGTTATAAATTTTTCAATTTACCAATTCTTTCATTTTTTACTAGAGTTTATTTACTTACTTTGTTCTTTGATTATTTTTTTCAAGTACAAATTTTCACTTTCTTCATTTTTTAAGGCCTATTGCTTATATGACTTGAATATTTTTCTATAAAATGAAATTCATCTCTTCCAGGCTGGGATTAATTAGAAGAATTTAAATATCTACGTGTATAATGCTATAAAAATAGTACAAACTGCAAAGGTTCTTAGAAAAACACATTTGTAAATACCTTTTTATAAGCTGTTTTCATCTGCATGTTCCCAACATTGCCACTTTTATACGAGCTAATTGCAAAACAGCCATATCTAAAAGCGTAAAAGGTAGCTTTTTTACAATCAGCTGGTACAAAAGCAGGAATTCAGATCAAAGCTACCGCTATAGATAGCATAATATGAAAAAGCAAAAAGCAAAAATAAGAAAAAAACCATGAAAAATTGATTAAGTGGGGGAAAAGCTGAAAAAATGGGATTTAGCATTACTATTTGTTAAAATCTAGCATTATTTTGGGAAAAATTTGGCATTGAAAATAATTTCTTTCTAGCAACACTGACGTTGGCCACCCGTCCCTGCAGTGCAAGCTTCACAATGAAATTACGCCGACTTGAATAAGTTGCATTAAATTTTAGATACAGCCGAAGTAACAACGTTTTAAGAAGTAAATATTTTTGGGTCATAATAAGAGGCTCGTTTCACATCCACCGTCTGTGGTCTAAGCTAACCACCAATTTCTACGACACTTTCAAGAACACGGTTAATGTCGTCTGAACATTCCCTAAACTAGAGATGTGTCGGTTGACCGAGAACTAATTCATTTGAACTAATCTTTTGAAAGACCTAAATGAACGAGACCGAAAGATGAGGATGAACTAGTTCATTTTGAACTAAAAGATATTATCAAATCAAAGTTATATTGTATAGACCTACAAGCTAGTTAACTCTTATACGTCACAGCATTGTTGTTAATCACTGGATGAGTGGAATTTCTTATCAATCAACAAAAAACAAAACGAAATAGTAAGCGTTTTTGGGGAATGAAAGCGCTTTCTATGTCTGAAAGTAACTACGTATAGAAAATGTATACGAATTGCTCTCCATATGAAATAATACATACTCAAAGGTTTGATTCATGCAGCTCATTTCGTTCATTTTGAACTAGTTCACTGAACTAGTTCATTCAAAAGACCGAGACCTGTTGAACTAAATCCCCCAAATGAACTAAAACGCACATCTCTACCCTAAACGGTTGAATCAACCGCGTCGATGATACCTACGACTATATCTTCGATTGCGCAAAGACGAAGCAACCGAATTTATAGATAACGACCGTATACTTTTTTTTCACAGTATTTGAAAGTCTTACCATATAAGTTAATATACACACACTGCACACTTAATAAGATTTATTAATTCGCGTATTTGCCCGGCGAATCGCACTCGTGGTTACTCATTTTTTTTTTTTTTTTTTTACGAAATCACGAAACCAACAGGCGAAAGAAGTGCGATACATCGAACAAATAGGGCATTGAAAATAGAAAAAATAAATAAAAATAGTGTGGGCTTTATTAGTTCGTTGAAAGTGGTCCGTGTGGGTAGCACCTTATTAGTTGATTTGCTGCTGCAGTAATCGCTTTAATAAATTCAATTTGGCCATCGTAGGTATCGTAGAAAAGTTATTATTTTTCCTTTTTTTCGTTTTTTTTCTTCTTCCTTGGAGACAAAATTTTTTCATTAACCAAAAATTAACAGATATTTTCGTATGGCAATGAAAACATATCCGCTCTAACTTTGTAAAAGAATACAGAGAAAAAATTTCTTACCCACTCCAAATAATTAAATAAATTCGACGATCCAACGTACCAAATTGAAAGACAAAAAATAATTTACGAAAGAAGTGATTGGAATTACGAATGGATTACACTAAATTTTGGTTTTTTACACCGTTTTAATCCTCAAATATGATGAATAGAGAATGCATTTTCATGTAATAACTTTTTTTTTTTTTTTTTGTAATTATTGTAAAAGAATCTAAATAAGCTACTTTTTCATTTCACGTCATTCCGATTAAAATGAGCCCGACTTGTTTCGACATTTTTTCATATTTTGAACACTTTTTGTTTAAAAAAATGCATATACCTATTTTAACACCTTTTAGCCAAAAAAAAAATTTAGTAAATTCAACTGAAAACAATTTTTTGCAACACATGTCGCAAAATGCTCTATCAAGTATTTCTTCTCAAGGCCCAAAATGTAGAATTTTAGGCAAGCGTTCAAAAAATTTTTAACAGGAGTAAAAGTCAATGGCGAGAGCAAAACAAACAACAAAAATGTTCGACTCCTCCTAACCAATTAATCGATCGCTTTCCTAAGCACACGGACGCATGTATAGCAAAAAATTGTGTTTTTCAACTTGAGCGACCTTAACTCGTGCGATTAAAATACTCGTTGAACTGAAAAACAGTTTTTGTGCAACACATGTCGTAATTGTAAATCATTGAGGATCACTCACTTGATGCTCTCATAACAAAATATACTGTTTACACTCCACGCAGTGATAAGCGCATTTAGAAATTTCATTCACGAATGTTTGTCTTTAATAACTCTAATGTAAGTTGACGTATATCTGCTTTGAGCGCTTTTTGTATTTTCATTTTAATTCAAATCCTTCAATAAATTCACTGAAAATGATGACGAAGATAACGACCAGGCCTACCCAGTGAGGCGAATAGAAGGGGAAATTCCTCCTGGGCTCGAGATTTTTAGGAGCCTCGCTTTCAAAAAAAGAGTAAAACAAGCCTATTTTTATGGAAAATCTACTGAAAAATGCCTAAAAAATTGTATTCTCAAATACTATAAAGCCACTTCCACAGATAAATTTTGGATATGGCGCTGAATGTACTTAGATGCGATTTTCAATTTTTTGGAGGGCCCATAAATTCTTTCTCCCCCGACCAGAATTTCTTATCCATGGCCCTGATGATGATATGATGATTTAATGATGAATGATGTGATGAATAATGAAATCATTAATATTTATGCTATTATGAACTCATGGCGGTGTCAAAATAGATTACAGACGTATGTGATAAGAGTAGTTACATACCCAGCAACATTAACTTTATTCCTAAATTTGCAACAAAAAATATATGTTAGTATTCTAATGCACTATTTCAATGTGTTAATGAAAAAAAGTCAAATAAAGATTACAATATTTGAATATGTTGGAAAAAACGCATTCTTTTAAACAAGCTCTGCACTTATAGTCTCTGTCTCCGTTAGTTTTTCAGTTATTTTAGATGCAAGAACAGAAAATACCAATTTTTCTGAAAAATGTTCATTGTTCTTCCCATTTTCAGCTTTTCTAAAATATTCCATTTTCTTGTTCCCATGGTACATCACCAATAAATATAACTTCTAATCAACACAACCCGCAAAAAATCAAACAAAACCAACAACCGACAAATACAATTTAAATATTATATTTTGTGGTCACTACTTGACTGATTCTGCTGTTTGTTATGGTTTGTTGGTAATTTTGGTCGGATTACTTACCCCGAGATTAATTAGAATTGCTGTGCAAGGCCAAGACTCCCATGGTTTTGGTTTTGCTTTCACTCATCACAAATCAAGTCCAGTAAATATCGAATCTTAAAACAACTAAACCACTGTACTCTCTCATTAAATGTCACTTTTTGAAAATCAAGTATACATATTTTGAATAATAGGTGTGCAGTCAATTTGAAATCTGGACTCATAATCTAATCAACAAATGCCCAAAAAAGTATTCTGAATAGCTCTTTTTGTAGGTTTCCTGCTGGCCTGAGGATTAGAACTGTAAACTGACAGGAATACCTACCTCGATTGTCACCATCACCAAAATACGGCAACCATATACACTCGGCCTTGGTGCTAGGTGATGGTGACTAGAGTTTTCTCCTCCTATATGTGTCGCCACACTACTTCTCCCCAGTAAAGCGATATGCAGTACTATTCAATGGGGGAGGAGCTACTAATGGAAGGGTAGGTGCGTGTAAAGGAGCAGTGGATGCCTCCTTCCAATACATCCCCGCATCGCACCTTGTACACTCTACCTCTTCACCGCTAGTGTGCTCAACACCATCGCATTGTGAGGTGGAGAGCAGGTGTACTAGCAGGCTGATGTGTTCTTCCAAGAGATGGCGCCACTATCCACCGTCGAGGTCACCAATATAGGTTTCCTGCCAGCCCAGGGATTAGAACCATCAACAGACAGGAATACCTACCTCGATCGTCACCATCACCAAAATACGGCAACCGTATACACTCAGTTTTCTCCGCCTATATGTATCGCCACACTTTTAAAAGTTTTCTGACTTGGGAAGTTTGTTTGGAGATGAACATGCTAATAGTTCTGGAATTTACAAGGTGCCAGTGAGAAATGTGTCTCCGATTTTGGTTCTTGAAAAATATTCCGAGAACGAGGGCTAAAAATAGTTATGTATAAAAATGAAGACTACATAATTTATTACAAGAAAATTTCTATTCATTTTATCTTATATCTCATAGTTTTCGAGAAATTTTCCAGTCAAGACCGTACTCTACGAGAGAAACGAAAAAAATAGATAAGAACACACTGGTAAAAAATTTTTCACCTTTATTTTTGTAAATAATTACTTTTGAACTAGGAATCCACCGATCTCGAGATATTTGCGAGGAACCGAAACAAGGGACACATTTTTGCAATATTATGGAGTTGGCTCACCAATCACATATCTCGTGATTCAGAAAAAATAAAATAAAAAATAGGCAAAATATATGTCTGGAAATCCGTCGTTGACTGGACCGAGTCGAACCAATTTCAATAAAAATTATTCCCCTCGAGTTGATATGGTTTGGTAAAAGTACCCGACGTCATAAAGTGTGTTTGATTTAAACAGTCTGGTTGATAGAGCTTCAACGGTGCTAACCAACATCGCCAACTTCTGAGAGGGTTGGCGGTAAATCAGAAGAAAACTACAAATTCTGGTTGTCAAGTTATTTCAGTGACGTCATAATCAGAAAAATATTTTGATCCGACCATAACTTTTTACTCAGGAAAAATGAAATAATTTTTTTTTTTCAATACCTATATTTTTTCAGTTTAAAAAGAAATTACTTGAACCAAATAAAGAGTCAACAGTCGACACTGACAGCAGTTCAAGGCAGGTCCAATCATCAAGCGCCGTCTGTTCAAATAATTTACACTTTGACCAAGAATATTACACCATAGAGTTCGATCTTATACCACAAAATTTCACAATACACTGATTTGACACTCTCAACATCAATTTACACCAGGTGTAAATCCAATCAAACAGCTGTTTTGTAATTTAACCGAAATACAGCGAAAAATGATTTTTTCTCGTATACTGTGTCACAACAGATACGCAAAACAGGCACGAAAACGAAAATAAATTTTTTTCATAAACGATGCCAAAAAATATTTAAAAATTAATAAACAGAAGAAAAAAGCTAATAAATTCATTATACGTGAAAATACTCAACTTGATCGACTCAATGGAGCCATATTGAGGGCACACAAAGAGCAAGCGCGATTATGTGCCCCTTTTACAACCCCAACCGTTCCCCTCGTTTGCCAAGAATACTTAAAATATTTTACTTTTTTCGAACACACTGTACAATGTAATACATAATAATGATAACGTACTGTATGCACAACGTATTTCCATCCAACGCAGTAGCTGGCACATGAATGAATATTCAATCGACACGGTGGGGGAAAAAATGGGGGCTAAAAATAAAATGTGGTAGGCGATTTTTTTATCCGTCCTTTTTGTCTCTTCATTTTCGATTCGACCAAAAATCACGCAGTTCAATGTTCATAAACATTTCGATTACGAATTCCGTCGTCATAACCTTCCACTCATTATTAAGAAGTGGGTGTTTTTTTTTTTTTTTTTTTTTTTTTTTTTTGCCAGCTACTTGGACAAGTTTCTCTGTATTTCACCATTTAAGGTGAGCAGCAGAACACTTCTTTACACATATGCTATGGTGTGTATATGTAGTTTTGATACAGAAAAAAAGCGAACGTTGTCTCATAGACAGCAATTGTCCAAAGTAGCTTTTGGAACGAAAGACCTGGCGTGTGGGTTACCATTAATTACGTAGGATAAAGCATTAGTAATATGCAATGAAAGGAAAGTAATATACTACAACATGAAGAGGAAGAATAAAACATGACCAAGTGATACAAATAAAATATAGATACAGGCATATTAAATAAGAGAACAATCTGAAATTTCTTTTCAACATCGTAGCTACAAACTGCCAAGCTTGAAGAATTCAGAATTCCTGAGTAAATTTAAGCAGATATAAATAGTATACGCAGAGGTGTAAAATTTAGTAAAAGAAGGAAGAGTTGATGTAGTAAGGGTAGCTGAATTGGGCAAGAAAAATAAAATATTGTTTATCTAATTTTAAAATAATTTCCTTCAGTTAAACTCCGTCACAACAAAAAACGAAGTATTATAGGCTACTGTAGAGAGTGGGCTACTTGAAAGGGGCTTCTTAGTTAGAGCTGAAATGCACGAGTAATCGGTGCAGCTGAGATTTTTAATTAACTTATTTTTATCCGATCTTCAAATTCGAAATATGCAGCTATTCCCTAGAATGAATCGATAAGAGTGAAAATAGACCATAAACGTATTTTGCAGGAACAACGAATCGAAAAATCAGAAAAAAGTTTTTTTCTGAAGAAATGGAGGGGGAAGATTGATCACTCTAAAGAAATTAAACATATATTTGGTGGTGTGGTGGGGGCGAGGTTGGTTTGAAAATAATTTTTCAATGCTTTCTACAGCAACCGATTTTTCATTTTTAATAAGCCCAGAAATTTTGAAAAAACTTTGTAAGCTTATTTATGAATTACAAAATTGATGAATTATGTCAGCTGGCATCTTTTCGAAAAATCAATTGCTTCGTTCCCGTACCCGTACTGAATTTTGACTGTGCCAAAAACCACCATAATCATTAAATTGATCTAATTTTGATAGATACCTACGTAATAAGTGTTCTTGATGTTGACAATTATGAGGGATGCCTTGGCATTAAAACTTTACTTTAGTCATTAGTTCTGAATAGATACCAAATTTAAAAAACAAATTTTTAAAATATAAGCTTTTATTTAATTTTTTTTTGGCTTCAGCTTCATACAAAATAAACATTATTTTGTTGCGGAAGGTTGGCTGCAGTATTGGTATAATTTAAAATCGCAGTAGGGAGTAGAATAAAAGTTGTAAAAAAAAACAGAACGATTTTCGAACAGTTTCTTTTTTTTTTTTTTGTCTTCGTCCGTTCATTCTTCATCTTCATTCTAGTTGATAGATTTCTGTGGGTGAAAGATTAAAATTATTTTAGTTGAAAACATAACGACTGCCGATTATGACCAAATATGAGCATTCCTGCTCAAAATAGTTACTAAAATTTACGTTATTTCGATACAAAACTTCATGAAAAGTTGGTTTTTAAATAGAGCTGATGAAAAGTAAAAAATTAAATAAAATAGTAACTGATTGAACGAGGACACATAGGGCGGTATATAAGAAATATTTTTACACTGAAGTACTGGTTACTCCTGAGTTTCTTCTATATTTTTACACGGAAACTACAGATAAAATATTACTTAAATCGAATTAAAAAAATAAATATCGTTCTTGCACACCGCCCTTACAAAGTACTCCCTTCTTCAATCAACCCCAACCTCATCCTCATTTTCTCGAGTTGGATCTGTTATAGATGATGCAATATGAAAATTGATACTTATTTTTTAAATAGAAAATCGAATGTAGAATATATTTTTCTGAACTATTTTCGAAATAAAATTAAAATTGACGGAGATAAGCATCAAAAATTGTTTTTGGGGCACACTTTTCATATTTGTAACTATATGCGCTGATCTACGGAGACATGAGGTACAACTGCAACAGGGAAGCGATTTTCAGTGTTGCCCTCTCCCAAGCCTAAAATTATTTTTTCCATTCTAATTAACAGTTTCTACTCATTTACAAATCAAAACTGCACAATTTGGCAACACTGAAAAAAAAACTGAAATTGGCTCTTATGTTTGTTACTGCGCGTGTGCTAGGTGGAACTAAAATACATATAGAATGTTATTTCAAAGGATGAATTATCTTCACCCATCAAGGCGAGTACATCACTTGTGACCAATAATCATATTTCAGGGCGGGTAACAGTTTCGCACAAGTAGTCAAAATATGCCTTATCTCATACAGTAGTTCCGCAAATTTTAATGTATTTATTTTTCAGGGCAATTATCGATGAAAAAAGAGAAAATCACACGAAATATCTAATAACTTGGGAACTAACAAATAAATTGAAATCAAAATTGGTATGTTTAATCATTATGTTGAAGATATTGTTTTAAACTAAATTTCGGATCTATTGAACAAAAATTGTAACTTTTATTGAGTTTCACATAAAGAATTAGTCTCTCCAACACCCCCAAGGTATGAACCGTAAAGCCGATTACAACCAAATTTGATAGCATATTAGAGTAATCTTGAATCAATTTTTGTTTCAAATTTCGTGACTATTTCTTGAAAATTATTCATTTTAGAACCATTATGCTGTCAAAAGTGCGACATAATCGCCCATACCTGACGTGCTGTGTAACCAATTAGTACTAAATTTGAATGGTCTTGTCCTTGACTTAGTACAAGTGGTTGATCCAAATTTCGTGACTATGGAACAAAAATTACGCCTTGTACCGTGTTAATAAAAATGGTAAATACACATTACGATTTTCAAAAATGGCGCCAAAAGTTTCCTTTGGTCATGAAAAATGCGCGAAACAGTATTGTTAAAATGCGTGGAACTGTATGATTTATAAAATAGACTTGGCGTGGAACTGGATCACTTCTCGGGAGGTGTGCGCGCAACCGAAGCGCTCCCATATTGCATCATCATAGCATATTATCGTTTTATGATATACCATGATAACATGGATCTGATTATAGCGCCCTGGTTGCCTTGCGGTGTATCTTACAGTTACATCGATATTAACCCTCTTATATTTGGTCAGAATATCAATACGATCAGGAAAAAAGTCGTTTGCATCGGTTTTTCGTATGATACACGTTTACGTAAGTCAAGGGTTCCCAATTTTTTTTCGACAGCGATCCAAAACCGAGTACCCTAACTGGTCATAATTCGCCACCCATTATCATTTTTCTAGTTAATAATTCCAAATAACGATATGAACAAACGCTAAATAGTCTACTTTTTTTTTCGGGACGTTTTGGCAGCAACCCATTCAGAAAACCGCACAATGACCCAAATTCGGAACACGACCCATAGGTTGGGAACCACTGCCATAGACGCTGATTAACGGCGCTGGTTCTCTAGCTCTTGTCAGCGCCAACCAACGAGAATAAATACCTTTATAATTATTTTCTAATACGAATGGTCGCAGATGAAAACCAATTTTCATTCCGACGATTTGTATATAATTTAAACGTACGAAGCATTCGTTGTTGCTTGCTGGTGGTGCTGACCAGAGCTAAGAAAACCAACATCTAATCAGAGTCTACATGAGCCCGTCCATAGGCGCTGTTAGGAGTTTTTTCAAGGTGGCGCAAAAAAAGAAAAGAAACGGAAAGAAAACTTTTACAAAAGAGAGAAAAACTGCAGACAAGATCCCCGGATATGTTTAAAAAAAAAAGGAAAAAACCAGAGGATGTAGACGCACCTTCTCAGCCCCCCCTTACCAAAAGGGCTCATGAGCGTACCCATATGATCACTAGCGTACTGAGGGAGGTCTCGGTGCTGCAGCTCGCCCCATACCAATTTAACGAGTTTTCTGGGCCGCGTATAGTAGTCTAATATGAGCAAACGTTTTTAGCAAACTCCCAAAATTTTTTTCGAGTACGCCACTGCATATACGCCGGTACAACATACGTTAACGATGCAACGCAGCGGGCATAGAATATGTTGATAGGCAACGCATACGGACCTGCCTACGTTGCAGAGAAAAATAGTGCCCCAATTTTGTCGAACAAACGTCTACTGGTGGGGTCAACTGGCTATGGACCAGGCATACACGGATGTTCGAGAGATAAACCCCAATTCCCATTCAAATATTTTTTCCAGCTAAAATTTGTCATCCTTTTCCTTCCCCCTCTAAGAAGAATTTTCGTTTTCACCCGCCTATCTCAAAAAAGTTAAATCCCCTGCCCCCGAACCGTTTTTCTGCACACGTGCCTGCCCAAACTACAAAGAGAAAAAAAAGAGGATTTTTACGATTATTTCACCCATCTTCATCGCTGCCCTACATAAAGCAAAATTAAAGTGCGATCAAAAAAGTACCGAAAATCCACGCGAAACGGCGTCAAAGGTTCACTCACCAATAATTTGTTGTCCACCGTCTTGACCACGATTTCCTCCGGCTGGTATTGGCTCACGTCGAATCGCAGCTTCAGACTTTTGCCGTCGCCATCTTCCTGGATGAGGGGCGAATTAATGTTGTCCAACCAGGTGTTCTTGTGCTGCGCTCCCTGATTGTCTAGTGAACTGCTGGATACTGTATTTGAGGTGCTGCGAACAGAAGAATAAGGAAAAAAATTACCAACACTATCGCTCATGTTTTCCAGCAATCGGTATACCTATACACCGGCACACGTAAACGCGATTTTGCGATTTTCGATATTCCGATCGTCACGAAAGCGACAGTTTCGACGAAGGACGACGATTATTGTAAGCGCTATGACGAATATTGAAAACTTTTCGACCAATGAGAATTATTTTTCTTCTTTTTTATTTCCTGTTTCTTCTTCGTCTTTCTTTCTATAGGCTAGTGGGTAAAGGACAAGATCGAAATAAAAACTTTTTACTGCCGAAAGATGCGGTATCCGAAAACGAATACGCAAAAAAAAAACAAACCAAAAAAAAACACTTATTCGTCTTTACTAAGTGAATTAACAAATAATAATGTCAGATTATTCGAGGTGGACGAGTACAGAGAGACGTTTCTAAATTCGGTGTTCGATTTTGCCTTCGTCTCTCACCTACGTACGAAAAATCGCCCACCCTAAAATGAAGATGAAATCGTTTTTAAAAAGATTTTTTTTTGAGGCGGAATTTTGCTGTAGGTATTTCTAATCGCGATACTACGAGGAGCGATCGTTTGTTATTCGGTCAAATGAATTTGTTTTGGCATTATTATATCGCAATAGAAATTAAAATCACATTTCAGAAGAGAAGAGTAGTAGGGCGTCCATAGGTTCCGAGAAATTAGTGCATCGGAATTATTCTCTCTTTATAATACCACAGCAAAACCCACGTCAAGTTTTCCTCGTAATACGTAAAAATACAAAAAATTTTGAGGGTGAAATAAACCGACGAGGTTTCACCCAAGAGATTGTCTCTGTATACCGCCGCCAAACTAACAACGAAAGTGAAAAACACTGGAACACCATAAAAATGAGAAACTTCGACTAAATAAATTTGTAAAACAAGCCACATCGTTACGCGATCACGCAACAGGGTTTTTGCTCAGTTGCATGGCATAGTAATGCTTGGCTAAATATCGATTTGTATAGTTTCATACAACATATTTTGACAATTCAAACATCTAGAAAAAACCAAGAAAAGACTATGTTATAAAAAAAAAAGAAGAAAAAATCAATCAATCATCATTCAATAATCATTTCATAATTCATGAATATAAACTTTTTACGATTCGTAGTTCTTACTTGAAAAAATAAAACTATTAATGGTAATTCTGACGATAGCAAATAAGTAATCTATTAAATCGATTGTTCACAACTCACAATTTCACAATACAACACAATCACACCTTCATATACCGCAATTATCATTTAAGATGTATCTCACATAAGGGAATATCTCACATTCGCACTTAAAAAAATAATAGATGAAACCAAATAAATTAGCACTATATGCAAAAATCCCAAAAGCAAAGAAATCTCGAAGGAGGAAAAAAGGAAAAACGATTTCATATATATGTAAAAGACATAATTGTCTTTCATCAAATAGCACCAAATCTTGCTCATACTTGCGAGATTTTGACCATTTTTCATGTTTACTTATGTTTGACCTGGGCTAAGATGTTGCAAGGTAATAATTTACTGCATGCGAACTATTTATCGACAATTAAGTAATTTCATTCATTCACGTCATTCATTCTATTATCCGATGACAACATTTTCGACTAATCTTGACTTTAACGTTTTTCTTTGTTATTGTCATCGACTTCGTATCTCGCTTCCGATAATATTTCATTGATAGTCTAATTCATTCACTCGTGCGGTCATTCAACGTTGACCCAGATAACAGATTATTTATTCGTTCGTTTCATGTATATAAACTTTAATTTTCTAATTTCACTCCAATTATTTAATTACGTGTGAATAAATGTTTTGAATCTCAACGATCTCACACTTTCTTACGTTTGAAGTGCAAATTAGATTCAGTCACAAACGAACTTACGTATATATATATTTCCACTTTTTGCTCATTTTGTCACTTTTTTGGAGCCTGTGTAGCCTCCGCTGTTTAACCTATAGCAATGAAACTTGGGGTAGTGGTAGAAGCTTTCATGGGCGTAAAAAGTTTTGAAATTCATCTGCCAGTTTTGGAGGAAGGGGTTCTCAAAGTGTTGTAAACCCATTGTCATCACAATTATCTTCCGTAAATTAAAAAATTTTGGCTTGAAATTTTTGTGACAGTTGGAGAATATTAGGGACCGATTTGGTATCAAATTTGAACGAGATCGGTCAACTGGTTTTTCAATGGTAGCCATTAAAAAATTTGAAACTTTTGGAAAATATGCACTTACCTCGGATTTTTTTTTTTTTTTTTCAGGAAGGAATTCGTCTCAATAACCTTCTAGTAATACTTACATTTATTATGTAGCTTTAATAATAACCACAGCGTGATTCATTACCTTGTATACACAATAATAATAAAAAAACTCTAGCGCAGCAATGTTTCGCTAGAAAACTCAGTTTGCTGATAGAGCTAGAAACGGAGATTTGCAAAAACATAAGGAAAGTTGTTTCGAAAATTTGGGCCTGATTCCTTTTGTCATTTTCTCATAATCCCGGAACAGAACTATCTTTCGTAAAAACTGCAGGCCTATCCATCCGGTAGTTTCAACGAAACCGTGAACCCAAAATTTTTTCTAACAATTTTGCTTCTCCAGTTTTCACGAAAACTAATGAAATAATAAGGTCCAAATTTTTAAGGTACTTATACCATCACAAGAAAATCTATCGTGAAAATTTCAGCCCGATCCCTTTTGTCCTTTTCTCAGAATCCCGGAAAAACGACATTTACAGAAATGTTTTTGTTTTCCAGTTTTCTCAGACACAAATCAACCAATAGACAAAAAACTTCTTTCAGACCTGCTCCTGTATAAGAATTATCTCTCGTGAAAATTTCAGTCATATCCATTGGTAGTTTTCTCAAAACCTCAAAAATTTTGAGCGGTACATACATATATATAGGTATATAAAATTATGTCAAAATGAGAAAATGGTACCAATCGTTTTCTTTTCTCATAAAACGGATAATTTTCATGACCGCCACCCCTAACCACACAATGACGTCTATTTTAATACCTCGTTTTCAAGCAAACTGTGTAAAAAATGCCACATGCTTTAAGTGAATAAAATCTACTCGAGACTTACAATTTATTTTACAGCTTTCATTAAACGCGTATAAAAAATCCGTACTAAGAAAAATGATTATCTATTCGAGTTTTAATAGAATTATTATAACATTGTTTATGCGCAGAGGGTTTAAATAGTGATGAGCGAATATTTTCGATAGTTTCACGATACTGTCGGCTTCCTTTTCAGAGATGAGAATGCATGAATATCCATTACTTGGAGAAGCATTTCATTCAACAAACCGAAAACAAATCAGCTAGTGAGACAGTCATACTAATGACTGAATAAAAATTCGTGAAAATAATAATGACATGATGTAACACGAAAGTGCCAGACATTCGCACGCAAATAACCTCCCAAATTTACAATCAGAACATAAAACTGACCGAAGTACGAAACAAAAATTCGACAGTACGATGGTCACTTTTTTTCTCCTTTCTCAAGGTTAGTAAGTTGAAGTTGCACCAAATGAGTGATTAACTAGACTGGAAATTTCAAGTCATTTTTTCAGAAATAACGTCTACAATTTCCCCTTCCCCAAATATTCTAACTATTTTCATTGGCCGAATTATAAAACGGAAAATCAGTTATTACTTAAGAAACAATTATTCGATCAAAATTAAAGAATACTCTTAAAATTTTTGTTCAAATTACATTTAAAATTTTGCCAAATTTTATGGTAACCGATACATGGAGAAATGAGTAATACAAACACCGTTCTAATTTTATAGTTCACAATAGGTCATACACCCTAATTTGAACAGTTATTATAATATTATAAGCATGGCAGAGGGTAGCGATGAATTTGAGGCACTGATTTTGTTTTCGGCTTTCATATGTTCTCTCCAGCTGCTCCAGTAAGATGGCCGTAAGTAGTACAGTACTGTTGAGCAAAATATGTCTTGGTTTCGCAAAAAATGCTGGATCTAAGGTCAAGATTTAAAGATGTAATGCCAAAACCAAACTTGAAAAAAATCTAAACGAAGTGTTAAATATTCGCCATCTTTCTACTTCAATAATTTTCGAAACCGTAATTATTATCTATTGTTCGTTTGTTCTCCATATTTGATTATTTACAGGTGTTTGTGATAAGTTAAGATTCGTAAATATTTTAAAAGAATATGAATATTATAAGTTTAATTCAGCCACCGATAAAAGCAAAAACGTTAGAATCATGACCGAGGGAAAGGGCTAAATGCTACATCGACCGTCCGTCAACTTTTAGCCAAAGGTTTGTGAAGAAAACTACAAACAAGGCTGAAACCAAAAGGAAGTCGCGTTTTGGAAACGAAGTTCACTAACAATATTTTGGATATCCGCCCAAAGACCAGCTTTTTGAGTTCCTAAATTCGACGCACGTCCGCTCGAGTTTCGTTTTTACAGAAACGAGTACATTCGGGTTGTCTCCATTAATTATCTGCGTGTAAATTTAATTTCGCCATCGACGTAAATAACGTCGGCCAGTCAGAGGTGAAATCGTAGGAATCCTTTCGATATCGCGTGCCTGCAAAACATTTTCATGTAAGTACACACAAAATCAATGTGCAAATAGAGAACTGGTATTTTTTTTTCATCGACCTCAATCTTCTCGCCATTTTGCTTTGTCAAATTTAATTGATAGGTAAACTTAATACCAGGGCGTTGTTTTTAAAACAGTTTTCGATTTCACCCTTTAACCTGAAAAGGGTTTTTTTCGATGAAATGTTTTCAATGTTGCTGCCTTCTGGTGATCAGGTCGTGGTATTCCAGGAGCCAATATTGAGAAATAAGTCTTTCCGTGTATTTTTCAAAGAAAATACAATTATTTCAATGCAATTGTGGGACTTGGGGCGGGACCTGTGGAAAAGCGCCGATTCCGAATCGTAGATTACGAATATATAGGTCATTAAAATTTTTTTGTACACAATATATTTTTATACATGTATTTCAGTTTTTTGTCAAATTTGGCAGTTTTTGGGATTTGGTGTTTTTTGATCTATGGCAATGAAACTTGGAACAGGGTTAGGTACTAATTTTTAAAATTCATCCATTAGTTTCAGAGGGGTTCTCAAAGTTTTAGAAATCTACCATATTGTCATTTGTCATATCGATAAATCCCATAAATTAAAAAACTTGGACCTAGAGACTATCATCGACTGGTTTGGAATTGAATTCCAGCAAAATCGGTCAACTGGTTTTTGAATGGCAGCCACTACAAAATTTGACACTTTTGGAAAATACAGGCTGATATTTTTAATCTACTTATTAAAATTACCCGAGTATTCGGATCCAGAAATGGGAGAGGGTTCGTTTTTCGTTTCATAATCTTCTAAGCATTTTGGCAATATTTTTGAAAATTTATTTATTTTTAAATGTGTCCCCTTTTGCGTCTAGTCCATTTCGAAGCGTAATTTTGATAGGATGGTTTCGAAATTTGAAACACACCCTATTGTTTTTGGTCTGGATGGGGCCCATAGTCCGTCCGGTAGGTTAGTTTACCTGTGTTTTTTATTGAATAGCGTACAAATAGCAATTTTCAATCGATAGGTTTGAAATTTCGTATAAGTATGTGTTTTAGGTCAAAGACAATACCTATCTCATTTGGGGCGAATAGGTTTTATGGTGCGTCTGATAAAGAGTGATTTTGTTGCATTTTTGGAAGATTAATGGCTCTAAAAGGAGTAATTTTTAAGCTATAGTCACAAAATTTGATACAGGTATTGATTTGAAGTATACCTAACATCCTTCCAAATTTGGTTCCTATTAGTATTATGGTTCATTTCCTGGGGCTGTTGGAATTGCTAATTTTTCATGTTAACTAAACAAAAGTGGCAATTCTCTTTCAATAGTCACGAAATTAGGTAAAAACAGTACCACCCATACAAGGACCAAACCTACCAATTTTAGTTTTGATGGGTCAATTTTTTTTCAACTTATTAGCTATTCAGTGTGATTTTCTCTCTTTTACCCTCTCATAATGGTTCTAAAAAATTCATTTTTATAGGCTACATCGAAAAACACTCTTCTTAACCTAAAAACAACCCCACCCGCTTCCATGCACCAGATTTGAACACGAACACTAAGACTGTGCTAATATTTTTGTTACTAGCACGTAGACAACTGCACTAAACTTCGTTTTGCAATGGGGGAGATTTTTTTCACACACCTATAATTTTTTTCTTTCTTCACATAATCCATAATTTTCGTCACTGCAGGGAAAAGAACCATCAAATTATTTTCTAAAATCGTGTTAGTTAGAACTTGGAATAATTTTTCATTTAAAAAAAAAATAATGATTTTTAACACAAAAATTAAAAATTTATTCTTAAAATATTATGAAAACATGTCACTGAATCAGTATATATTATCGCATGTATCGTGTATTTGTGTGATATTGGTAATTTTTTGCAAAAAATATAAATGTTTTATAATATATTACTTTATTAGAAGGATGTTGGTGATGAATGTGATTTTTAAACAAAGAAATCAACTTTTTCTTGCGAAGCTAATGGCGTAAGTTTTTTTTTCTTGGTTTCTTCACTTTATTTCTTTTTGGAAAATTTTATGATAACCTTTGAATTAACCGCCACTTTGAGTCGGAAATGCGACGGTGGCTGGTCTTGAAGACTAGAACCTATAACAACTTTTCGGTTGTACCTACATCAACACAAACCAAGTACATTGACTTACAATCCAACTTTTGAAACTGTATACCTTTTTAAAAAACTGGTTTACATCTATGTATATTACTTACTGATATCTTCCTGTTCAAATTTTTTCAAATTATAAACAAAATTTTTCCGAAAATTAAAGAAATTTCTCAATTTTGCGACAGAAACACCGCCAATACCATTCCTCATTACATCATCATTCAAGTCTTCTCCTCCTCTAACTCGAATCCGAATCATACATACGTTTGTAGGCGTAGAAACAAATAGTAGAATAGAAAACCCAGCTCAAGGTAGTCGAGCCACCGCATGCACGCCCTCATTTTGAAAATTGCTGGTGTCCTTCACTAAATTTGGATTTGGGCGGGCTGATCAAGGCTGATCTGATCAACGTGAAACAGCGACAAAATTTATTAGTAATTAGTTGTTGTTTATTATTACTGAAAAATTAAGGTTTGAAGAACTCGAATTAGGGTTTTTTAAACTCGAAAAATGATATGACTGGATAAATTGTCGTTCATTCAGCGCTCTGAAGACATGACGTTTTGTGTAATCAAGAAACGATAATCATTTTTCAACTGTATAGAAATTCTAATAGAAGACATTCGTCATTGTAGATAATTTTATTTTTTATATTCAAGTATATTTCACAAACCGCATCTCACGAACAGTAAGTTCTTTTTCTTTTACAACGTAATTCTATTAAGAAATAATCAGCATTTGTTTTGGGGAGGGGGCATTAAATTCAGTTCCTTCCTTCATTCTACCTTCGACAACTACTTATGACTACATATTTCCCTACACGACCTTCAAATATTATTGATTGGTTGCCAGTCTAGTCGACATAAGCGAGTAGGTACTTTTTTGAGAAAACGTTTCGCAGTAACCATCAATAAAAGGTGTGACATTTCACTCGCTGACGTATAAAATGTTACAAAAGATAGTATAGGCCTATACACCCACATACACACACACACATGTGTACATTCAGCCTACCATTACTTCATTTTTTCTTCTTCCTCACCTTGACAACAAGTTCGCTTCCGCATTTGAAATTAATGAACGAGCCGAGATTACAAAAGGCTGCCCTCGAATAACTACTGTAACGTAAATGATATCACGTCACAACTGGTACTAATTCACAGACTGTCATATGTTCAATCCTTTCCTGTAGGTTAATGAACCCTTTCACAATCGAGATGCAGACCCACCGTTACTTTTTCCCACGCTAATTGCATACAGGCATTCAGTCAATATTTCACACAGCAACCTATAGCCAGTATGATACTCAAATTATTGCATGAGACTTGGACACCGAACGGCGATAAAAATATTCACAAAGGTGAATGAGAAATGGAATATAATCGTGAATTAGTATGATCACCTTGACTAGAGTCGAAACTCGAAAATTTTATTTTGCTATGGACGCCATAAATATTAGCGAATAGGTAACACATTATTTGATCAGAACTTCATACTTGAATAATTTCAGCAAATATTCCTGAAATTATGAACAGCCTCCATCAGGAGTGTATCTGCCATCCCTGCCGCCACTGCGATGCACTAGGACTCGAGGTCTCAAGGGGTGCACAAGCCTGTAAGGGATTGGAAGAGAGTTCATCAAGAGTGGTAGTTAGTAAAACGAGTACATTTTTACTGTTTTACAAAGAATAACTGATGTGAGACCTACAAAATGGCTGCGGGTTTGATGCTAGTGTAAAGTATTATTCAAATTTCATAACAGTAAATCATCTACCAACAAAGTTATTGAGAGTTTCACTGGGTGCGAATTTTTTTGTAGTTATCCTACTTGCTGCCATTCAGAAAAGAAACATCTTTATGATGGAAAAATGTGACAAAAAATTACTTTCTTTTTTTTTAGTCTTCGTTCAACACTCAAAAGTAACTATTGAACAATCATCTACTCTGAGAATTAGCCCTCGGGTGATATAATAATGTAATGTGCTGGCTAGGCTAAATGACGGCTCTAAAATCATTAAAAAAAAACTGATAACCACACGATATTAGATACAATTTTTTATGAGCCTTTTCAGCAGAAACACGAAAACTAAAATTAAAGACAGTAGTTACGAACACGGAATAAGAAGGACGTAGCTTTGGATACCTTACCAATCTGGCGAGTTGAATTTCTGATAGAAATTGTGCAGGGACATCAAAGAATGCATACATCGGACCACAATACCAACAGAACATCTCTCATTATTCATTCAACCATAAAACTATCCAGATCAGTGTTGGCATGCCATAAAAAAGATTTATAAACTAGAAACTTTCACAAGTTGAACTAGTTTAGGCCACACGAAGAAGAATATGGGGCAATGGCATTATTTTTTGTTTTATTGGTGTAAAAGACTGAAACATAAAATATGGATACTGTATTTACACTAGAAGAGCAAGTTGCACAAATAAGGAACACGAGAACGAACATAAAATCCTTTGATAAGAACTGCTCAGATGAACAAGCGTTTTAAAACGCAAACAAAATCAGGAACGATTCATAAAATACCTACAGTTGGTACGCTTCATCACTGTTCAGAGTTCAGACGAACAAAACGGGCCAATGGAAAGCATATTCTTGACAATTCGAATAAACTTTCATAAATAAACTCAGAAAACCAGAAGAATATTCACTATTATGTTTATTCCAGAAATTTTTTGTCCAAATGAGGTAAGACTGAATATTTTCTTGCTCCTTTGCTCGGTTTTGGCCGACTTATGAATAACTTTCTTCACATATTGACCTTTAAGAAGCCCAGAGTATGCGAAGGAATATGTCACTGATAACATTAAAATGCAAAAAATAGTTGCTTCCAATACAAGCGTCCACAATATTGAAGACCACAACAAAATCTAGGGGTACGATTCAACTTTTTCATCATCTGTAAGGCACTGGTTTCGAAACACGGCCCAGCAAGTTGACATCAGTTCACAATTTAGATAGTCAACTGATCGTTAATCAAACATGTTTTCTCTTTGTAGATTTTTTTCTTTTTCTCACGTTAATCTTCCAAGTTTTTCATTAGTACTCGTGATACAAAGCAGAAATTAACGTTTGCAGTATCATTAGACGACAGCGTTACCAACTTCTCGCTTCATAAAATGCCCCTATTCTTGGCAGTACACCCAAACAATTTTGTACATAGTTATGTCGTTGCATGTGAAAAGGGGAAGAGGGGCTAAATATACGCAATTATATTTTTAACAGACAATCATTCACTTTGAATAAGTTAGGCAGCGTTAATGCAAAGACCACAAATATGTTTTTCCAAGTCTGCTAAATATTTGAGGCAAATCAAAAAATTAAATTTCTTCATGAAAAATACCAACTAAGCCACTAAAAAAGTTCATTATCAACTTTTTCTTTTCGAAAAAGCTTTTCAGCCCTTCGTAACCTTCGAAAGAAGGTCAATATCAAAATTATTCGAAGTTTTTCATTATGTAATAGTAGTAACTTTCGTTAGCTAACGGAAAGTTACCAAGGCTGAAAAATTCAATCAATTTTCAAGTTTTTCAATCTCCACGATTTCCTGCCTCAAATAGCTACTTTATTAGGTCCACTATAGACTTAACCAACCATTAGCTCATTCGTGCAAATAAAATTTATTTCGAGTTTATCAAGAGTTCATTTGCGAGCTTTTTTTTCTCTCTCTTAATTATCCTACCACAGGGGGTCCCTTTCGTGATTAGAACGTATATAGTATATCGACAAATGGATACATTGCGTGACCAAATCTGAAACCGATCTTCTGATTCAAATCGATCATGTAGTAAAAACTGCTATACGCATTATCGTGTCTATGTACTCTCGACAGCGTTCTATGAAATTATTAAAATTTTTCCCTTTACTTTCAAGAGGTGAAAAAAAAAAAAAAAAACTACGGTTTTCGAAATGTGCACGGTTCGATAAGGAAAGTAAACCAACCTGTACTATCAACGAAGATAAGCCAAGAAAAATACGAACTTTTTTCACGTAAGTAATTCGTATTTGGATTACGTCCACCATTTAAAGCATAGAGTACATATTTGTCTTGTTTCCTTCGATGTCACATAAAACGTGAGAATGTTTTACATTCCAAGAGAAATAATTAGCATCTTACCTACTTCGGATTGGAAAAAGCGACTGAATAATAAGAAAAAATTCTAAAAAAGAAAGGAATTCGGGCCAAAAAAAAAAGAGAAGAAATTTTTATAATACGAACTATTTGGCGACAATGTCCATCGAAAATGTTAAAACATCGCCGTCTTTTTAAATCAATTTGAAACTAAATGAAGAAGTATAATATTTTGCATAGATGTACGTTTGAGGCTGAGTTTAGACCCAACAATCAATGCGTATTCTTCTTTTATTTCGCTTGAATTCATCGTCCCCGTATACAAATATCTATGAAATATTCTTCCACTGTTTTATATAATTGGAAAAAATTGCTTTTAAATTGTCGCAAAATTTTCTCCAAATACTCGAAATTTTTAATGAGGACAGTGATATAGAGTTGCAGCAATTTACATTTAGATGATTCGTTTGAGATTGGAAATGCGCGCTTCACCAAGAAATTTCATGATTAAGAACATTCGACAGCAAAATCTTCTGTTTCTTGATAGTGAAGGACAAGTTCGTTCCATCGTTGATATTATTTACAATAAAGTGAAAAAAACTACGATTTAATTACGCTTCTTCTTCAGCATAAACCTAAATTTATACTAAAGAAATAAGAAAATGGAAGAAAAGTATTCTTTTGTGCTCCTTTGATGCAAATGCCGATGGAGCAAAGCTACAGCATCGTTTCCTTACACTAGAAAGAGCGAAGATAAAAGAATCTCTCAGTGAAACAAGTTCGTTCTAATACAAAAGAATGCTCCAACTCTATTGACTACAACAACCTGAAAATCATTCTATAGACATTTGAGTAATTTTCTGCAGGCAATTTGGAGCAACTGAAGAATATTCTCCACATGTTCACATTAAATTAGTGTAGCATCGTAGTAGTGCAGTAGCAGTAGGCAGGTATAATAGTATGTGTATAAAAAATAACTCATCAATTAGCTTTGCACGGCTGGTACAGTGAACACTACATTTAATTACTGAGTAGGCCTAAGTTTGGTGCGCAGAGCTAATAAAACCACGTTTTTTTTATTCACATTTCCGACATGTAGTAGTTTTCTGGTTCATTCCCACCCAGTCGTGTACCTGAGAGTTCGTTGATAAGAAAAACTACTAAAATGAATTTATTAACATAATTTTTCGAAAATTCCAACCATTTTTTTTCATTGATGAAGTTACACTCAAATATTCACTTATGACGCATTGACACGCGATGAATTAACCTCCCACGCACTCCAAGGGTGGCCCACTTATGAAGAGAAAACTTGGATACCTATATTATTAAATAGGAAGTCCCAAATGCTTGCATTATGATACAAGGTAACTTGAGTAATCTATTACCCTTCCTCCGTACCCGATACTTCTGATAGGTATAATTCATTGTGGAGTGTATTTCACATGAGCAGCCAACAGATCAATCAAAAATGTAAGGGTACACTCTGGTTTACAAAAGGTAAATTTTGATAGAAGGAGGGGGCGAATGAGTATTTGCTCACTTTGGTTAAATCCATCTTTAGACAAACAACGTTCGAGTCCGCGCCTTCAATATAGAAGACAGGCAGTCCGAAAACATAAATTGTTGTTTATATTAGACACCAATTCCAATACCTAATTAAGATACCTACGCACTAAAATATTTGAAACCTGCATAAAATATCGACCTATTGCTAGATATCGATCTAAATTTTATTGATGGAAATTTTTGCAAGAAGTAATTCCTTATCAGTTAAAATGGATCGCTTGATAAAACTTGATTCTTTTGAAAATAAAAAAACAAAGTAATAATCTCCAGAGATGAATGGATAAGGTATTTTGAATTTCATCCCCGATTTAAGTGCTCATAATTTTCATTTTCTCATCGTAAGCACCTTCAACGATGAGAACCAAAATCCTCAATTTTAACAAGAAATTGAAAAGAAATTAAAAATGTTTCCTATTATTATCAGTACGCTCTGCCTTCAACCTAACCAACAGACTATATTAAACAGTATTGTATGACGGGGTATTGCTGTTTGATAAAAGCTTTGTCCAACAGATAAACGGTTGTCTCTAGAAAGCGGTACCTTTAGCTTTAAACTTTATTAAAAAATCGAAATTCTTCCAAGTTACAAAATAGCAACAGCCTATAAGCACTATTGGATGAATTTTATTTTCTCTTAACTCCCAACACCATTCGACAGCATGCGCGAGACACCTATTCGAAGAAAAAATTCATTCATCCGACCGCACAGCATACACGAACTTCCATTCGAATCATAAAAGGCGAAAGACGAAATCGAATACCGTAGGATCAAATCATCGGAAAAAGAGAGGTAATTTTCACACACACGGCAAGGGCACCATGTGCCAATCCATAAAAAAGAAACCCACTAACATCATAATTTTCGTGTCGATTTTTATCTGGTCACTGTTTTTCTGTCTCGTTCGTTTTTTTGTTTTTTTTTTTTTACGTCATTTGCACCTGTTGAACACTTGTAGAATTGAGAGAAAAATAAAAAACTCACGGTCACATCAGCGTATAGGTAGGTATCGAAATTATTTTTCACGATAAACGTTCACGCATGTTAAAAAAAAACAATGCCGCTGATAATTCGTCCACACTTTCACCTTCATTGTATGTATATAGATTTAGTTAACTACCGTTAAGCACGAAAGAATAGAATCCGCACGTTTCGCAGGGTTAGACCCATCTTTATAGAAGAGAACCATTTCTTCTGGCCAAATAAGCAATTAAAAACGTACGTAACTACCTACAAATAGTTTGAACAGGTGCCAAAGCTGGTAAGTGGTAGAAAAATGTACTAAAAGTGAGAAAATTAGAAAAAAGAAAAATCTAAGTAACTCTTGGGATTCGAGAACTCTCAGCTGGTTTGGAGAGCTCTCACACGAGGTCTAACTGATTCAGTTAAAAAATCAACAACGTCATTGGAAACCTCAAAGAATTCTATTTTCATCTTTACCGCGTGGTGATAAAGGTTCAAGAATTGAGCCCTATTGAGAAAGTGCCCTACGTAAATTGTTGGCTAAAGAAATGACGAAAAATTTGAAAAAGTAATGGAGATTCAGGTTCCTTTCGATTCCTATTTCACTGAATATCGATAGCAAACATATTTTCACTGAATATCGATAGCAAACATATTTATTTACGATTGCATGAACGTGTTAAACAAACAGGGTGTGCATCTAAATAAATGTTCATTTTAAAATCAAATAAAACCAACTCAAGAAGGAAAAACAAATTTCAAATGAAATTCAGTGTTCGAAAAAAAGTTTTGAGTGTTTCATTTACAAAAATGTGTACGTAGTAAAGATCAAAGAAATTTTCAATTTTTTAAAATTAAATTTTTCCTTAAATATGAACCCTTGTGCACCTGGCCATGTGCCTATTCAAGCGGCAATACTTACATTCTTCTCAAAGATGAAATGATGAAAATTGACATTAGCCAAGGTTTTATGTTATACCCTCCACCTTCTAATTTACCTGAAAATGCTGATTTTATTTCTTCTTTTATCTTACTATGAACAACTTAAGCTAGAGATACAGGAAAAGGAACAATTGGATGGAACACTTGAATTCCTCAATTCTAGGCAACGGTGGCGAAAGCAAACTAATTAATTGTGGCTGTAGACTAATTATTCATTGAATGAGCAGATCCCATATTACGATTTGACATCACAGCTACATTTAGTGTGTATAATAGCAGGCCAATTTTTTTGTTTTTTTTTTGGGAGCGTGGGAGGAATAAAAGGATTCGAAACTAAATATTTAACCACTGCTATGCAAATTCGCAAAACCCCAACTATTTGTTTAAAAATACAAAATATTTTTGGTCCCTGTATGATGAATAAAAATGTCGATCTGTTGACGATTCTTTACCTGACATAAGGGAATAATAAAAATGTGTCGAATCCCAAAATAAGCCACGCTCAAGCATTGACTACGTTCTACGTTCTACGTTCTATCTTCGAGTACCGGTGATGTTATGGGATAAATAAATCTGTTTATCAGTACTTAAAAAAACTTCAAAGACGGATACCGAAACGATTCCAGCGCATGATAATGTTAATCTTACCACGTGTAAAGGCCTCTCTGTAGGTGGTTTCAACTCATATCGTACGAGACTCAATGGAATAAATGCATTAAAGACAAGTCCGGTTTTATGGTTGGGATTTTGGGTATAATCCCTCCAGTGCCAAAAGAAAAAGGCAATTTAAAACACAATTATTCGGTATTTCAAATTTTACGTCTATGAAATAAGTAAAAAATTGTTAACCCCTAACAGAAAAGTTCACGAATATTATAAAATGTGATTCAATCCACTCCTCCAAGAAGAAATTTTGAAACCGGGCTTGGTTAATGAAGAACTATAAAGGTCGTTTAAGGCAGTTCGAATGCACACGAATGACGGTCCATAATAATAATTATAGAAGTGCAAGTTTAGGGTTCTTTGTAAGGCAGAAGTTAACGTCCTTGTCCGTGTATTCGTTAACTATCACACTCTGTATTCTGTTTGGAAGGCCTAAAAATTTTTGAAGTATTTAACACAAATAAGCGTATACACCGATAATTTATGTGCCAACTTGAACTTCCGAATAGGCAGTGTTTTTTACTCGGAAATATTTCAAACTCGAATAAACGAGATAGTGTACCTATTTAGTTTTTTTTTGAGTTAAAAAAAAATATAGCTACCTACAGATAAAGGAATAAAAAAGGTCATATTTGGACCATATCCAACGAGCATCACGTCTAAATGATGTTACACTTCTTTAAAGAAGTCGTTACCTAAATTAAGGTTAAATGCTTGAGCGTCTGTGAACTTAACCCGTTCGTAAACACCTTCATATTTTTATTTTTTATCTTTCAAAAGAAGCATGAAGACATTTTTTATGAACGCACGAAAACTTTTTACTCGCTTTGGGTTCGTTTCTTTTCCTGTTGGAGAAAGGCCAACGCCGAAGTACAATAATCAATTTTTTATTTTTGCAAAACGCTACGTTACCTAAAATTCACGCCTCGTAGCGTTAGTGCAAGGACGCCCATGTAGAAATTCCTTACTGACAGTCCCAGATCAAATGCATGATGGCGGGGGAAATTTACAAATTTACTTCTTTAATTTTTAAGCTAAAAATTTTAAAATTGGAGAAGAGTAAATAGAACAGTGGCGAATATTTGGTTCGTTGTTTATATTGATGAAGACTTCATCAGGGACAATTATTTTAGTTGTTTTCACAAAACGGAGTAACGTGTGGAAAATTTTCAAGGGAGAATGCATTACGAGTGAAAATCGAAAGTGGGGGAAAAAATACAAAAAATGTTACTATTAAAAACTTTTTAATTGAAAACAATTTTTATTTTTATTTTTATCAATTTCTGATGAAAAAAAAGTTCACTTTTTCGAAACAAATCCAACAATCCCAACAATCCTAACATGACTTGCGTCAAGATTGGGCCATTGTTTTGTCTGCCTCACTATAAAGAGCCTCTCCTGATTTATCACCTAAGAAAATTTCTGACTCATATTTCTCGTACTAATTGAGATACGATTCATTTAAAGCGTATTTAATCGGTTAAGTTAAAGAAAACAGTATAAGCTTTATAATCCAAGAAGGATCCATCGCGAACAACGAAATAAGTTACATGGGATGAAAAAGTGTTCAAAATGTACAACATGAATATTCAAGTATTTTATAGCTGGTATCTCGTAATAATATTGTGAAAATAATGAGAAAAGACAAATCACATTTAGAGAAAAAAAAGGCAAAAAAGAGGGTAGAATACACAGAATGCCTAAGAGTAGAACTTTTTGATTTCAAATTTACAATTTCCTTCAAGGTCGTTTTTCACAATTACAATTAGGAATAATTTTAGACCCCCTTTACTGGTTTTAAATTCAAAATTTTCTATCATACATTTCTTTCAGGTTTATAATACAATACCTAAGATGAATAATAAAAATTATAAGAACTTTTAATAGATTTCTTTTTCAAACGCAAAAGCACCGAGTTTCGTAATTTGTGTTAAAGACCAAATCCTGATAAGAAAGTTAGACTGAATATAACTTGGACTATCGTGGAGATGAAGGTGGTTTCTTAATAAAGGAATAAATTCAATTTATTGCGAGAAAATTGGCGCAACAGCTTTTTACTTGAAGAAAAAAGGAATAATGCAGGAACTGACAGATACCTGGAGCAGGGTCAAAGAAAAAATCTTTAATCAAAAACAGCAAAAAAAATTAAAAAAAAAATTTTTTGAAGAAAAATAAAAATTTTTTGCTTTTTTTAACGTAAAAATTATTCCAAGCTAATGTATACTTGTACTTCGAAAAGTTATAAAATTTTATCAGACCCGTGCTGCCTTAGAGGCCCTATGGTTTTGCTCGTCATGTATTTCTAATTTTAAGCTGCAGCAAACAAATTTCATTTGTTCAAAATCATATACTAAACAGTTTAATTATTCAACTTCCCACAAACAGTTAGTTCCCTTAAGCTTAAACAAAAGATTAATACAGAAAAAAAAATGCAGTTTAGCATGGCTACAGACTATGTTTTAGCATGTTTCAAGGCTACCAAAATTTAGTTAATGGAAAATTTGACTTCTAGGCCAGCAACAACAAAAAACTAGGACGTAGTTTCGAACAAGCTTACACAAATACATATTATAAATGGCACAAAAAGCTTTTTGGATTAAGAGATAGAAAAACGAATAACGAGGTAAAATTTTAGCCTCTGATACCGGTATCCGATAGATATTAGGTAAATAATTTGTACGTTTGAAAATAATTAACAATTTATGCTGAAGCAGCGTGCCAGCAACACAAGTTTTGAGTACTGTACAAGAATGAATTAAAAAAAAAAAAATCCAGATAAAATCTAAACATTATAAGCTGAGCTTTAAAAATACCATACTCACAAAAAGGTTTCTCCAGTTTTTGTTCTGTAGCAGCATTAAAAAACAAGAGAACAGAGAATTAAGTTTTCTTACAGCGTACGAAAATATTAAATTCAATATTAAGTACCGGAATCACAAATATTATGAGAATAGGAAAGGGTTTTGCATGAGGGTGATTATATTTTTAGTGAACTGACTCTAATTATTCTACGCCTTATATGTGCGAAATTGTGGTCTTTTCCGACAACAAACCACTTTCTAACCTTTCTTAAAACTATAATTATTATGGACAGTTTGGAATGTCAAAAATTCCAACCGAATAAAGAGCTAAGAAGGAAAGACTAATGAACGTACTCGTCAAATCCATTTCATTCATGTACGCTGGAAATGAATAGAATTCAATTAGCATACCTACTAGTTAAAACCACAATTCAGAGGTCTACTTGGCAAAGAGATTGTATGATTACGAACTTTAGTTTGAAAAGTCGTCGATCTGTAATTAGCATAAATTAAAAATTGATGCAGTAATGGAACAGGAGTTACTTCAACAACAAAAAAAAAATTCTTCCCTCTAATCAAACAGGTTTTGTAAATGCAATACTTCATGCCTACCCCAATAGTTTAATCTACGTTTAATCAAAATTATAACTTAGTAAATTGCCTTCTAAAACTTTTTTTTTTTTTACAAATAAGAGCCTTGTCAATTTTTAACTTTAATTAATTATCTTTAAATTAGTAATGAGCGAAAGCAAAAACAAAACCAAGATCAAGGTAGCCAAGACTGACCACGGTAGTCTTGGTCTTGGTATCTGTCTTGCTTAAAAGATTTTTACAAGATATTATTAATGTCCAATTTGAATTTATCATTCATGTCCTTTCAAAAAATACAAAAATCTTAAATTACCACAAACAACAGGAAATGTGACCCTGGACAAGAAAAGGGACCTCCTCCACATGGAACAAGCAGGAATCAGATTTAACTTATTAGATGTTTTATGTTAAAGACAATCTGCTCTTTCACATGCGATATCTCAAATTACTATATTATATTCAATTTTAGTTCCAAGGACGTATATAAGGGGGTCCAAGGGGTCAAGATCCCCCTTAGCTACTATAAAACTAATAAAACGTGTATTTTTAGGGAAAATGGCGTTGTTGTAAGGGGAGAGGTTTGAAGGAAATGTTGTGAAGATGTTGACCCTTTCTTACAATCAAGCTATACACACCCTTGTGGCATTCAAATTAAGTGTAAGTTGACATAAAGTAACTTACGTATCATAAGTACATGACTTTCCTCGATTCTGCTTTTGATTCATCCATCTAACATACTGCAACGTTATATTAATCACCATTATTTTTATTAGACGCTTTTATTTAACTCACTCAATTTGTTCAGTCAAGATAGAATTTAGATTTTGTGGTTGCTAACTGGACTTGGACAGCATACTCATTCGAGAACCAAAACGTACTGCGGTTGTCAAACTGTGAGTGCGTCAGTGTTTGTTTGGGTGGATGTGCTAGGTTTCAGACGACATTTCACCTTTAATAAAAGCGTAGACCTATTCTAAAAAATTCATTTTTGTAACACTCAACCGAAAAGCACGTTTTTTTATGCGCCATTACTGAACAAAAGGTAAGGGATGTCAATATGATGTGAAAAATATGATTTTGCGCATGCTCACAAGCAAGTTAATCTCTTGCCCGGCTCAATTTTTTTATGAATAGGGTCAATTTCTTTTTTTTCTTTTTTTTTTTTGTAGTCTATTAAAAATATAAAAACGATAATATTAATTTATGACCGAATTATAGTCATACTGATTTGTTTCCTGTTATTTATTTTTTTTTTCAAGTAAAATTATCATTGAATATTCCAGAAAAATTATTTTTTTCTTATCTTGAAACTTTTGGGAACAGATGTGGAGGCACGGGTTTCACAATTTTTTGGTTGAAAATGTAAAATTAGTTATTATTATTCAGTTCTAAAAAAAATATATTGTTTCCCATCAAATTTTTTGTTTGGTGGGCGGTAATGCAAAAAATATTTTGTAACACCTATGCGAAGTAGGTGATTTATACTCGAGTCCTCGTGCTGCAAAAATCACATTTATGCCAAAATCACCTACTTTTCGCACTTTTATCACAAATAACTACTTTTGTTAACTGATCAGTTTTATTCTTAAAACTCGAACAACAAATTCAAACTGATAAATGCTTATTTTCTCTCACTATTTCTCCTGAAAATCTTGTGTTTCATGCCACTGATCCCTTTTCTAGTTCATCCCATATAATCGAACAAGGAGAAATTAAAAAAAAAAAAAACACTGACCAATTTCAGTTTTACAAATAGAATGATGGGAGAGATCTCATTTTACTTGCACGTGTAACTGGTACTGCCACACATTACCTTGTTTGCACAGGGCCAAAAACTAAAAATCTTCACCACTGAGCTGATAAAAGCACTTGGGCAGTTCTCGTGTTAGCACTATCATGCCTTAATTTCGATTTAATTTAAAGTTGTTCTTGCCGAATATTTCGAAAGAAAATTGTCACTTTTTCTACCAGCGCCAGTTTTAATTATAAAAAGAGTAGTTTCTGTCACACTATTTTGAGATAATTTATGCTTTTCTTGCTTGTACAAATAAAAACCAAAAAAAAAAAACCCATTAAATTATCTCATCACACAGACTTGCATAGCTACCACACAAAAGGTCATAACTTAAATTATTTTTATATTTTTGAGAAATACTAAATGCTGTCACAATTCAATAGCTAACTTTACCTCTTGAGGAGGTAAAAATGGAATAACTCCCCACAAAGCTCTTCCTACTCCTAATATACATTTTAATAACACAAAATTTGGATTGCGTCAATCGTTTCATTACAAAGATAGGTATTTTTTACGGGATGTTTTCAAACTTGGGTATCTTCTCAAAAAAAGTACCTTCTTTGAGTTATTAAGACAGTCTTGTTCCGATGAATACAGTTTCAAACACAAACTCTATCTCTATTTTGGTCACATCTTTCAGCCTTTCAACCAGTCCGGAAATACCAATCCGACGCCGATTAGTTTTTTGTAAATCTTTACATCACTGTTGCATATATAATACGTACTATACGGGCCTATTTTTATTTTCTTAGTCACTTTTTTCTTTTGTTGTTTTGCCCGCTGCGAGTGTAACTCATACGCCGACATTTCACGCTCATTTCGTACATTCGACTCATAGAACGTCAGTCATTTTGTTTCCGCAGACACACACAAAAATAAATAAAATAACTTTTCATTTGCATGTTCGTAGAGTCACGTTCGGCAGTTTTGAGCCGCACGAAAAAACGTGGACACGGCACTTCGAGATACGAGTGAATTGCATACACTTAATGGCAGCCGCAATGTTGTACTTGTACAATGTACAGTAATGAAAAGCACGATCATCAAGAGAGTAGGAAAACCTAAAAGTACAACCGTACACCAAACATCGATGTTACTTTTACGGTGAAATACCGGTATCCTATAAATAAATCGTACAAAAGAGGCATATTCTACCGCCTACGGCTATAGACAAGCAGAAAGAAAGCATCGCAAATTTGAAAAGCACTCTCCTTCTCAATTTTACTTGGACGCTTCGCTGGCGATGCAGCTCTTTGAAAAAATTAATCCTAAAAGAGAGGTCATCTTGAAAATATTATACGCAGCCTACAGAATGTATTACTACGCAGCTCTGTATCCAGCTATTCACAGAACTCGTCTAAGAGTCTAAAATAAAAATAAAAGGATATAACATCTCTCGGAAAATGTATTCGACTTGACCATCTACTTCGCATTGGAAAGATAATTATTTCGATAAAATTCCATTTTTTGTCTCCTCAGACAACGTGTCATTAAAATACAAAGAGGTAGCATCGTAGTTGGAGATTAGCTGTTACACCATATTCAATCTTAAATGTGTAGACATATTTTAAAAACTAAGAAAGAGAAATAAAAAAAACTTAAACGCAGCAGTGTCTCCGTTAGAAAAAGTAGATTTTCAAAAAGTGATTGTATTAAGTTTTGTAGGTGCTGACTATTAAAATTATGTAGTTTGAAATCATAACCTCTTTTAAAATCGAAAAAATATTGTAGGTTGACTAAACACCGTCTGGCCGATTCGCATCAAAATTTGTAGCATATTACAATAGATTATAGGAAATATTTGTTCTAAATTTCATAATTATTGAGACAAAATTAAGAATTTTATAGTAAAAACAAAAACCAGATTTACCATCTGGCCAGTCCATATCAAATTCAATTTGTCAGGTCCTTGGCTTAGAACTAATATTTGCACCAAATTTTATGACTATTGGACAAAAATTTTGACTTATACTGTGGTATCAAGAAAATGACTTTCACTATAATAAACGTATAAGCCGTTAATTAATTCACGAAATTATTTCCCCGATATTATTTTGCCAATTATTCTTTTGATGCACATGCGCCACTACCCACACAATCACATAGAGACACGAAAAAAAAAGAAATCTTGTCTCCTCCAAAACAACAAATTCTACGGTGTTACCAGAAGTTCAGGGCTGGTACAAGCTAAAGCGCCACAGAGTGGCACTTCAGGGCTTGTATATACATATAAATATAGGTAGGTACCCAATGTTGGTGCAGTGGACATCAAAACTCCTGGTAGTGGTAAAGTAGGTCAAGTACGTAGGTGTTAGAGTAGTTGCATACCTTGCAACAGCTCTTAGAAAATATGAGGAAGATAAGGAGAATGGGAATTTTACATAAAAACTGGTATTTTCTGTCCATTCAAATGAAATAACTAGGAAACTATTGGAGATAAAGACAAAAAGTATGAAGTCTTTTTGAAAGAATGTACTGTTTCCAACATTTTCCATACGTAATATGATGATTTTTATACAACTTTTTTCCAATGATACAGTGGAATGGCGAATTTTAGAATAACCACATTTAAATACAAATTCGAAAACAAAGCTGCAACTGAGTGTATGCAACTATTCTAACACAGATGTACTTAATCTACTCCATCGTCAGCGGGAGTTCTGACGTACACTCCACTAACACCCTGTATACATACATATATATGTATACTGTAAAAAGAATTTGAATTATTGGTGCAAAAATTTTCCTTGGGTTATCAAACGAAAAACATATTTACCCGCACTCCCATGTTGTTTCATGAGATTAAGAATGATAAGGAAATTTTCAAAGGAAACCAACTTAAAAAGTAATAACTAAGTTTTTAATGAAAAAAAAAAAGGAGATAGAGAACGATTTCATTCGAAAATAACTTTTTTTTCTTCATTTAATTTCATTCATCATTCTCCAACGGATCAGGAAGATTTCAAACTAATCGAGAGAAAAACAAAAAACAAAAACGAAAACAGAAATCAATAATCCATACCACGTTTTAATGATCTGAAAAACTCAATTTGAAAGCAAATTTGCGAACGAATGATAAATTTCGTAGAAAGGGGTCACAAAATTTGGCAACGTTTAAGGTGCCGTGAAACATTTTATCTGCAGACCAAATAAACAGGATTAAGTTTCGGTAAACACATTTTTTTATGACAACTGTGATGTTTTCTCAGGCAAAATCATGAAAAACTCGGGCCAAAAATAATGCTCGTAGCTATTAAGTAATATTCAAATGAAGACATTGACGATTTATAAAAAATATCCGTTAGGCAGGTATATTCAACACCATATAAATAAATCATGAAAATAAGAAGCCGAGCAATGATTTTAAGAATATAACAACAATACCAGTCTATGCAAACATTTTATTTAGGATTTTCGAAAATTAAGATGAATTATTTGGTGAACTTGAAATCCATTTTCTTAGTCAAAAATAATGAAACAATTTCTCAATAAACTCGGGAACATTCATTTGTCTAGAAAGCTGTAATACAAGTATCCTAGTAAAGTGGACGTACGTTATAAAATTTACCAATTTATTATAATATAAGCAGAAAACAGGTTTTAACAATGAAAATTCGTCGTATTTTAATTGTAGCTTGTGTGAAACAACAGTTTAAATTTTAATTTCTGCTGAAATAATCGGTAGTTATTATAAAATTACCAAGAATTTTAAGAAAGGAAGTCGATAACGAATAACTTTATTATACAACATCGTTGAGATATATGAACATTAAAAAAAAAACATATTGCAGGATGCAACGTTGTAAAACAATGATATTGTTTTAATGAGACCCTAAATACCAAGTTTTAATGAAGAGTCAAGAAGCAACAAATTCTGAGCCAGATGAATTCGTCTCATGATGAATGAGAAGCTTAAAACTGCAGTTGGAATAATGCTTTCCGAAATTTTTCATCAAGGTGAAACGTGTCTCCACAACATCGAATTATGTTTGAAAAATATTTCGTCTCATTAGGCTTGTCTTAGGCGGCATTTGGCGTGTTCGAGGTGACGAATTTTGTACAGACTCAGTAAAATTATGAGGGCTACTCTACAAATAAACAATATTTCTAGGCACTAACTTCATTTAACAATTTGAATTTTATCGGAATAGCTCCCCGATTCTACAAAAACTGTACAGAATTCCATAAGTCACAACGCTGAAACAAAGCTGTTGCTGCTTGAATTATCGAGGTTAAAAGTACCGTATGAAAAAAAGCATTTATCGTAAGCTATTTTCATTAATTTCCATAATATTGTCGTCAAGACAGTGAGTCCAACAAGATTCCTAAAGCTGTATTAAATCTGCCCCAACGTTGACCTCGGTTTGCCTGCCTTTGGACAAATGGGACGTCAAATATCCGACCAACGACAAATATTTTTGATGCGGAACAAAAAAAACAGAAAAATCATGTCAGTTTCCAGCGCCAATATTCAACGCCCACTGGCCCAGTACCTATTTAACAATGGCTTCTCAGGACTTCAAATTTAGTCGAATTTTCGATAACGCATGATTGGTTAGAGACGTGGGTTTTACATTGTTACTTGTTTTCTATTGTGTAAGATGAAGGTCCAGTTCCTATCTACTTGAACTCGGATAAACAAGTACCTGTACAATATACGTGCTGCGTTCAGCACCTCATGTTTGTTCCAATTCTTAGTTTCTTGTACACAAGTATATTACAAATGCACACGTCGTTGTTTCAGTAAGGGCACCAATTATGTATACATAATACCACAATAATCAGGCAACGAGCAAATCGCAACAACTGTTACGTATAAGCGGCAGCTTCGTGATCATCACAAAAACATCAACATCAAAATCAATCATCACTCGGCACCTAGCGTTTACATTTTTTCGATTGTCCTCAGATCGAAAGAAAATAGCCGAAGCTTCACATTCCTGCAACCTATAAAAAGCTTTTCGTAATCGCAGTGTGCGACAAAATTTTGTCGCTTCAAGCCGATTTTGAAACCATTAATTTTGCGCCAAAAACACCGCATCACCAAAAAATGGACGTGCATCGAGCGCTCAACACATTTTTCAAAATGAACTTCAACGGTTGCCGCAGATGCATGCTCGTAAAATGAACCTGACAATGATTTACGACCGTATCGAAAAGTTATTTTAATATACTGACATTGCGATGACGAACCTCTCTCCTCACCCCCTCACCCCTTTCAAAAGTCCCCATCCACGCTCTACAACCTCTGCAACCATTCCTCCGTAATTATTTCCGCTTATTAGAGCCACATTGTCATGACGAGGCACGCTTATACCGACACTGATTGCATTTACTCTCTGATGCAGGATGGCAAAGTTCATTTTTCACGCCCTGTAGTCACAATTATGTCGCCGGAGAAAAAAAATCGTAAAAAATTAAAAACAAGTAAAATGGTAGCAGCGAAGAGTCGCAAAAGAAAAATCAACAAACAGCTGCACGAGCAGCGGTATTCCAGTAGAGTTATCGAAAAAGGGGTCGTACAAAAAAAAAAAAAAAAGAATTAGAAAGAAAATATTCATAAACTGGAAAAAATGAGATAATTTTTGCAGATCTTGATCAAAAAGTCAAATTTATACAATTATCAATTCACCAATTATGGAACAAATTTAAGCGAGTTATATATAAAAAATTTACAGATTTCGCATCAAATGCGAGAATCATGATCACTGAAAATAATTGAGAGAATTAGCATCTTTATTTATACTTAGAACGCAGAGGGTGCGAAAAATCTTCACCAATTTGTAATGCAAGAAGTATGTTTCCGCTTATTCAAGATGCATGGGTGCCCTCTCAATACCCTGTAATGCAAGAAGTATTATTCTGCATGCAGGGGCAACAATGTCAGTGAATTTTAAAACAAGAATTCTAAAGCTAAATTCCTATTTTTAATATTTGACTATATATATACGGGTCAATATAAAATATATTGTTTGGTATGTATCGATTTAGTGACACACAAGCGAAAAATCTGTCGGTCACGAATTCCAAAAATGTCGCTCAGTAAAATCATTTTTAATAACTGAAAAAAATCTTTCAGCCAGAACTTTTTGGATGGAATTTGAAAGGCATAATAAACGAAACAAAGTAGTGCGCTGGGCACCTTGTATTCAAAATTTAATCACTAAGGAGGAAAAATAAATTATATTTTCATACTTGTGAAAAATAGATACCAATAATTAATTCTACAATGAAAATAAGATGAATTTTTTGTGAATCCAAACTAAAACACCCTTTGATTAAAAAGAAAAAAAAATTTATCGCATGGTTTATTTTATTTCTAATCACATGAAGTTAAATAATAATTCCCACAATTTTACCTCAACAATGACTGTGGGGAATCTACTTGTATGAGGTATATGGGCTTGTATCCCTGGACAACAGTCACTACTGAAAGGCTGGCATATTCTTTGTCTCTATGATGTTAAACAATTAAAACACCCTTGCGTTTGTATATTCTTACCTGTATGTACATACAGGTAAGATACAATGTTTGGGCAGTGACAAATTGCCTGATAATGATCTCAGAGATGTAACAACCCAGTACCGAACACGTTGCGTCATTTCTTATCACAATACAAAATAGGAAATAATGTAATTAGATGACATAATTCCATATGTATATGTATATTTGTATGTCTGTGTGCGTATGCCAATTTCCTTATATAAACTCAAGAAACTGGCTACAAAATTTCCAGTGTTTGCATAGGATTTGGCTCTCCCATGCATTCGTATATGATATACCATAACATGCAAAGCTGTTGATTACTTTTTTGTGTGAATACTTCTTCAGGACAAGGTATTCCACAATGACTTTTCAGGATTAATTTTTTTTCCAACTAAAAAAATGTAAACATGGATGATGACATCGAGAGTCATTCTTCCTCTTTTCATTTCTTCTTTTGCAGTTTTCCGTTCAATATTTTTGCCCAATTCCCCCATCAGAGATTTATTTTTGCCTTCAAACTGACCCCTTCATTTCGTGGAGAAGTTAGAGATGTTACGATGACTTTGATTTTTATAATTTTCAAAGAAGATTGTACGCCAAAGCAGGAATTGCAACACTGGCACTGCACATTAATCTTTGGCAGTTCGGGGCAAAGTACTCTTACAACAGGGCGAGAAACCAGCATCCTTTGTCAATAAAAAAAGAACGAAAACGCCATTAAAGGGAAACTATTAAAATCATTCATCTGTCAAGGAACTCGTCAACGAAATGAAGAAAATGGAGAATTAATAGAAACTAAAAATACGATGAAAGCTGTACTACAGCCTACAAATATCATTAAAGCAAGAAAGAAAAAAAAAAGATACAAAAATATCGTATTTCGTCATCAGAGCTAACGTGTCATTGGCTGAGAATGCATTAAATGAAAAGAGAAAGAGAGAGTATTGTGAGAAAAAAGTCAAATATTTTTTTTGCGAAGGGTCCAAGTTGTTGAATTCATGCGTGTAGCCGCACACTGCACCCCTTAGGGACATATTTAACTTAACGAATGCATTTTTATCGTTACGACCGTAGTCGAAAACGCAACGATAATAAAGCGAAATTACAACCAACGAATAGGGTGAAGTTGCAAAGAAATCGATACTAGGATTAAGGACTTGAAAGAATAGTTAGGTAGTTAAACCAGACAGTAAATTTGGTTGTGATCGTATCCTTGCTTCGCATCAAACAATCGGGAATTATATGGAAAATTGTAATTCACTGGTTAGTCCTTCGTCAATTCCTTCGAAAATAAAGACAACGTCGACGTATTCCATTGGTAACTAGTAGACCCTTATGGTACATACAACTCGAAGAGGTACCAATGATGGTTCAAAAAGATTTCTACGCGTTGGTGACGCCAGTCTAATTTGTATAAACGTCGTCTCGGCTTTTTTTTGGGAGGCTGGTCTCCAATAATTTTGTAGATTTCAGTACTTATACATGTACCCTTTTTCTAGTTAAATAATTAAAAATTCGCCGTTCAGGATTTCGGTTGAATATGAATCAAAACATTTTCACATCTTTCCAAGTAGGTCCTTCAATAATCTTACGAATATGGAGCCAATGCTGAATTAAAGAAAAGCTTTTGATAAGCAAGCACAAAAAAGGGCGGTTCTGCTTCTGTTCAAAGTCTGTTTTAAAGAAGCTTCCAACTCATATCTACACATAAATTTCAGCAAGTTAGAAGAAAGACAGTCAAAATCGGATGTGGATTCATACGTGAAGAATCAATTCGTTTCATTTATTTGAAATTGGGGCTAACATGGGTTCATTCACGTTAAAAATCTCTTAAAAGCACTTCTGCCAAAAATATGTTGACTGTAACTACGGCTAAGCACCAAACAGCGCAGTTATCGAACACATATTAAATAAAATTTCATACAAGAAATCAAGAACCCAGGGACATAAAACTCGGTTTAAAAACGACGAATGATAAACTGAAAATTACACTTTCAAAAAATGAACAGTTCAATAAATTATAAAGAGAGAGTTAGACAGAAAAAAAATTCGTTGTTTTTCTTTACTTCCATTAGCATTGTATTCGTTTGGTCAACCATGTCTGTACACTCGATATGAAAAAAAGTGCGTATAAGCGTAACTTTTGCGCCTGTTAATAATAGGCTGTTTAAATTTAGAAACGTGTGGAACTGCTTGGTTCTTTAAATAAATTTTATCTAAAAAAAAAAAAAATAAAAAAAAGACTGCGTTAATCTGAATGAGTAGTTCTTATGGATGGATATGCCCAAATTTTTGAAAATAATTTTTTCAATCTTTAAATTATCATTTTCTTCAATTACACCCGTCTAATTTTTTAATTTTCACATATGAATAGACGCTCTCTGGATGGTCAGCAACATTTTGAGCCTACTTTCATTAAAATCTATGAAGTAAGACACTTGTTCTGAGCGAACCAAATTTCGTTAGTTCCGGAGATACGACATACCAAACGTATAACCTCCGCCGTACGCAGTCGGTAAAAAATCAAACATTTACGTCGGCTATGATGGAATATACAAGTGTATTTTAGAGGTGAGAATAGCTTAAATTTATAATAGAAGCTCTCTTCAAAAAATTCGAAAAAAAAAAACGAGAACGGAATTTTTACCATCGAAAGATTAAACGGATGGGCACAAGAACTCGAAAGGCTAGGCTTGAGAGCAGACAAGTTGTTGACACCCACGTCTACATGCAAGCAATTACATAGTACAATGAAATGCATGGCTATTTATAGAAGAATCCAGCCACTGTTTTCTTAGTGAACACTGGAGAATGATCATAATAATTCCCAGAGCAGAGCTACCATTCGAGATTACTAGTAGATAAACACATAGAAAACGTGATAAAATTACCAAGCTATCAGAGAAAAAATTTGACAGTATCCCATCACAGCATAATATAACGCCGGCTTTAAGGTGTGCGAGAGGAAGGGGGGTTAATTTCCCGCAGAAAACAAATTATTTATAGACCTATTAATTCATGAAGTACAAGGCAATTCCTGCTTTAGTGTACAATATTCTTTGAAAATTATTAAAATCAAAGTCATCGTAACATCTCTAACTTCTCCACGGAATGAAGGGGTCAGTTTGAAGGCAAAAATAAATCTCTGATGGGGGAATTGGGCAAAAATATTGAACGGAAAACTGCAAAAGAAGAAATGAAAAGAGGAAGAATGACTCTCGGGCAAAGCCTCGAGCTGTTGCTCAACGTAGCACAGCCTTAAAACCACTACTGACCTAATGTTCCCCGCAACGGTAGTAAGGATGGAAGTTTAACTCACTGATGCAAGTCAACTCTTCGAGAGTTTTTCACGAAAAGGAGTTGGTTAAATGAATTGACTCATTCGACTTTCCACATCAAACTCTTCCATGAAGGAGATCATTTCAATCAATTCTGAATCAACAACGCGACACAGTTCCACCAATGTGAATCAGATGTAAATAAACGACTCTGAGGAAGAAACTCCCAAAAGAATTGCTAGTTATTAGGGTCAGCTCATTAGTGAAAACAACTTACGCGAGTTGACTCAGTGTTGAACAAAACTCTCTATAAGTCCAAATCGTAGTGTAGTAGCTATCACTATCAAGCTAAAGAGGGCGCGTGCACACGTCATTTCGTGTAGGCACCGGTCGATGGATCTGAGCTTACTCAAAAATCGAATAGAATTACTCCCACATAAAATCCAAAAAATAAATTAAATCCTCCAAACTTATAATTTTCTTCTATAAAATGTTTCATTAACAATTTTCATTTTTTCCAGCGGCGGCGATATTAAACGATTAAAAGCTCGATTTTTCTTTCTATCATGTCGGTGTCCTGTAGATGTTCACCACGTTGAAAAACTTTTTCGAACAAAATTCATTGCCAAACACAACGAAAACAAAATATTTACGTGTGTGCTACGTGGTTAATCGTGTAACGAGTGCAAACCGAAATCGAGCCAATGGTCATTTGGCATTCGTAAACAAATTGTCGAACTTGCGAACGTGTAGTGGCTTAAGGTTCGATGAGTCTTCATCGCGTACCGACGAGAAATTAGGTACGTATCTTGTTTTCGTTAAATATGTACGTATCCACGACATACACGAGTCGAACAAGATGGCATTCATGTTCTCAATAAAAAGTTTAATAAATCACTACTGAAAACGTAGTCGTCATAAATTAAATGAACGTTAATTGAAATCCATCGCGCAAAAATACGGGAGAAGAGGCATTAGCCTACAGAAGAGAAGAGGATACGCAAAATAAGAATTCAAAGTGAAAGAGTATTTGAGTATGACAATAGCGACGAACTGACCAGCCTACGCACAAATGGCTGCGAAAAATATAACTTATTGTTAGGTGCTGCCCTCTATGGCTGCACACAACACCTCTTTCTGAGTTGTATTGTTGGCAACTGTGCATACCTCTATAGGCGTTATTGCCGATGGTTTTGCCCCCTTGTTTTTCAGTTCATTGGCCAACTACTTGTTGCACTTGCGTTTTTACTATTGTAGTTTTCATCTCTCTCTTGTTACCTTTTGAGGTTGTTCTTTATGTTATAGTCCTTCTGTACTTGAAGCATTAAACGTGTATGACACTATTTGTACCTGTCTTTCGAAGGCCCGTGCTGGTAACTTGTTCTCAAGTAATTATATCACAACTTGGTAGCAGTTCTCGGTATATGACGGAAATCCTCTAAAACACGTGTTTGTATACGAACCAATTTTTTGTAAAAACCTTCATTATTCCTTTGTTATTCTCAAAATTGCGAAACTCTATTAACTATAGACTGTGATATGAAGAATGATCAAATTCCTGATATTTCTAGCTCTGAATCAACAGACAACGACAATGATTCAGTAAGTAACTCCGAGAATTTATACACTCTGGCCCTACGTTTGCGAAATATAGATCGTCCTTACTTAATTAAACCCTTCCATACGAACCATACTCATAAAAGAAATAATTCTACCTCCTCAACCTCCTCTTCGGAGGCAGAATCAGTTGTCTTATGAAGTGTAAAAAGAGCGGCTACTAGTAGCCCAAAATTCGAGATAAAATCCTCTGAATGCGAAATAAATAACGACAACATCGAAAAACTGCAAAACGAACTTGAAACCTCATTCCACAACAATATGTTTCAGCCCAAACAATATACTCCGCGAAATGATCCAACATGAGGTATTACGGGATACCATAATTTTTCAGACCCAGGAAACGATATTCCTGACGTCAAACTGCTAACTGAATTACAAAAAGAAGAAATACTCAGAGAAACTCGTAGAGTAAGTACTAAACCGACAAATATTCAATGTTTGTCCAAAAATAAAGAAATCTTGAACCTATTTGATCCCTTACGCTTACCTCCATCTCAGAAAAATAAAACAAATTTTTTTACAGCCGTTGAAAATAATAAAACTATGTTTAACTATCCGGAATTTACTCCTTCTCAACAGTACCGTGACACAATTACCACAAACAACAATGCACTGCGTAGAGAATTCGAAGAAATTTTTGAACCCAACAAACCAAACATCATTAGCGAAACACCTGTCGGCCCTATTCCCTTCTAAGAAAGAATGGAAAACCAATCAGATATTGAACTCGAACTAAAAGTAGGTATAAACAAATTAATCAACGAAACAATAAAAAATAAATTAAAAATAAACAATGTTTCTCCCCAACAGATTCAGGGATTTGTTCAAGAAAACATACAACAAATAAGAAAAACAATCAACCGTAAAGATCCCACTGCCCAGTTTACCGAAATTGATGAAAACTCCCTACCCGAATTACAACAACGAATAACAAAAGAACTTGTAACTGAGGCGATTGAGGATGCATTCAAAAGAATTGCCCTCAAATCTAAAACCGCGAACAATTAGAGAACTTTACATGACCACGAAATCAACAATTTCATCAAGAGATTACCCAAGCCCGGATTCCAACATAAAAGGCACGAAATTTACGAACAATTAAGTAGCCGATTCGACTATAGTAGGTGGAATCGACAAATCAAAACGGACCTTGAGTCGGTAAACCTAATTCCCTGGATAAAATCCGAATTTGCGAATGATCTAGGAATCCCACAACATATAGCGAGGCAATTTGACGCTCTATCACAGACACTAATTCGTAATTCCATAAACCAATCTGTACAAATATACGTCGATAGATGTACATCCGTGTTTCAAATGTACTCTATCCTCTAGAAACATTATGGCCAGGTTACTCCTGACGATTACTTATACTTACTCCAATCGTTAGAGGGTCTCGAATATAACCCTTCCAGATATGTTTCTGAATTTATCGCGATTTACGAAGGCAAACACCATGACATTAAAGAACAAACAGTAGGATCAGAGGGAATGTTCAATGACTTCTTTTTTATCTCGCGACTAATACAAAAACTACGCCAATATTTCCCTGCTGAATGTGCCATCCTATCCTCCACTGCTGCCGTCACCTACGACCATGTCCGCGAAATGATCTGCGAAGCTGAAAGATCGCAAAATAGATACAGCTCATCCCGCGACAACTCTAGACGCAGTTTCGACACAAGAATCAACCAAAGAGGAACAAATAACGAAAACATGAACATTGAAAACAGAACTCCCATTAATCAACCCGATACCTCAGAGAACACACCCCGCAAGCAACTTCCAAACACATCTACGAACCAAAATGTTAACCAAAACCCGCAAAACAGACCAATAAGAACGGATATGTGCTTCAACTGTGGAGTGACATCACATAGAACCAGAGAATGCCCCCTACCCCAAGGACAAGAGTACTGCTACCGGTGCACATTAATTGGACATATTGGAAGGAACTGTCCATATTACGGTGACGACAGTGGGAATCCACGAGGAAAGGGTAAGTGGTATCAAATCATAACTAATAACAAATTTAATAAGGAAATGAACCAGGATTGGATTATTGACTCTGGCGCAACTAGACATGGCAGTAATAATATAAATCTTTTTCAAAACATTAAATACTTCGAATACCCTAAAACATTGATAGATGTTACAGGTAAAACAGTAAAAGTACTAGGTGAAGGGAATATAAATCTTAATATTGAAAATAACATAGATCCCCGAATAAAACCAACAATAAACTTAAAAAATGTTTTGTTTGCCCCAGAGATTAAAAATAATATAATAAGCGTCAAAAATTTATGCAAAGACGAAAATCTAAAAATATCTCTAACTAATGATTTCATATTTATTGACAGGCTTTCCAACAATCCCTCCACGGAAATAAGTAAACATCAACAAGTTAAAATAAGAACTTTCTGCGACCTATACAAAATAAAAGCGTCAATTAAAAAACAAGAAACGAATCAACCAGTAAGTAGTATAAATCATAATAATATTACCCAAGACCTTCCCCTACCGCTAACTCACTACTATACAAATTACAACTTACAAAACGTAAACAAAAACGAAGCATTCAGACCAACAACTATTTATAGAACAAAAACCGGTAAATTAAAAACAAAGGAAACAAAACACTTAATTAACCCTGAAACTAAAAGAAAACTCGTAGAACTTGGAAAATTATGGCACATCAGACTAGGACATTCACATCAAGGTGCAATTCAAAAACTGACAAACGTAACTAAAAATACACCCGAACTTATTTGCCAAGAAAATAAATCAAATTGTAAAATATGTGCTCAGTCCAAACTAATAAAGAAAACGTTTGACAAGGACAGACTTAGAGCAACTAGACCTGCAGAAATAATACATGCTGATCTAATAGGCCCCATAGACCCACCTACCGCCTTCAAACGAAATAAATACATACTGACTTTTCAAGGTACGCTAAAATATATGTAATGAACAAAAAATTAGAAACATACTACATGCTTAAAACATTCTTCAACAAACTAAAAACAAAATTTAACAACACAACCCAATGTAGAATTTTCAGATGTGATGGTGGAACTGAATTTGTAAATTCAAAAGTTGACAAACTGCTATCACACTTAGGCATACAAAGAGAAATTTCTGAACCTCATACTAGCCAACATAACGGTACAATAGAAAGATTCATTAGAACTTTAGAAGAAAAAACAAGATCACTAGTGGTTTTCCCAAAAATCTATGGGGAATTACCATTGAAACTGCGAAATACCTATACAACAGAACACCACACTCTGCAATAGACTTTGTAACCCTCTACGAATTCTGGAATAACAAAAAACCTGACCTAAGCCATATAGTGATGTTTGGAAGTTTGGCGTATGTACTTAACAATGACAAGAAAACAGGGGACAAGTTTGGACCTAATGCTTTACCAATGTACATCTGTGGATTCACCAAAACTGGATACAAACTATATGACCCTAACACACAAAAAATAATTCAATCATGCAATGTAATAATACATGAAAATCAAACATACACAAACACAAACAACACTACAAAAGAAACAGAATTCAACTTCAACAGTGATGCAAATTTAAACGAATCAAATACTGAAACTACAACTGACCAAAATACAATTGGATCCATAAACTACTTAAGAATACTTGATCCTTTAAATAAAAATTATCAAAACGACATCACAGATGAAAATTTACCCAAAAACTACAAACAAGCACTCTCTTCTCATGACAGCGACAAATAGAAAACTGTGATAGAAAAAGAATTCAAATCCATGGAACAACACAATGTATGGAAAATAGTCCCAAGAAACGAAGCCAAAGGCCAAAAACCCTATCCATTGGAAGTGGATATTTACAAAAAAAGGGGACGGAATTTACAAAGCAAGGACGGTTATTGTAGGTGCACTCGACAACAACACTTATCCTACTAATCGAACATACGCACCTGTAGTATCAGCCAACACAGTACGATGGGTTCTCTCTCTTGCGAATAAACACAACTGGTCCCTAAGACAACTCAATGTAATAACAGCTTTTCTCCATGAGGAGATAGACTATGACTTATATACCCTACCACCCACTGGCCTCAATGTTGACTCTTCAAAATACATACTAAAACTAAATAAATGTGCTTATGGTCTAGCCACTGCACCGCAAATTTGGTACAACAAACTATCGAATATCTTTAAGAAATTTGAATTCATGCACTGCACCCATGATCCAGCTTTATTTTTTAAACATAAAAATAACTCAATCACAATAGTAGCGGTATACGCAGATGATATCCTAATTACTGGATCAAATGATCAAGAAATTGAACAAACAGTACAAAACTTAAAACAAGAGGTAGACATAAAAGACTTAGGAACACCAAAAAACTTCGTAAATTTTCAAATAGAAAGAAACCGCGATAAAGGGGAACTAACTTTACACCAAACTAACTACACCAACATAATACTGAAAAACTATGGATACAACGAACAATACAGCCCCAAAAATGTACCAATACCTGCGTTCCAAAACTTCCCAGAAGAAGGATTACCTCTCCCACCATCTTTTCCCTACAGACAAGCTATAGGTTCCTTACTATATATTGCAAATAACACTAGACCAGACATATCTTTCGTGGTAAACTACTTAGCCAGAAATCAATCAAACCCAACACAAAAACACAAAAAACTACTAGAACACGTATTTAGATACTTACAAGGATTAGTAAACTACGGACTCAAATACAAAAGCCCTGATAACGATCTACGAGCATACGTTGATGCTGATTTTGCTGCAGACCCTTCGCAAAAATCCACTACTGGATACATCATTTTTCACTGTGGAGATCCTATCTCCTGGTCATGCCGAAGACAAACTATAACTGCACAAAGCACTACAGAAGTTGAGTTCCTTGCAGTTTCCAAATCTGCAAATCACATATTATTCTTTCGCGAACTTATGAAGGAAATCTTCCACACAAAGTAAAACAAATAAAAATCTTTGAAGATAATCAATCAACACGAAAACTATTAACTAACCAATTACACCACAGAAAACTGAAGTACTTAGAAACAAAACATCTAAGAGTAAAAGACCTTATCGCAGACAATATTCTCGAAATAGTAAACGTCTCCTCCAGTGATCAACTAGCCGACCTACTAATGAAACCACTTCCTTACGCTACTTTCAAAAAACTAATAAATTTTATCATATTTCCATTAGATGAAAATCACCAATTATCAACTCGCGACATCAGTAAAAATGAACCTGATCAGAAGAATGAAAATTAAAAATTCATTAATATTATTAATATCTTTACTTTCATTAAATATAATTTTATTCGATCGTATAGTTTATACCTAATTGTTAATCTTTAGACTTATCCGAATACTTTCTTTATCATTTACTATAATTATTAGATGTAAAGGATGCACGCTTTGGGGGGGGTGTTAGGTGCTGCCCTCTATGGACCTCTTTCTGAGTTGTTGTATTGTTGGCAACCGTGCATACCTCGTTTGGCGTTATTGGCGATGGTTTTGCCCGCTCGTTTTTCGGTTCGTTGGCCAACTACTTGTTGCACTCGCGTTTTTACTATTGTAGTTTTCATCTCTCTCTTGTTACCTTTTGAGGTTCTTCTTTATGTTATAGTCCTTCTGTATTTGAAGCATTAAACGTGTATCGACACTATTTGTACATGTCTTTCGAAGGCGCGTGCTGGTAACTTGTTCTCAGGTAATTATATCACAACGCTTATTTATATGGGATTGCGTAATGCAAAGAAGACGAAAAAAATTCTTGCTCTCAGCTTATTTTTAAGAAGTCCTCGGCTCAATTTCTCACAGTTGTACCATTTTTTCCATTTCTTTTATCTTCTTCGAAAGAATAGGCGTCACCTTTGGGTAAATGAAATATGTATCAATTTATTAGAGGTGGTGCAGGTGGAGGAAGGGGTTAGAATTTTGGCGATATTAGATGAAAACTCATGATTTCGGGAGTACAAGACGAGATGAGGAGACGACAATGATTTTGTCACGTTCTATTTAAGTAACTTAAGAGGAAAAAACTGCAGACTAACTAAAAGAAAATTGTTTACAGTTTGGTCTGAAAGAAAAATTTGTAAATAAAGTGGCAAAAAAATGTAAATTAATATAGTTGTAACAAATGAAGGCGACGAAGTATAGGAAAACGTTTGTGGCAGCAAAATTAGGGCAGCGTTTTTGAATTCTGAGAAACGAATGTTTCTTCGATGACCGAATTGAATTATATTTCCACAGACGAGTATACGACAAGCGACACATTTAGGAAAAAATTTATACCGACAAATCTGATTAAAAATGACCTATTGTCAGAAAATGAATGTTGTTTGGGTGATCTTCTTAATTCGTAGGCAAACGTACTTTGATGATAAAAGGTTCTTTTCTATACCAAAAACGGGGCAACAAATTTAGATAAAACTGTCGAAAATAAAGATTGACAAGTTCGAGCAATTACACATAAACCACTCATTTTATGTCAAAATAATCTAAAAACTTAGTTTTAAGGAGATTGATTACTTTTAATTAGATAAGTAGCATGGTAAAATTTCGAATAAACCATTTAAGGCTTCAGAAACTAATGCATTAGATACTATATTTATTTTCATTTTAGATGGTTTGGTCATTAAATCATGAAAAGTTTGAGAGGAGTAAGGATGGTTTAGGGCCGTAATTAATGAGACGGCGGTAAGGGAGAGCAATGCCCTCCCGACAGTATCCGTTTACTTTCCTCCTCGGTGAATTTCAGAAATTCCCAATTTTATCATTCTTAAATTTTTCCGATTAAGCACGTATTTTTATATTTTTGTAGCACACGAAAATTTATATTTTTGAGCAAATTTTTTGCAAATTTATTTTGAGACTATATTTGGAAATTGGTTCTGACTTCGATTTTGATAGCGAGATCTTCGATAAGTTTCTACCATTAGTTTACCATAAAACACTCATTAAATTTTTATAGCCACTGTTTTCTTGCCCTTGCAAAAATAAATAAGCAAATTTCATCAGTGGGTACCACGATTCTTGGTGACTTATACGGTGATTTCTAAGAATTTTTGGGGAAACTAATTCACTAAGAAAAAAGAATCATATGTTTACGAGAGTTATCGATAACTTGTCACGTTATGCTATTTGTCATGAATATTCGGGAAAAATTTATTGAAACTCAAAATTTTTTTTGAAGTTTCGAAACCGCATAAATTTTTTTTCTTCGATTTTCCGATCGAAATTTCAGGTAAGTGAAACACGTACAAAAAAAATGCAAGACGTCGGAGACTAACTACGCTAGTTCAGAAGATGATTTGATTTTTCGTTTTAAAAAGGCAAGGAGAAGCAGTTGATTCGGCGACAATTTTTCAGAAAAAGAAAACCAGCTTTTTGCTTAAAGAATAATTATGGTCAAGCTAATTTTAAAGAAAAAGTAAAGTACACGGCTGCTGGTACTACGATACGAAAAAGAGAGACAGATGTTTCACCGATGAAAGAGGGCAGAGGTCCCCTACACTGGTCCCTTTCACCCAGCCATGGTGTATCTCTACGAGCGGACTAGATAGGTATAGATTTTAGGATTTTATGTAGCAAGGTCACATTGCTAGGTTGCAATATATCGTCATCAGATTGTTTCTGTCGGTGGGGAAAAGGAATTTCACTTTCAGCGCATTCAAAATGATGAAAAGATTAGGGTATACGGTATTCTAATGATAAAACAAATAGGTTTACGTTAAAAACGAATTTTTAAAAGATAAGCTTTTATTTATTTTTGACTTTAGCTTCATACGAAGTAAACGTTATTTTGTTGCAGAAAATTGGCTGCAGTACCTATTGGTATATTATAAAATCGCATTAGTGAGCAGAATATAAGCTTAAAAATACGATCTCGACTATTGCTCGAGTTTAAATAATTTTCAACTGGATGATCGATTAATCAAAAGTATCACTGAACGTTTTGACGACAATTCGGTAGATTTACGACTCTTTAAGAGTGCTTTCATGTCCATCCACACTGCACTCTTCTCATCGTGCGCCACCAGTTCGTGCAAAAACTCGTCAATCAGTCATCGCTGCAACGTACGTTCCTCGTGTGCGACTGTTCTTTTCATACGCAATGACCAAATACAGCCAACCGAACGGAGCGTATACCAGTCCACTTTGTCAACCATTCAACTCGGTTAATCCGCACAAACGGCCATCTATTCTCCAGCAGCGCCTGCTAAACGTACAATCGAACACACCGAAACGAGTCGAGCTCCAGCCCAACATCGACTATTTTTGACAGGCACGACGACAGACCTACTCACGTATTCACGGCCAGACCACCGGTGTCATTTTTGTTTCTACGCAAATAACATTCTCGAGACCACGTCCTCATTTGAATCATAATTTTCTAACAATACAACGAGCGTACATCGCCAGCAATGGTATTCTTCTCTCGTGAGACCGACACGTCGACCGTTGACCTACACAGTACACATACTCATGCGCACACACACGCACACACAATATTGGTTCTGTCCAAAATATGCCAGCGCCCGGCTACCAACGGCTCCAGAAAAGGACTTACTTCGGCCGGCAATAAGTGGAAACGAAGAACACACCTCTCTCCAAGGTTAAGGGTCTGCCCACGCCACGTTTGTATTTTGTATTTGCAGCCTTCAAAACGATTTTCGATTACTTTGTTCGCATTTTTACTACAGAATACACCAGCGTAGGTACAACACTGACTGGCGATTTTTTTCCTTCATCTGCGCACAACCGGTGGGGTGTGGTACCACCTTAAACGTCCACCGTCAATTTGATAAGCATGAGCGAAAAATGGTTTCCTAATGGCCACGTCGAAGTGTGGGTAACGCAGAATGCTCGTCAATCATACTTATCTGCAAAACGTTTTATAATACTTTCGATTCTTTTGTATACTTTTATGTTATTTCATTTTTCCGAAGTGACTTTCAGACTCGCAGAAGCGGTGTGTTGTGCTGCCTTCGTGGTGTGCCTTAAAGAGGAACACAAGAACGTGACAATAAAATGTGACAAAGAGCAGCAACACGATAGTCTCGAGTCAAGGTTACGAAGTTTCCATAAACGTTACCTTAGAGGACTCTTCTTGTACTATTTTCGTAATATGCATTAGAAAACTTGGTAAGTATGGGTAGAGTGAGATACGAACAGACGAGTTGTCTGCGAGAGCAATATGAAGAAGTGGTTTTCGTGTATAACAACGATATGCCACGTGCATACTTATTGGGGGGGTTAAGTGTTCGCGGAAATTTGCAGCGATGAAACGGTTCCACACACACACACACACACACACAGCAGACAGTGCTTCGAGTAAATACTACAGAATGTCCGTTTCACTTTTGTTGCGGCGATGAAGGCTACATATCGTAAGCATATACCTATAACGACGCGAGGAAAATATTTTAGAACTTTTATCGAACAATGAGTGGAATCGGAGGAATTATGACAGACTCGACAAAGACGACATTCCAACTCGCGTTTCATTTTGGAGGTCTGTTCGGATGCGGAGATCGAATGCAGAGCGATCAGATTTAAAGGTCGAAGGTTCGAAACCAGTCATCGTCGAGCAATATTATAAGCCAATATCTTTTTTGATGAATCGAAAAAAAAAAAAAAAAAAATCTAAAATAACTGATACCTTAGCAAAACATAGACATTTTATTATGATTTTTTTGATCCTTTCACTTCGGCGCATTTTCAGTTATTAGGTACCCATCTCAACTGCGGAAATAACGTAACGCATAATATGCGTACATCTTTCAAGGCACGAATTCGTATATTTGGATATTTCTTAGTCAAGTTTGTTGAGCTCGTTTCATTCATGAAGGTTACAGGTACTGTATTATGTACGTAACCGATTGTAACAAAGTAGATGGTTCATTTAACTGCGACGATTTTCAAGATGCTAATGAATTGCGAGCATTTTGAAAATACCTGAAATTCTAATTGTCAAACAAATAAATACCTGCGCTCCAGAACGCTCAGCTATAAGTGTGACATGCGCTGAGTATCTAACGGTTTCAGTCATTCAGCCGCAAGAACTCAATTCTGGGCCAAGGCGCCTGGCATAGCTACACACAGCGAAGTGCCTTCATAAAAGTAACGCCCACATTCTAGAACGTTTCTTAAGCAATACTTAGAGTGTTAAGTTATACTTTAGTCAGATTTGAGTATGATTTGATATTCACGAACGCTATTTTTGCTGACTAAAGTACCAAATTTTAAGAAATTCTCAAGTACCCAATAATTCTTAAGAAGGAAAATCATTAGAAGAAAAGCTTAAGGAAGACTTTGTTCACTGCTATTTTTTTGAATAAAGTAAAAAAATCGATTTTATTTTTTATTGTTTCTAAATAAATCGCTAATCATACCCACTTTTGGCCTTTTCTAAGAATAAAATTCATTTTCATCTACAAATCTGTCATCTACATCATCAAATATTTCAAAATAAACTTACGATGCTGCATTAGTTTTTTCTTTCTTGGTGACGGAAGGTAATTATTATTTTGAACAAATTTGAGGGAATAATTATTTGGACTTCAAAGTTGAGAGTAATCGTGAAAGAACGGCTGGTTACCAAAAACTGAAATTTTGTAGAGATATCGAGATATGTTGGCTTAAGATACTCTGAAAATTTGGTTAAAGTTGTACGTTTGGTTTTCAAAATATCATGAAAATTCAGCCGCTAAATCAAGTTCATATCATTACTAATGACATAATCCCATACAATCAAAAATAACGAGACGAATCATGAGAGAAACACTCGTCGTGGAAGGCTGAAATTTTTTTGAGATATTGTAGTGTGTTAGCTGAAAATTCTATGAAAATTTCAGCTCAATCGCACATTTTGTTTTCGAGATATTACTGAAATTCTGCAAATTCCTCGACTAGACTGAATCCTTATCATTTTAATTACTTAATATGAACAGAATTTCAGTGATATCTGAACTACCGAAGGTTAGACTGAACTGAAATTTTTTGGAGACATCGAAATCATGTTAGCTAAATATCCGGTGAAAACTTGGCTAAAATCGTACGCTTGGTTCTGGAAATATCGCTGATATTCTGCAACTCGATTTAGGTTATATCATTTGCTAGGTATTTCATACAACTAAAGTTATCGAAAGCAATTACGAGATAACTGTCAATTGTAGAGAGCTGAAAGTTTCATAGAATCTTCAGCAAACATACTACAATATCTCATGAAAATTTCAGCTGTCCACTACTGAACGTCCTTTCGTAATTTCTCTCGATAACTTTGTATGGAATAAAGAATATTACTTACTTACATGAACTTTCACTATTTTCAGAATTTCAGCGAAATTTCAAGAATCACTGGAAGGATTTTAATCAAATTTTCACCGTATTTTTATAGCTAACATATATCTCCATGTCTCCACAATATTTCAACTCAATACTACGTTTAACTATCGAGAAATCGGGAAAATTCGATTCAGATGATGTGATTCAGTTTCAGATGATAAGTACCTATTGAACCTATAGTTTGAGAGTTTGCCGAATTTCAGCTATGTATCGAGAACTAATTGTTCAATTGAGCTGAAATTTTCTTAATTCTTCAGCTATGTCTTATAAAAATTTCAGATTTTTACAACTACCAGTTCTCTCACAATTTCTCGCGATAACTTTGATTTAGTGGAATAAAAGGGCAAATGAAATAAACGCGCAAATGAAATAAACTTCATCTAGTTTCGTAATTTCGGCAATATTTTGAAAACAAAATGCATTAATTCAGCTAAATTTTCATAGAAACATAAGCTAACATATTACATGCCTTGATATCTCTATTCTCAGCCAATTTCTCTTGATAACTTTGATTGTGTTGAAGGGAATTAAATAAGGGATACTATATACTTCTTCCTAGCATGAATATTATTGATGACAGATACTGCTCAATCAACAGTTTTGATGAGATTGTATGAAATAAATAATTAAGCCAGTAATCCAATTCTATAGTCATCAAGACAACAAAAGTTCAACAGAATTATGAAATCTAAAAACTATTCTAACTGCCGAACCACACCATCTACCTGTGTTGAATTTGAAAAAAAACGCGCTCTAGGGTGTCAGCGAACCATATGTGGTACACATTTCATAAATTCGTTAATGAAAATTGAAGTTTGAAAAAATGATAACACAATATAAATGAAACACGAATCGATATCATATCGATATATCGATCAACACCAATTCCTTCATACTCTTATGATAAAATATTACATGATATTAATTTAATTGATATTCCCTCATTTCGACTAGTGGGGAAATTGTGATTGGCTGTAGGAATTTGTATTCTTTCTGTGATTGGCTGTAGCACCCTTTTTTAATGAAAATTTAACTAAAATAATTTTTTCCGAATTTACTCTGAATTCAGGGTAGTAAAAGTAGAAATGTGTACCACATTAAAAAAAACTATAAAGTAGGTAATTGGAACTGCGGTTATCAAACTTGCAGATAATTGGTTCATTCCAATTGAAAATAAATTATTTGATTTGGCAAACGTGGTTTTTCTCTTCCTAATTAACGTTAAGCAACGTTCATGAATACAAAAATTTCCTAATTCTTACATATGTTAAGAATGACTTAAGTTTAAGAACTAATTTAAGAAACGTTCTAGAATACCGGAGTAAGTCTCCTTGACATACACACATACACAAACAGACTCAAACCCCTAACAAAATCGTTCGGTGCAATAAAAATTTAATTCATTTGCGATGCAGATTAAAAACCCAATGTCGCAGAGATTTTCATTCGATTGGGCGACTGTTACGTCGAACAATCAAATATAACGGCGGCCGCGTTTTGTAAATTATAACTGAAACTGTGCCATAAAATTTTCCACCACAGGCACAGTTTCCATTCAGAAAACCATTTAGCAACGCCTATAGAAGCACGCTCGTGTTCGGCATTGACCTCATTCCTGCCGGTGAAAATTTATTTTGAAGAGAATTTTCTTGAACGAATTACGCAGCTGTACGTTTGCAGTTATTATCGTACCGTGGCTTTGGTCAGTATTCGAGCATAAGAATCGATAAACACACGAGCCCACGTTACGATGTAAAACGTCTATACCGAGTGGCGCCGTATTTTATATTTTATTAATTTCGGTAAAGACCGCTACACGAATACATAATATATTATGCAGTCTACAATGGCAGCTGTCTGAGCCTAGCTAGGCTATCGATTTTCAGCCAAAGGGATGCATGAAATACGAGAACGAATGTTCGATGGACTTGGTGCGTGCATATGACCTCGCAGAAATGGAATCGGAACGATTTTTTTAGGTGACCAACTTCGACGGTTTTCCTAAAATGTCGGCCCACTACCGGTTAAGGCAAACGCAATACTGCATAATATACAAATCAATTAGACTAGTCATCACCCGCGGGCTTCGCCTGCGCCTAACTAATTGATGTGAGACTTAACGCCAAATCGAAATTGCCATTCTTTGAGAAAATTAATGAAATTAATGAAATACACCCGTTTAACAGGTTTTCCCATAATGAATCGCAGCTGAATTAAACGTATAATTCTCTTTGAATTGAGAATTCGGCTAAGTGAATCATGATTCCTGAATCCCCACGTGAAAGGGGTTTCATAACCCTTCAATGAGAAGACCACAGTGAGTGAGAGAAAGTCAGAAAATTGTTTTCTCTCGTTTTTTTCTTTTTGTTTTTCAGTTTACAAACAATAAAGAAATAAGGGATAAACTTGGAGGAAAATCTAAAAATTTGTATTTTGGAAGTTACAGACTCCCACTAGGGCTTAAAACCTTCCTTGGGACAACCCTCTTGCTAAGAGTAACCAACTCCTTTACATAAAATGGTGCTCTTCCCTCTCTCATTCCAACCTCTGTTTTTAAACAATTTATTTGACTGGACCACAATAGCACATTTACACTTCAACGTTATAACATTTTGGTGCTCCATGACCATAGGTATATAAGAAAGGGTGAGACGTGCTACGTGGTAAAGACCAAACCCACAATGCAGGCTTATGCCATCATGACTCGACTCGACTCTAAAGTGGGGAATGTGTGAACCGTGGAAGAGTGATGCAAGTCTTCTCACATCAGAAGTCACCACTTCTTTAGGTTGCTGGCACAGGGAATCAAACTGGCAACCCACAGATTGGAAAATAGCGAGGACGCTATATGCGTAGCTACGCTGCCAGCGATAGCTTCATAACATGCGAGCATGTATAGGTTCACGTCTCCACACATTAATTTTGAGATGTAATTACCGATAGGTCTTGGAGAGACCATCTATTGGACTAAAAAAATAATTCTCATTCTTCAACGCACTCTAAAATAACATCAATAAACTGAAAAAACATTAACAAATTTTTCCTCAAAAAATTACGTACACAAGTTAATCATATAATAAAACAGTATAACAGCGTATTTAAACACATTTTTTGGGATTTTTTATTTTGTTTATTAATTTTTTGTGGGGGGGCAATGTACAAGGAACATTTTTTTTTAATTTTAAGGTCTCTCCCCAGACCTTTCCGTAAATATGTCTCAAAATTCAAGCTTCTCTTCGCAAAAATCATGAATCCACAGTGCGACAAATTATTCTTATCTTATATATAAAAGCCACTTGTCTATAACGCTTGTCATGTGTCCAATTTTTCAGATATAGTTGGCTAATTGTATTTTTGAGCTTAACTTAAAATCATTTTTTTCTTCGTAATATCATATCAATTCAAGTGGTTAGTTGATAATTTCAATATATTCACGTAGATCTGTATGAATTATCGCTGTGCAGCAGCATTGGTGCTTTCTAGTATTATATAAAAGCCATTGCTGTAACACTACTATATGACCATTTATACGGATGTATTTGGCTATGCGTATATTAAAGTCTAACTTAAAATCTTTTTCTTATTCTTCGCAATATCATATCCAAGAAATATGGACTTTTACTAGGTAGCCTCAATTGTGTGTATTACAAGGAGTTTCATTTTTTTTACGTGTGACATATTTCACGCACATTAGCACACATAAAATCGATTGAGCGTAAAGTAGATTAATATTTTATGTATTTAGCTTCCTACGTGTGACGTCATTTTACTCATACTAACACACTAACAAAACGATCAAGCGTACCTAGTAACGAAGCAGTATACCTTGATCATATCAGTGCACTTGGTTAATTGATAATTCCAACACATCTATGTAAATCTGTGTGAATTATTGCTGTGCAGCAGCATTAGGTGCTTGCTAGTTATTATTACAATCATTAGCATTTGACTTATTTTTCTTGCTCATCATTAATTTTCGACATAAAACTCTTAAAATTAATTTTATTTATATTCTGAAATTATTAGATGTCCAGTATTCGAAGGCGATGTTCAGGAGAAGTATGCCTACATTTTTAATTAATTTTGAAAATTGTATTAATTTTGCAGTGCTCCAGGAATAAAACTATGCACTCTACAAAAAAAATTACGAGATAGAAATTGTCAGAAATTAATAATTCTTCAATTTTTTAAATAAAATATATTTTGGAAAAAGTGTATGGGAACGGAGATACACGCACAAAAGCAAAAAATCATGTTTTTGAACCAGTTTTGGGATTTTTTTTAGGTTCCCGCAAAAAATTTAGGGTGCAAAAGTATAATTTTGAAAACAAGACCTATTAATCGCGTTAATTTCCAAAACTCCTCCAAAACTTTCTTTAAAACCATGGTTTTAAACACCTGGACTATGGAGGCAGTTTCTCTTCGAAGAAGAGTGGGTTAAGATGTAAGTTCTCATTCTCATTTAAAATTTTTCTTTTTTCATATTAATTCTAGTTTTCTTTCTTATAACATTTCCCCCCTCCATCTTTATCTCAAATATCCATACAAAATATGTATTTCATCAGCGGAGGAATATGAAGGTCTTGTGCAGCTGAATCAAAATTTTTTTGGTGATGAGCGATTTTTTTTCTCAAAAATTTCTTCTTGCTAAATGCGGTTGTTTTGATATTATTCTCCTTTGCATATAAAACTTGTAGTTGAGTTGTAGCCTGGAACTTTGTATTTTGATAATTAAGGGGTGTCATTGAACCCAACCACCTTCCTTACTACCACGTCTGCTTTAAAACTGACATCCTAGTTGGTAAACAGATACTTTTGTCAAATTTGCATAATTATACGAAGAGGGAAATAATAATAGGGAGTAAAAATAAAGAGAAAAATACATATTTTTGCAACTGATACAATTTTCGAGTTTTAATTCAAAAATTTGATTGAAAATAAACACGAGATAGAATTTTCGAACTACATTCAGTCTAATTTCATTCTAGAATTCATTGATTCAAATAGACCTAAATTTGTTTCAGCAAAAAATTCAAAAGAAATTTTCCATTTTCCAAGAAATGAAAAGATAAAATTATTTATTTTTGATGATGAGAAACATCAAAATAGATTTTAACGACTGACATGCTACAATTTCAAACATCTACCCAGCGAATCGAACAAATCTGTTAAATTAATGGTCACATAGAAGTGGTGCACCTACTACTAACCTGACTAGACTATTTTTTTGAATTGCTGACAGTAATATTACGGCCGGACTTTAGTACAATGATTAACTGAATGGCCAAATTTCGAACTTGCACGCATTCGTTTAAATACAATTTTGAGCAAGGTATATCCTTCAAATTCCGAGAGGGAAAACATAGGAATATTTTGATTTGATCAAATTGCAATTATTCCAGCGTTACATGGATTTGGAACGATGAAAACTCGTTGCTAAACAATATACAGGTATAGGTCTCATTACTTTACATACTTATCTTGAATGCCTGTGATCTGAAAGCAATTTTCATATTTGAACCATGTTCAAGGTCACAAGAGGAGTATATTTACTTTAAATGGAAAATCGTGAGATATGCAAGATAGGAGATACTCAATACCAAGTGGCTATAATATAACGAACGTTGCTCGTTCACAGTTTGATAAAGCGCCAATTTGCAAATGTGCGAAGAAAATTTAAATAAGTTTACGTGAAAAATGCATTTTCAAAAGATAAGCTTTTATTTATGTTTTGGCTTTAGCTTCACGCGAAATAAATATTATTTCGTTGCGGAAGGTTGGCAGCAATATTGGTATATTTTAAAATCGCTGTAGTGAGTAGAATAAAAGCTTAAAGAAAGAGGTTCGTGATGATCAGCACAGACTACCTACATACAGCAGCAATGTCTGCACAGTACAAAAATTCGAATTTAAGTAGAGATCAGGAATTATCGTAGACATTTTCATAATTTTGTAGCATTTGGCCCTGACCATAATTTATATGGTAATTTAGGTTCACTTTTAATGCATTTGCGTAAATCGTAATAATGCCGACCCACTTCCATAGATGGGGAGGGGGAAACTGTCACTTATCTACGCGAGTAATGACGTCATTTGGTTTTAGGAAGACGACAAAATTGTTTTAGAAAAGTAATTTTCTATCTTCATGGAATCATCTAAATGGAGCAATGTACCAAAATATGACTCATCAAAGTGAAAGGCGGCTGGTTCTACGTCGTCCATAGTTAAGCACAGCAGCAGAAACGGTAGTATGAAAAATAAATTCATGGAACAATAAATATTGAGAACTTCGACCTTTTAAAAGGAATACATTAAATGAAATAAACGCATACATGTTAGTCGAAGAGATCAAGAGAGAGAGAGTTCGAGGTTCAGCTGTATGTGGCAGTACTGGTGTTCAACAACGTACAACTTAATTGAATTTCACCACTTGAATGAAAAATCCTAACCGAAGGCTATTCGAAGCAGTTTAGACAAAGGGGTAAGATTTCCCATTTCTCCAACGTTTTTATTACAAAACTGACAACTTACGAAAAATGGAAAAATTAACAATATGAAAAAAACAAAAAAGTCATCAATTAGCAAGATTTTTCCAACTGAGATCAAGCGACTGAGACACCTTCACACCACCCGATGGAAGAGTCCCAGATCCTAACACAATGTAGTATAGCCCCAAAAATCAAGAACAATGGTAATAGAAGAGAATGCCAAAAAATAAAATTTGAAAAACGTGAATTTTCACGCGGTCTAAGTACGGAATAGTTTTTAGTAAGAACGATTAAAATTTCCTCAGAATTGAACAAGTCTGATCTAACTGTTAACACCATGTAACGAAACTGCTGTTAAAATTTGAATGATTCAAAATTTATCGAAATTATGAGCAGCCAAAATATTAAAGAGATTTATTAATTTTTTCCCAATAACACTTAAGAATGGAACATTTCATCAGTAATCCAAATTTTTGTTAAATTTATTTCAAGGGTAAATCTCATTTCATAGGGGAGGAAAATATCAAATAGCCTGATTCACACTTGGACAGTTTTCTAGCGACAACGTAGTGACTTTCAACTGTTAATAGAAAAGTAACTACTCTCAAGTAGCTGGCTAGTAGCTAGAAAACTAGATAAGTGTGAATCAGGCTAAAATCTCAAGTCTTACAGACGCTTCTGGCCAAAAAATCTGAATACTCGTATTCTCAATATTTACTTTCAATTTTACGTCATAATCTTCTCACTTTTTAAACCATATTTTCAATTTCAAGTAGATACAGGCACAGGTAACGAGAAGAGGATGTGGGTTTGGAAGAAATTTCAGAAAAATACCTGAAAAAACGTTTTTTTCTTACTTTGTTTAGAATGAAACCAGATTTTTTTTAATTGGATTAGAAGCTGTTCAAGTCTAACAATAAGTATTTAGATGTATCAGGGATACTTTGTAGGTTGATGCAAAATTTGTGAAAGGTGATAACCTCAACTGGTCTCCAGATACGATTAGCAAATGTTTCAACGTCAGTCGACCAGTGGCCTACTCAGTACTCATCATAGACAACTAATAAGAATTGTTTTCTAACAAGTAACCCAATGGCAATAATGGAAGAGAATTTATAGTTCCCAACTATATGAAAAACGGTAAACGAAATAAACGAAGATTGAAACTTGAGGCAGCAAGTATGCAACCGGCGTAACACGTACATTGTTTCCGCGAGGTAGCATTTTACTGGTGTTTTCAATGCGTGAGAAAGAAGTAAATTTGTAAAACAAAAGTTACTTTTCTCGAATTGTATTCGGATTCTTGGGTTGGATAGGCGGTTACGTTTTATTAAGTCTGCGTAATCATAAATAAAATAATAAGGAATTTTTACAAATATTTTAGTTCCTCATAGATTTCGATTCAGAGAAAGGCCTGCATTCGATGCAAATTTCAAGCATTAATAAATTCATGTCCACGCATATCCCTTCATTGTCAAATTTCGATTTTATTTGCGTGATGTTTTATCAATGTGTACGATTTTCTTTTGAGAAGCAGAATTCGCATACGAAAGAACTGTTTTAGCTAGAGCTAAAAACTAGATTCAGTCTATTTTCAAGTTTACAGCTCGGTAGACGATGACTCAAGTTTTTCAAAGTGCTTAGTTCGTATTTTCCAAAGTCTCTCGGCCATAAATTTGAACAGTCAACAACTTTGAATCTCTTAAAGCGATATTCAAGTTTTTTGACAGCTAAGTTTGTTTTTTCACCAAGTTTTCGCACTCAAGAACTCATTTGTTTTTTTAGTGACTTTAAAAACCGTTTGTATTTTCTCAAAATTTGCACTTCTTTTCGAATATTTCTTGCTTTTTACAGTTTCCTTGTTAATTCCAACTTTTTCCACGAAACAGATTAAACCGTAGCTTGAATTTTCTTTCAGTATGAAGTGGAAGAAGGCGGTAAAAACCAAAAATCCCTGTTTTCACCGGCCCCAGAGAAGCTTGAGGAAGTTAATCAAAAGTAATTCTCTTTTCAAAACAAATTCGAAACTTCAAGATTTGGCACGCTGGATTGTCGCACCGTCTACACACAGTTTAATAAAAATGAGTGTGTTATGGATACTTACACTATTCGTTACCCCACAGGATTTACTGACTCAAATAACGCAATTTTTGTCATTTATGAGAAGAAATGTGTCTCTCTAACCCTATATCCTCAGAATATGTTTAAGCACAACAATTATACATCCCTCTTGGAAAACATTCTGCCATCGTTCATATAACTAGTTCTGTTCATTTCGGAAAAAAGCGTTGAACTAAGTTCCACGTGTTTAACAAGTTTTGTTAAAATTGAGAACTCACGTCGGTCATACCCAAAGAAGGTTTTGAAAGATCCCCTTCAAAGAACTCGGTGGGGGCAGCGATAGAATGGTTTTTGGGTCACCCCTCTCCAAAGCTCAATAGAAATGTGAAAACAAGAAAAAACGAACTCAAAAAAATTCGAAAAAAACATTCAAACCCTCCTCGAAAAAAACACCCTCACTGCGCCACTGGAAGAACCTATTTCACACTTATCCAAATTGAACAGCCGGTTATCAAAGAGTTTTTAAATTCCGAATTATCTCGCAAAAAGAACGGAACTAATTACGAAACTAAACTACCTTCCACAATGATCGCGAAAATCGAATTGAACTACCGAAATTTGGACAATAATTTCAGACTCACCTAGTCGATGTTTTGAAAAAGTTCGACTCGCGATTCATCAATTCAGAACGGAATTTGGTCATCTCGTCTTCCATTTTACGCATTTCAGCGTCGAACCGTTCGCGAATGCTGCTGAACTCGTTGTCAATCACGTTGAAGTCGCCCAATTTGATTGGGATATTGTGTTTACGTCCGCTGTCAGACATTTGTGTGGATAGCACTAAGCAAAAAACAAACGATGGAAAAAAAGAGTAGTAGAAGCGGAAAAACCAAAGAGAAAAAAATTCGTAGAAAAATCAGTTAAAACTGCTGAAAATCGCGCTGCAATTACAATAAAAGAACGCGAAATTCAATCACCACCAAAAAGAAATAAACAAATGAATAAATCGCAACTAATGAAACGTAAAAACCAGCGGCGAAAAAAATTCGTGCAAATAAACGCTGAAGAAGAACGTCTGCTAGCACACCGTTATCAATGATAAACTGAAGAGTGAAGTAAAACAATATTCAGCTTCGAGCTTTCCCTCAGAAAACGATCCGCAAATGTACGACCGTTGCTCGGCGTGTAGAAAGCACAAAATGATTCTCCTCGTCAAGCGATACCGAGTAATTATTGTAAGATACGTTCGAGAGAGAGACAAAGACGAGTATCGTTACGTATCGATGCTGTTGTTGTTTTTCCTACTTTTTTACACTACCCTTCGATCCCCTCCACTAGACACAAACGTTGCTAAATTCTCATTCTCTCCGTCGCTATTTTTCATCGCTTTTTCGCGTGTACTTACCACCAGCTCTACCACTGTCAGTGGAGGGGATAATGTAACGCTCTCAATCATCACACAAACACGAAAAAAGAAAAAAACAAGGAGAGATCGAGCGACTGAGCGAGAAATAGAGAAAAATATGTACGACAGACGAAGAAAAAAGATGGCGCGAGGAAAAAACCGACCACGCGCGCCGATAATTTCGGTCATATGACGTCATTGTTAAGGCTGCTTCGGTAGAGAATACAAAGAATTTTCGAGAATACCCTGCAACAAATCGGCAAAATTACGAAAGCTTTCGTCGAGCTTTTCGGGTGGACGAATGTGTTGTGAGGTAGTGTACGTAATTACGCATATGTGCGAGTGTGTCTGTGTGTGTGAAAATGTGAATGCGCGCGCAAGTACGTCCTCGTGAGTAACACTCTACGAGAAACGATTGTTTTGAGTGACTCACCGTTCCAATACACTCGGTTTTTTTTAACAATTCGATACGAAGAATGAATCCTCCGTCGATATGAATCGATATATTTTTCATCGAAAAACATTTTTTTTAATAAAATCGAACCAAATTTAAAACGAAAATTTAAAAAAAAAGTAATAAAAATAAATAGTATATTGTGTAACAAGTGCATAGAGAGGGCTATTTTTTTACTGAGTGTGAAGAACTTGTAGACGAGCCAAAGGCAAGTGCTGCAAACTTCATACAAGGTAGAATAGCCCACTAGCACTTGCTACACACCATACTTTTTGCAACTAATGTAAAAAAAAAAATTGCAACAACTCTCCCAAAAGAAAAAAATTAACAAAAGAAAAAATCTATAAAATGATATGTAATAAGGTTACATTAGAAACGAATTTTTTAAAGCTAAGCTTTTATTTATTTCTTTTTGGTCCTAGCTTCCTGCGAAATAAATATTATTTCATTTCGGAAGGTTAGCTGCAGTTTTGGTATATTTTAAAATTGCAGTAGTGAGTAGAATAAAAGCTTATAAAAATACACAAAAACGGCAAGTTTTTCGTTATTTATTTGAGTTTTTATGTTCGTTTATTTTCAACCAGCTGATTGAAAAATTATAAGGAAAATTGTTTCAAATAAATATTTTCCTTACTAGCTTAAATAGAGGCTGAGGAATCATTAAGTGAAAGAAGAGAGGTTTTTGGATTTCAAAAAACAGACAATTCTCCATTAATTAGCTTATTTTTCATTCGTTATTTTCAAATAGTAGAAGATAGATAAAAAATTGTATAAAAAGTATATTCAAGTAAATTTTTTTCTCTTTCTAAAAAAATTTGTTGGTTTATAATTGCTATACATACGTGTGAAGTTATGGTTTTTGTGCATGTTTTGCAAAAATTATATTAGATAGAATTCTCGAGTTGTAAGCAAACCTTAGAACCATAACTGAAGTGAAGTGGGTTACCCTCAATAACTCCACCCCTCAAAAAAGGTGTATTTGGGCCACATCATACATGTTAGAAATGAATCTTTGCTCTTCAATAAACAAATTCGAGGATGTAGCACCCAACAAAATAGTAAAAATTTTTCCTAATCAACTCTTTTTGGGCCATAGGCGGTAAAATAAGTAGTTCAATCTAAGAATTAACAATTCGGAGTCTGAACTGAAAAAATTGAAATTTCCAAATATCTAAAAAACATGTGCAATGACGGTTAAAATCCCGGTAGAGGAAAATAATTTTATTTTTTTTATATATCGAATTTAAAAATTCAAGCTCCGTCTCGACATCGGGTGATTTTAGGTTTGGTCATTAATGAGAAATGGTGTCATCACAAAAGTTGTTCGGTGAGTGAGTGCATGAAGAAGCACTGTGTCGCTCATTTCAAGTAAAAATGAATTTAAAAAAAAAACGATTTCATAAGAGTAAAATGTTGTGAGCAGTGAAACCTAGCCCATTCTAGCACACTCACACTGACACACAAATACCAAAACCCAGCAACTGCGATGGTAGTGCTTTGATGGCCATACCCAGTACTTCGTGAAACTGAACTATGTGAGTAAAAGGAATAAAAGGGTGCAAACAAAGAACACTAGCTCTGTTTGATAGGATTACATTAACCTACACCAACCTACGGCAGGGATATTTCACAAATATTCAAGTAAAACTTGACAAAGTCATATAACATTCCTACATTTGTTGAATCGCCTTTATGGTGTAGGTTGGTGTAGTCCTATCAAACAGAGCTAATAAAAATTCGCTGAAAATATAAAAATAACCCTCTTAAATTTTTGATATTAGATGTGAACATTCAATATTACATAAAAAAATAAATCTTGTCCGATCATGATAAAAGTAAACTAAACTGACAAGGATGAACTAGGAGAAATACCAATCCATGTTTTACACTCGGATTTTTTTGTTTTTCATCGTACACATTCAGTTTTTTTTTTTTTGTGATTGTAAGGTAAAGGTCTGTAAGACTATACAGTTCCTAAGATCATTCACTGACCATTTTGCAAAACTGAAGAGCTGATATAACAATTCACATATATTGCAGCATTGCCATAACAATATTTTGGATTTTGATACCAAAAATGTAGTTTTACTACTTCTCATTCGAAAAATATTCACATTTTAAGTTTTCAGGCCATGAAATTATAATTTTTTCAAACTACCTCGGAGTAATTTGTGACTTTGGTAAAATTTTAATGGTAAGTAATTTTCAATTGATGGAAACTACATTTAAAAAGCTTTTAGATGACATAATTGAGTTCTATTGCATATTTATTTATGATGGAGAAAAATAGCTTTAAAAAATTAAAATCATAAGTCTGTAAGATCGCACACAAATGATGTTGAATTCCATTTTATCCATCTTTTTTTCACTACCTATGTGGAAATGTAACAAGGATCAGAGCAAACATAATTCTTTAGAAAAACAAATTAACAGGTCAGATTTACAACCGAATCAGCCTATTGAATTCAACTACTGACAGAATCCTCAATGGAGAAAGCATTATAGTTGTAGGGTAAAGGTCTGTAAGATCGTGCACCCAGTAATTAAGTCACCATAACTTCAATTAAAATTATTAAAACTTTAATTTTTTTAGATATATTAGAGTCCAAACCCTTGTCTATATCATATCAAGAGACCAACCACTCACTTTTTGCAAAACTGATATTTTATAGAGGTGCGCAATCTGGGGAGTGCAAATGCGCGATCTTACAGACAAGTTTTTTGAGGTCACATTTTTGAAAAGTTTTGCAAAAATCATTATAGCTCCAGTTGTAGTTCGCGCCACAATTTGTGCTAAGAGTATGTTATACATAAGAGTATGGACTATAACATATCCAAAAATAGCAAAATTTTAGCCATTTTTTATAAAGTTAAGGTGACTTAACCACTAGGTACGCGATTTTACAAACATTTACCCTATATATTTTTACATTCTCACGAATAGCAACGTTCGCTGTGTCTAATAAAATAAGATTACGTTAAAGACGAATTTTTAAAAGATAAGATGTCATTTTATTTATTTTTTGGTTTTAGCTTTATGCGAAATAAAAATTATTTCATTACAGAAGGTTGGCTGCAGTATTGGTATAGTATTTTAAAATCGCAGTACGAAGCTTTGACTATATAGTTTATAGTCAAAGGTACGAAGTGAGTAGAATAAAAGCTTGTGATAATAAAGTTCGTTTCCTATTTTTTTTATCAAAATTAAACTTTTGTAAAAAAAATAATATCGATATGAAGTTTTGTAGTATCGATACGTTTCCATCGTCGCATTTCCATTTAATTTCGATCGTTTGTTTTGTAAGAAAAGTTACGCCATCCAGTGTGGGATTAGTTGGTGACGGAGGCGCGGAGCAGCAAAACGAAGCGACTGAGGAACCGTCCTAGAAAAACTTTACGGACGCGTCCACAACGGTGACGCGAACATCTGTGGGCGATCTCTAAATACTACAGGTGAGGTCACGATCAAAATAACATCCATCTTTTTCGCGCTCTTGCTCCTCCTCTCCGACTCTTCCGTCATTTTTGGCTGCAGCTTCAGGAATTTCGTTTCGCGTAAAATTATTTTGTTTTCGTCGCTCGCTACTTATTCGGCATCCATCCATCCACCGTTTCACCAATCCACCCCCATCGCGCGTGATCGAAGGCGACCAAACGATAAACAATATTCACGTAACGTTTTTGGTTCGTGACTAATAGGCCTAAAAATGAATGAATAACACAACTGACGAATCGTAACGTAGACCTTCATCGTATTACTGCGATATTAACAGCGTGCGTAACGTAGCAAGGATTTTGCGACGGGGGTACATTAGGTTCTTTTGGTATGGCAGAAAGTGCCGAACTTGTACAACCTTTCAATAACAGGTGGTTCGATTTAGAAAACTACGAAATTAATTCTCTGCAGAAAGAGACTACTGTACAAATTTAAGGTTAAACTGAGTTTTTATACTTAACTGAACTCGTTAAGAACCTCGAAATTATTTCCGCATAAAGAACAGAGCAAATTAGGGCAACTATGGCAGAATATTTCCTAGGTGGAGGAGGATTATTTCTGAGCCTAAATCCATCTAAAAGCAGAAGGAGATACTGATGCGTCTTCTTAAAGGAGAATAATTGCTAAAACTGCAAATGCTTATGCTACACTCAAGGTTCTGGTTTTGGACAAGTTCTGTTGAATGATAGTTCTTAGTTATACCCAACAATTTTAATCCTGTCGGTTCATTGAAGTGAAAAAAATTTTTTTAATTGATTTCTTGAATACAATAGTTAAATATACAAAAAACAAAAGACATCGGGCATGTAATTTATATATTTAATACAAATTAATACGATCATTCTTCTTGAAAAACAAATTTAAATAAGATCATAACCATTGAAAATGATTGAGACAACTGGCAAAAATCTATGAATAATGTTTTTAAGAAGGTTTTTCTTAGAAAATCTACTTATTATGCTTGGTGTGGTAATAGCCTCCAGGGTTGAGGGGTGGGTATGTTTTTTGTTTCATGACATCAGGAAAATTTTTGCACCAATAACTCAAATTCATATATGTTGTGATGTCTGAAAATGACATACATCTCAAGTATTGGGGTTTGAATTCATAAGGTGAGGTACATCAAGGAGTCTTGGGAAACCGTGGAGTTGAAACCACAAGTCAGCTCAAACAGTTAGGCCACCAGCCTACCAGCGAAAGCTCCCAAGGCCTATGTAATATGTCGGGCAATTTTGTAGAGGCAATTCAAATAAGTAAGCTGGCCCATCTGTACAATTTGTGTTTAATACAGTAAAAGTTACTTACAGTCAAATAAGACCTGTAGAGCTTTTTATTCTCTTTTTTCTAATTTGCATGAACCTTTCTTTTTATAAAAATTAACCACATGCTGATGTTTTCTTTTTTTGTTTCATAATTTTATTATATTTCATTGGTTTTATTTCCATACTCTATCATCTTAATTTATTTTTCTATTTTTCAAGAAAAAATGCTTTTAAATTTCACATTTGCTCTGTTTGATAGGACTACACCGACTTACACCAACCTACACCAGGAGGGCGATTCCACAAATGCAGGAATGTTATGTGACTTTGCGCCAAGTTTTACTTGAATATTTGTGGAATATCCCTACCGGTGTAGGTTGGTGTAAGTCGGTGTAGTCCTATCAAACAGAGCTAATGTCTAATATTTTTTCAGCAGCCAACACATTTCATACAATCATAACATACCATTAACCATATAAACCTACAGACAATTAATGTTACCATAAAAATTCATCTCTTTCTCTCAAAAACCTTTTTCTAGCGAGGCTTGCTGCGCTAGAGTTGTTTATTTATACCTACTATACATAAAGCCCATATTCACAAATGTCACTTTATCCTCTCTCCATTTAAACTGCACTTTAAAAAATTTTTTTACACAATTTCATACTTAAAAATGTGGGAACATTGTATCTCTCTCTTATGAGAATTTCAATTTAAAAATAAAATGTTATCACACTCTTAAATACAAAATGGTGCCAAAAGTCGTTTTTAAATGAAGTTTAAGTAAAGGGAGGTTAAAGTTACTTTTGTGAATATGATACATAGTCTACTTACGCAGAGGAACAAAAAAGGTTCACCAAATTCGCTTCGCCGTGTAACGTGGGAAGTATTTTTCCGTAAATTTAAGGCGCTTGGATACTCTCCAATACGTATCTTTATTACTTTTACTGCAGGATGTATTATTCTGTGGGCACGGGTTACAATGCCAGTCGAATGACGAATTAAAATTTTCAATATTTGACCATTTATGAAGGGGCATTTACGTATCTATGAATAACAATACAATTTCTGTCGATAAAAGGTGATAAACTACATCGTCGCGAATTTGAAAAACGTCCCTCAGTAGAATCATTTTCAATAATAAAATTTTCAACATTTAAAATTTTTTTATACTATCGACATGTTTTTACGTGACCCATACGGAGAGAATAGCGGGGTTTTCACTAGGCTTTTTAAGAAGCAACAATTTCGTTTTTATAGAAGCTGCTTGTAATGTAAACAAACCAAAACTATAGCTTATTTACAATCGAAATTGTACAATTTCGCTATTTTAAAAGTTAGATTGTTAATACTTGTAAAAAAGCCTAATGAAAACGTAGCTAATTTCGAAAGTAGACCGACCGACACTGAAAGCAGGGTTGCCAGATGATTAATACCAAAATTCCCTAACAGTCCCAAATTTTTCCATTTTTCAGACTACAAAAATACCTAGAAATCCCTAAATCAACATTATGATTTTATTGTTTTATATTGTTTGATAAACTTTCAATGACCAAGTGCGGAATCTACGAATTTTTTTTACTTTCAACCAAGAAAATTGAACAGCTTCTTCAAAGAACTAAGGCCGCAATTTTCCAAATCGATCAGCTTGCTTTTATAAAGTAGGTACTAAAAGTTCCGGTCTTATTTGCACACTCCATATCTAATTGAACCAATGTTAATGAGATAAACGCCAAAATCTTATTTCTATGGTACATTTTCAACATTTATCAAACAGAAGCGATTCTTAGCGGAGCATAGGGACGAAGTTCCTTCAAAAACCTGATGGTGCTGCTTCAAAGATATTCGGAAAAATTTAATGTTAAGAAAAACAAAAGATTATTCTACTCACTTACATTAGGGAAAAAATAACAGGACACTGAGCCTTCCAGAAGTTTCATTCTATAGCTTTACCCCTGTTACCACAGTGTTAAGAGAGGTAGGGGAATGAGACATTAAGTACATCATTGTGAAATTTCATAATCACCAAATTATGGGAAAGAATGTTTAAAGCCAATTCCGCAAAGTAAAAAGGATGAAGTGCTACGATTAAATAACGAAATTAATAACCAAAAGGCTTTCGGTTTGCGAAGGGGGCTTCCAAAATTAATGACCTACCTACTTCTAAAATTTTAATTTTTACGTATCAACGACTTGACGAAAAATTTTATTTCAATTATTTACGGAAGACGTATGTTCTTTTTTAGTTTTCATCATACGGTTGATCTCAGCCCAGTAAATTAGAGGATCAGAATTTAGACTTAATGGCTGTTATAACTGGATAGGTAGTAGGTACTCACTCAAGAACGAAAATTCAGTACGGCCTGTGACTATATACCACATCTATTGGACTGGGATTAGACGAACTGAATGTTATGCAGACACCTTCTCCTACTATCTCTTTAATTTTTTGGTTTATAAGACATGCAGATGTACAGGCATGAGTATAATTTCAAGAAAAGCTTCAATCAATTATGGTTGATCAAGTCTAAACGTAAATTTTCGCCTTTCAATGGTTTATTGAACTGTGATAACGGAGAGAGAGGGGAAGATATGTTTCTACCGTATATTGCACTATGGCAACCAGGGCTAATTCGTTCATTTTGAATCGTTCGGGGAGTCGTTTACGGGAAGTGAATCACTTGAGTGAATTAGTCCTTTGCGGCAAACTGGTTTTTAGTCGCATTAGGGCCAACATCAGATTTTTTCTTCAAGGGCAGATTACTGTTGTTTTTTTTTAATCACTGATATCATTATTGTTTTTGAAACTTTTTTCTGCTGATAAAGTTTTGTTTGTTTTTTTCTTGTTATTGAAACTTGAATTTCTATCTTTGTTTGTTCATTTTATTTTCCTTTCTTTTCTTCTGTTTCTGTTCATTATTTATTTTGAATATTTTTTTCTTCCTATTAAATTTATTTGAGAACTGTTTGATTGTTGAGGGGTTTTAAAAAATTTTTTACTCACATGAAATAAGTTTAAAGAATTTAATTTGAATCTTTCTGTTTTTCTGTTAAATGTATTTGATGTGTTTGCTTCAGTCTTTTTACTGTAATTTTTTTTTGAAAATGTTTCAAATCTTTTTTTTTTGTAAAATGAATTTTTTGCTTCTGGAAAATTTATTTGGTACATTAATTACGAATATTTCGTGCCGAATGCATTTTAGAGAAATTATGGTTCTGAATACTTTTTTTGGTTCCTGTCTATTAAATTTATTATTTGGTGAAATTTCAATGACTTTTTTTTCTTTCAAAGTTTCAATGAATTTTCAAGTTCTTATAAAATTATTCGGAAAATTTGTTTCAACTTTTTTATGTTGAATGTTTAAGGGAAGTTTTTAGAAACTATTTTATAGAAATTGTTTCAGTTTATTTTATTTAAATTCTATTTTTTTACCTCTATTAAATTAGTCTGTAGTATTTTGTTGAATTGATTTTTTTTTATTAGAATAAAGAGCGGCTCGGCAGAATGACCTTCAACAGATGAAATGTTTGATACTTTGAATTAAACTTCCCATCGAATGGGAAACGAACACACGAATCACTCATTCCACATAGAATTCACATCCATAAACCATCGAGAGTATATTTGATTTGGCCAGATATCTTGGCGCTCATTGTTCATCCTAATGCTCCATTGTATTCTGTATAATTATTTGCATAAATGTTAATGAAATTCTTTTTTCTCTCATTCGGTATCGAACGATTAATCTTACGTTTTGATATCCTGCAGGCGTATCAATTTCCGTTTTTTTAAAACTGCTTTTGTTCCACTACTCTAGTTTATTATTTTATTTTTTTCCATGTCAAGAATTTAAAAGTAGGACAAGTTTACTGAATTTCTGCTTACATCTTTCGTTATTATGGTTAGCCTAGGTACAAAAAACAATATTTAAAATTACTTTTTTCACTAAACTATTCGGCATACGAATTCCTGAAATGATGTTTGGAATTAAATTATGAACTTGAAGCTGCCAACATTTTGACCTCTTCAATTTTAAAGTAATATCCGCTACGTAAGTTGAAACCCGCTAAAAAATATGGGACAAAAATCGGAACTCCGTGAGGCAAAAGAAACTCTGGAGATAAGCAAACGAGGAATGCCAACAAAAAGAAAACGACAGGAATAAACAAATCCACAGTGCGATACGGAAATAAACATCGCAACGTGCGTTTACCGTTAATTACAAAGATAATCTCAACGTTGTGATGTCACAAGCAGAGATTCCTTTGTAATAAAAATTCAAAAAATATATTCTATGAGTTTATTTCAGGCAAAACTTTGCTTAAACCGATCAGAACTTAACCAGAAAACTTGCATACAGCTGAGAATTTTAAGCGCTATCACCTCTACATGCTGATAAGAAGATGTGAAAATAATAAAACAAAACTGTAATGGTAAATCAAAAACAGCAGTAAATTCACCCATTTTAGAACCGCCATAGATCTTGGACGTGTTTTCTGAAGCAATATTTTTGGTTCCTTTTCCTCAACAACCATTCTAATGTCGCTGCCAACCAATACCATCCTGAAGTCCGCCACCTCCCAGACTGCTTGAAAAACCGCTGAGCCCTCTCAAACTCAGCGGAAAATTGAGCAGAAAATGGAGCTGGATTGGATAGAGGAGGAGCTGCTCATGGACACAGCTCCTCCCTTCGACGATGTCCTAGCGGAGATGACGACTCTGCTTCCGTCGATAGTCTCTCCTCCCCGGTCACTGCCAGAACCGACCCTCAATTCCAGAACCCCCAAAATTGTAGTCAAAACCCGCAGAGACCAGGGAACCGATGAAGTTCCACTTCACAGTGGAGAGGGCAGCGAATGAAAAGGCAAAGATGGCTGCCCTAGCATCCAAGACTTCAAACTCCCCGATGCTGAGGAAGCCACTCTTCAAACAACCGCTGCCCCCTCACTCCTGCCACCACCTGTATGCCTACACAAAATATCGTCCACCTAGGCGTAGGGGACAAGGAAGTCGCGCACAATACCAGGCGCGTGCTGATGCAAGACGGCAATCATACGAATGCGTCAACGCTGCTGTTGGAAGCACACTAGCCAAGTGGGAGGCAGACCAGAAGAGGCACTGATAAACCTGCAAGTCCCCCCAGGCTTGCGCAATTTGATCATTTTTGCGGCGCAAAAACTGGGGGGAGTAGCTGTGGGGACTCACTGGTATGAGGTAAAGGGGCTTGGACCCCTCGACGACCGTCGCTGCCCTAAATGGCAGGCAAATAATCGTCCTTGTGACGTTAAACACACAAAACTCGTTCGATTGTAATTACCTGTACGTACTTGCAGGTAATGTACGAGTATCAAATCGTGACACAATAAGATGTCACGATTTATACACGAACCAGCCAGCCATCTCTTATCTCGATAGGGAATGATGCAACCTGGCTGCTCTCACCAACGTACGTATTCTCTTACATACGTGTGCTTGTGTGCGTGTAAATAAGCCGTATATAAACCATCCGAATTGGCTCTAAAGTCTCCAGTGTTTGGTCTGGTTCTGGCTTACCCATACTTATGTACAAAGTGGCTGAACACGCTTAAATTCTGTAGAATTTCCTTCTGGTGAGAATATCTCTCACGACAAAGTATTCCACACCTCTCTTCATTTAACTTATTTTTCAATTCATTCTTTCTTTCCTCTTGCATCATTGATTATTAATCTCCTTGGTGGTGGCTGTATTTCCCACACTCGTGTACCTAGGTACCATCTCTCATTATTATTTATCTCCATCTTTTACTTTTTTTCACAGGGCAACCAATTTTAATACATCTGATGTAATTTTTTTTCTGCTGCACCGTTCAACCAACATTTGCAACATCATTTATTTTTCATCTTCATTTTTTGCTACCATTTTTATTATTTTCAAATTAAAACATAATTTATTTTTCAATCGTGAGTTAAATTTTTCACTGGCAATGGGCCACCTCGCATCAAGCAAAGGTAAAACAAGATGATTTCTTATTTTTTGAGCATCTGTGACGGTTATATATCGTAACAGAACAATCAAATACACAAGTTAGTTAAAAAGGTGTATTAGACATAAACTTTATAGAAGAGTAACAGTAGTAAACATCAAGAATTAAAAGAATAGGTAAAATTGTAACAACATTAAGAAGAGTTAATCAGAACAAATTAGAATGAACAAAATAGTACAAAACATGAGATTATATAGTAAGTAAAAAGAGGAAGGTTCAGGCAAATTACAGAGTATTGGAGAAGGGTTTTGATCTTATTGGTTAATAGAAATATATGTACAGTAAGTATGACCAATGGTCTCGTTAGAATATGACATAAAGTGGGTGTTCACAATTAAATTAGTAGAAATTAGTATATATGCAAGATTGCAGAATTAGTGTAAACAAAAGATGAGTTCATTGTTTATGAGTAAACACAGTAACTGTTTATGTAGGAAATGATGTCATCAAACAAGTCTTGACTTGGAGAAATGACGTGAGAGTTAATGAATGGGAAATAATAGAAAAATAGAGAGAAAGTAATGATGATGATGATAATTAGTAATACGAAAATATTAAGTATTATGAACGATACGAAAATATCGTTACAGCATCACCTCGGATGCACAGTCATTTTGGTAATTTTTATTCGATGCTTGGTATAAAACGGTCAAAACAAAAACCTGGCTGACTGTGCAGATTTAGGATATATTATTTTGCAACCATCAGACTAATTGGTCCTCAATTATATTTTATTGTGGATTAATTCATGCGTATGTATTGAGTTATTCTTTACCCACATAGGGTTGCGGGGAAAATTACAATTAATGTAGGGTAGCCTGTTTAAATGTAAAAGAAAAGTATAAGTATAGACTGTGAAAAATTGATTTTATTGCTGGTAGTTAAATTTTGACAGAATTGACAGAAACGTGGAAACATTGAGAAATTAAATCGGAAACGCACCCTCAACATCAACAGATCAGAAACCTGGGTGAGTGGAAATATGCATGCCAAAATTGGAGGAATGGCGGATAGAGAAGCTTTTGGATGGTACTTTCAAAAAGTGAGGGCATAAAAATAGTTCAGCATCTAGTGAAATTCTCATCCTTGCAAAACACATAACGTCGTAAAGTATTCGTTTCAACATCTGTCAAAGCACAGCCAAAAAAACGACGTTAAAACAGACTCCCCCAAACGTTGCCAAAAGTAAAAGTTTTTCAAGAAAATTTCGATAGATTTTGTGTCACCGAAATCCTTGAACGCTGCAGTGACCTTACTACTCAAAAGTCATTATAATTTATCTATTTCGTTCGTACGGAACATTTAAATTCGTTTCAAAAATGTGCGGCATGTACAAAGTTGCATACAAAAACGACAACAAAAGGAAAAAAAAAAAACTAAAAAACTGGCTGAATCTAATTTTAAATTTTACAACGTATTTCCTAATTGCAAAATCATTCTTTAATTACCTCACACGAAATGTTTCCATTATTCTATTTTCCGTTTATTTATTTATTTATTTATTCCCTTTTATTATTCGATATTTCTAGAACAAAATTTTTATTGCACCATAAAAAGTACAAAAAAAAAAAGTTATTTTTAATGATTTAGTCGACCAATTTCACGTGCAAAAATATGTGTGCATAAAAGTACGAACTACGAACGTTGGCAGAAAAAAATATTTCTTACTAAAAAAAATATTACTAAACTCAGTAGTAATCCTTTTGGAATTTGTTTTATTTACGAAAACCCACGACGTCCAAAATCGTCGTTCTTCTGCGAAATATTTCACTAATAACATGCATAGAATTTTAAAGTTCTGTGAACTTGACTGATTCAGAAATGAGGTTCATATTTATATCTAAGTGAGACTTAGTATAGGAATATTATACCGCAAATTTGTTAGAACTTTAAAGTCGATTTGGTTGGAGAGTGTTCTTTGATGCTTCACGAAAATGAATATAGGCTCACTTGTTTATCACAATCATTCAAATTTATCGCCCTGATTTAATGACCAGAAAAAGGAGCAAGAAGCTGAGAACCTTTAGATTAAAAAATCATACCACACTATAAGACTAAAAAATAAATAAATCAACTAAAGCCGAAATTAGAAAAATTCATGCAGAGATAGGTACTGTGGAATACCTTGGCGTGAGAGATATTCTCCAGAAGGAAATTCTACAGGGTTTAAGCGTGTTCAGCCACTTCGTACATAAGTACGGGTAAGCCAGAACCAGACCAAACACTGGCGATTTTAGAGCCAATTTGGGTGGTTTATATACGGCTTATTCACACGCACACAAACACGCTTACGTAAGATAATACGTACGTTGGTGAGAACGGCCAGGTTGCATCAACCCCTATCGAGATAAGAGATGGCTGGCCGGTTAGTGTACGAATTGTGACATCATCTTATTGTGTCACGATTCGGTACTCGTACATTACCTGCAAGTACATACAGGTAATTACCTTCGAATGTAATTTGTGTGTTTAACGTCACAAGGACAATTATTTGCCTGTCCTTTGGGTCATCGACTGTTGTCAAGGGGTTTGAGCCCCTTTTCCTCATACCAGTCAGTCCCCACAGCTACTCCCCCCAGTTTTTGCACCGCAAAAATGATCAAATTGTGCAGGCCTGGGGGGAATTGCGGGTTTATCAGTGCCTCTTATGGTCTGCCTCCCACTTGGCTATTGCACTTCCTACAGCAGCGCCAACGCATTAGTATGATTGCCATCTTGCATCGGCGCAGGCCTGGTATTGGGTGCGACTGCCTTCTCTCCTATGCCTAGGTGGTCAAATTTTTGTATAGGCGTAAGGGTGGTGGTGGGAGTGAGGGGGTAGCGGTGGTTTGAAGAGTGGCTTTCTCAGCATCGGGGAGTTTAAAGTCTCTGATGCTGGGGCAGCCATCTTCGCTTTTTCATTTGCTGCCCTCTCCACCGTGAAGTGGAACTTCATGGGTTCCCTAGTCTCCACTGGTTTAGACTCCAGTTTTGGGGATTCCCAAATTGGGGTCAGTTCTGGCAGTGACTGGGGAGGAGAGATTATCGACGGAAGCAGAGTCGTCATCTTCACTAGGACATCGTCGAAGGGAGGAGCTGTGTCCATGAGCAGCTCCTCCTCTATCCGATCCAGCTCCATTTTCTGCTCAATTTTCCGCTGAGTTTGAGAGGGTTCAGCGGTTTTTCAAGCAGTCTGGGAGGTGGCGGACTCCAGGATGGTATTGGTTGGCAGTGACATTAGAATGGTTGTTGAGGAAAAGGAACCAAAAATATTGCTTCAGAAAACACGTCCAAGATCTATGGCGGTTCTAAAATGGGTGAATTTACTGCTGTTTTTGATTTACCATTACAGTTTTGTTTTATTATTTTCACATCTTCTTATCAGCATGTAGAGGTGATAGTGCTTAAAATTCTCAGCCGTATGCAAGTTTTCCGGTTAAGTTCTGATCGGTTTAAGCAAAGTTATGCCTGAAATAAACTCATAGAATATATTTTTCGAATTTTTATTACAAAGGAATCTCCGCTTGTGACATCACAACGTTGAGATTATCTTTGTAATTAATGGTAAACGCACGTTGCGATGTTTATTTCCGTATCGCACGTGGATTTGTTTATTCCTGTCGTTTTCTTTCTGTTGGCATTCCTCGTTTGCTTATCTCCGAAGTTTCTTTTGCCTCACGGAGTTCCGATTTTTGTCCCATATTTTTTAGCGGGTTTCAACTTACATAGCGGATATTACTTTTTTGGGAGTAAATTTTATTTTTTTTGCATTAACCTCTCAGACTTGCGAGAAGGATGGGAATTTATACATTTTTTACTGCCTCTTTTTTGTGGGCATATGGGGGCCTCCAGATCGAATGTTTTGGTGGTAACATCGTCCAAAAATTTTACAGACTTTTTTATTTTTGGTGTTTTCTCTAAATGTGAATTTGTTTTTTCACATTTTTCGACGGATTCTTCTAAGTTTGTTGGTGAATCCGTCTGTATATTTTCTACGTTCTCCTTCTGCGACCTTTTTATTCTTTTATCGTCGCTTACCATGTATGCACGCTTCAATCTGTCGATTGAAATTGTTCGAGGTTCGCCTACAATGAGTATCATAAAGTTTTTCTCATCTTGTGATACTACTTTGTAAGGACCAGCGTATGGTTTCTCCAGGGCAGATCTCATTTTTTCATCTCTAACAAGTACGTGTGAGGTATTGGCCAAGTGTTTTGAGATGTAAATCTTGGGCTGGCCATGGCGAGCTGCCTGTTTTAGGAAATTATTGGCATCGTTTCTTATATTTTGTACCATGATTTTGGGGCTAACATCCTTCGATTCTGTGAAAAAGTCCCCTGGGAGGCGTAGCTCTTTGCCGATTGCTAATTGCGCTGCAGAATGACCTGTATCCGTTTGTAGGGCAGATCGAAGGCCTAAGAGGATGGTAGGAAGTACGTCTACCCATCTCTTTATATCATGTGACATGATAGAGGCTTTGAGAGCTCTATGCCATCTCTCGATTTTGCCATTGGCTTGAGGATGGTAAGCTGTGGTATGACTGTGTTGAACACCAAGCTTATTTGCTAATTCCCTAAAGAGCAAGCTCTCAAATTGGCGACCTTGGTCCATAATTATGACTTCTGGTACACCACACCTCGTAATCCAGGTATCATATAACCTGGCAACTACCTTTGGAGCTGTCATCTCATATAGAGGAATTGCTTCTGGCCATTGTGTTGCCCTGTCTATTATCGTTAACAGGTATCTGTGTCCTTGAGATGGTGACAATAGGCCTACCAAGTCTATATGTACTGTTTTAAACCGCTGTTTGTTTGAAGGATTTGAGGGGCGAGCGAGTGTGTCTTCCTACTTCGGATTCTTGATAGTTCAGGCAACTGCGAGCCCATTTATTGCAGTCAGACTTCATTCGTGGCCATGCAAACCTTGCCAAAATCATATTAGCACTACATTTTGGCCCAGCATGTGACAGATTATGTACACTGTTGAAAGCCAACTTGTGATATTTTACCGGTAGAAATGGCCTATTCTTACCTGTACTGACGTCACATGTTAATAAAACATCAGTACCGGGAATTTTTAGCTGTCTCAATTTGAGAGTAGTATCATCGTTTGATAACAACTCTTAAGATTCTGATTGTTATGCTGTGCTTTAGCTATTTCAGCATAAGGCAATTGGACAGGAGCCGAGATAGCTTCGATTCTACTCAAGGCATCAGCTGGAGTGTTAAGTTCTCCACTTATATACTGAATGTCGATAGTCAATTAACCAATATAGTCTAATTGTCGTGTTCTTCTCAGCGATGCCAGTTCTGCTTTTTGTGTGAAGGCATATGTTAGGGGTTTATGGTCAGTATACACAGAAAAACATCTACCCTCTAATTGGTGCCTAAAATGCTCCAACGCAGCAAAAATTCCAAGCAATTCCCTATAGTATGTGCTATAGTTCTTTTCTGTTTTTGAAAGCTTCCTCAAGAAGAAAGCTAGCGGTAACTTTTTGTTGTCTTTATCAAGTTGGTACAGGGTTGCACCAATAGCAAAATCAGAGGCATCGGTACTTACGCATAATGGCAGACTTTCGTCTGGATGAGCCAACAGAGTTGCATTTGCCAGTGTATCTTTGATTTTCTCAAAGGCCTGTTCGGCTTCTTCATTCCATTCGATTGGAGTCTTATCTTTCTTTTTGCTTTTCTTAATTAGTGCAAACAGCTTACTTTGTTTGGCTGCTGCATTCTTCTTGCAACATCTATAGAAGTTCACCATCCCCAAGAAGCGTCTGAGTTCAGCGACATTTGAAGGCTTCGGGAAGTTCAATATTGGCTCTACTTTGGTCTTCAATGGGGAAATGCCTTTGGTCGAGATTTTGTAGCCGAGGAAGTCAATTTCAGTCTGTGCATATAAGCTTTTACCTACGTTGATAGTAAGCCCGGCAGCGTGTATACGCTGTATAATGGCTCTTACATTCTCCTCGTGCTGTTGCTCACCACCTTCAGAGCAAATGCAAATATCATCCAAGTATGCATATGCAAACGGCAATCCCCTAAACAGTTCATTGATAAATCTCTGGAAAGTTTGTGCTGAGTTGCGAAGTCCAAACGGCATTCGAAGGTATTCAAACCGTCCAAAGGGGGTTATAACCGCTGTCTTTGGTACATCCTGGTCAGCCATAGGAATTTGGCAGAATGCCCAGTTGATGTCAATTTTGATGAACATCGTTTTACCCTTCATATTCGCATTGAAGTCCATTATGTTGGGGACTGGGTAGCGATCAGGAACTGTTATGGCATTTAAGGCCCTGTAGTCTCCAATAATTCGCCACTCTCCACTTGCTTTTTTGGTCATATGGATAGGGGAGCTCCATGAGCTTTTTGAGGGGCGACATACGCCCTCCTTGATGATGCAATGGAAGTACTCCCGTGCCGCTTTGAGTTTGTGAGGCAGTAACCTTCGTTCTCTAGCATGGCAAGGCGGTCCTATAGTTTCTATGTAATGAACTGTGTCATGTTTATAGGTAGGATGCCTGCGGATTGAAGGTTGAGTGACTCCAGGATAGTCAGACAGGATCCTTAAGAGTTGTCCGTCGACTTTTGTACAGCTGGATATATTTGTTTACAGTCTGTAAGCATGCATTTTGCCATCCACACAATTTTTAGATTCACTATTGATCAATTTGCCCTCTTTGAGGTCAATGATCAGGCCAAAATGTGCAAGGAAATCTGCACCCAGGATCGGGTTTGGAACATCAGCAACCGTGAAGGACCACGTCATATTTTCCTTAAGTCCGATGTCGACTTTGCTGGTCTCAAGTCCATAAGCTGGAAGGTTTTGACCATTCACAGTATGGAGATAGTATTTCGGAGGAAGTACTTTTTGATTTCTACTTACTGGCAATATACTCAAGTCTGCACCTGAGTCTATCAAGTACCATCTCCTATTAGTCCTGTCCTTTATGAACAGGCGGCATGAGTGTTTTTCCAAGGGGTCTTTGGCCGCATAAATGGCCCCTCGTTCTAGTTTGACGCCTCCTTGGTATAGGATTTGCCCCACCATTTGCACCTGTTGTTGCATTTGGTGACCTCTGCGCCAAACCTATTATGAAAGAAACAACTCTTTTCATCCCAATTTTGAGATTGGTTTTTGGGAGATGATGTTCTCGGGGGAGTTGAACTCTGACCCCTGTTATTGGACCTTGATCTACGGTCTCTGGACTGGGACTGTCATCCTTTGCTATTGCTACTGTTGTTGTTGTTGTTTCTTGACTTAGATCGTTGTCGCCAGCTACTATTGGATTTCGTTGAGCTTTGGCCTTGGTTCCTCTTTACTTCCTCGGTCAACTGAGCTATTTGGGCTCTAAGTTGAGCAAGTTCACCAGTCTCTGCAGATACTGCACTTACCACAGGCTTTGACCTGGTATATTCTAGCACATTATCTGCTGATTTTGCAAGGAAGTCCAAGTCTACGGATGTATTTATCACAGTCAAACCCACGGTGGCTAGGCATTGCACAACACTTTGAGGGAGTTGTTTGCAAAATTGATTGCCTATGATAGAAGGGGCTACGATATTATCTGCCTTCTGCCTCAATTTTGCAATGAAGATTGAGGGTTTGTCATCCCCCATCTTCATACCACCCATCACATCATCAATGATTTGGTTTTTCATTTTCCCAAACACGTTCTTTATCTTCTTGACAAACCAGGCATATTTATCATCTTCTGTCAAAGGGCATTCCATAATATCTGGAATGTGGCAGATTATCTGCGGGGGCATGCCTCCACAGATGTGGAGATACCGCTGGTTCAGAGTTATGTTCTCTGTCTTGAACCTGCCTTCCAAGAGTGTCAACCACAAGTCTACCTCATTAGGCAGAAATTCCGGGATCTCTTTCCTCCATCTGTAGAAGTTGGGGTTCTGCCCTGGCTGTAGTTGCAAAAGTTGCATAATCTGCGCCAAGACTTTGGGTGTCAGCTGTGGCTGACTACTACCTCCCTGAGATGGTTGTGGGTTTTTGGTTGGTGGTGGGACCATTGCTGTGTCTTTCTGATGACAAGAATATTCCACAGAACTACTTCCTTTCTTGCTAGTCGAAAACACTGGCTCTTGTGTTTGTAGGACAGGTGTTTACGGGTCAGAACTTTGGCTTAAAGTTCAACCACTTCTCAACGTTTTAACTGCTAGTTGTTCTTTATTTATTGCAGTTCCCAGTCGTGCTAATTCTGGGTGTTGAGGGCCTTCTTCCAGATTTGGTAAATTCTTGGAGTGTCGAGTCGAAGTTGGGGGGGTTGGGGGATGAGTCCAACCTTCTTCCTCCAGGTCTACTGTCTGGTTTCTCTTTGTTTATATATTTTAAAGAGAGGGGTGTAAATTCCCACTTCAGCAGACTCTACTTCGACGACCTAAAAGGTGTCTTAATCTGCAAAAAAATATTTTTTATTTGCAGAGCAAGAGAGTTCCTCGCCAGTGCACCACGCCAAATTTTTGTAAAAGTGCAATGCGCCTCAAGACACCTCACAACGTAGCCAAAAATCACGTTGGGGTCACCACTGTGGAATACCTTGTTGTGAGAGATATTCTCACCAGAAGGAAATTCTACAGAATTTAAGCGTGTTCAGCCACTTTGTACATAAGTACGGGTAAGCCAGAATCTGACCGAACACTGGCGATTTTAGAGCCGATTCAGGTGGTTTATATATGGCTTATTTACACGCACTCAAACACACGTATGTAAGATAATACATACGTTGGTGAGAACAGCTAGGTCGCATCATCCCCTATCGAGATAAGAAATGGCTGGCTGGTTCGTGTACGAATTGTGACATCATCTTATTGTGTCACAATTTGTTACTCGTACATTACCTGCAAGTACATACAGGTAATTACGATCGAACGTAATTTATGTGTTTAATGTCACAAGGATGATTATTTGACTGCCTTTTGGGGCGGCGACTGTCATTGAGGGGTCAAAGCCCCTTTTCCTCATACCAGTGAGTCCCCACAGGTACAATATGCAATCTATTTATGGGCTAAGTTTCTCCTCCATACTGACATGAAATTGTACCTTGGACAGCATCATGTTGACAAAAACGGCCAGAAAATATCTAAAAATTAAACGGATTGAAGAAGAGAAAGAATTCTTTCAAAAAGACAGGCTTCGATGAGATTTTGAGATAGAATAGAAAGACGTACAGACAATTTAAAAATAAATGAATAATGTTGGACTCCCGCCTGAGGACCACCGTTCAAGGAACAGAATGGAGAGTTGGTTACAACAGTATGTGTCCCAAATAAAGGTGGGAAATGATAGCTATTGCTTTTGAGGAAACACTCAGCCACTCAGCCACTCAGTGAGGAAACACTATTAGAATTAGGAAGGTTGGGATAAATAGATCGAACAGAAAAAAGTCCCAAGGTAAAATGGACCATTCATGGAATCATTTGCTAATGAGGGTGGTTTGAAAGTATGGGATAATAGGCCTATTAACTGTAGTCGGATAAAAATCGATAATCAGACTGGACTGCATGAAAGAAGACCACAGTATAGGTAGGGATTCAGTAAAACTGAACATACATTAAAGAGGTGGAAACAAAATTAAAGTGTCAATGATCTATAAGATGAGGGATGAAGCTTGAGAAGGGAGTAAGGAGAACACTAAACGGAGTCTGAGAAAGTAGTGATATTACGCGAAGAGAGAATTATGGAATGAAAAGTGAATGGAAGAGCTGGTAATACAGAATAGGGGGTTTCCACACATTTAAAAAAAAAATTGCGGACGATATTCGTAAAAAGGCATTACTTTGAGAGGGTTTGTACATCAAATAAATAATGTTGTTTCATGACCTCCTAAACTCAGAATTTCACGCTTCGTTGAAGGGCTCAACTTCTAGCACCCCTACGGTCTCAGAATTTTGTACTTCACCAAAAAGCTGTATTCTTCGTCTTCATGGATATACGTTCACCAACCTCCAGGACTCGGCACTCCAAAGGGTTCCACCTACAGCAGTGATTCTCAACTGGCGGTACGCGGATCGCCAGTGGTCCCCCGAAGGACCTAGGTAATCCACGAACTGGACTGAGTAAAGATCGAAACTAGGAGTAGCCCATTTAATTTTTCAATGCATTCGATAGGAAGGGTGGAGGTTATATGAGTAGTGGTCAACAACGGGTGAAAATTTATAAAAGTGGTCCGAGTTAGGAATCATTTACCAATAGCAACCTTCTCTATAATCCTGGACTCGGCCGCTCGGCTCTTTCGGCCTGATCAGGAAGTTCCTCAATCTCCCCATGGTCTCAACCTCCATGAGTCCTGAACTCGACAACATGTGGCTTATTTTTTCGTTACACTCATTCGTATTTAAGGCTTTTTAGTGAAGATTTTCACAAGTTGAACACCGTAAAAACATTTTCGGTTTCCAAAATAACAATTGCAGTTAATCATCTGGCTTGGGGCTTTTTTTCTGCATGAATTATAGAACTAATGGATTTTTTTTTTTTTTGGAAAAGCAGGCTTCAGTCCCTATAGTCTTCCTTTCCCTCCAGTGGGAACACTTATGCCCATGCCAATGACTGTATTGTCGCCAACGACTTAAACGAACTTAAAAATTATTCCTATGTTAGAAAAAACGAATAGACTTATGGGAAATCTTCAAAAATTGAAGAGGCCATTTTAAAAAATGATTTTCAGTTTAGTTGAATTTTATGTCTCTTCCTTTCAAATCAATGTGATGTAGGAGTGATGGAGTTACGAGGAAATTCGAGGATTCAAATCCATCCTCCCCCAGAGCCTTTCCAAAAAGAAAGACATTTTTGATTTTTTTAGATACGAAAATCACTTGTCGAATTAACACTAATGACGTTAACATTCGTATTTTGTTTTTGTTTTTTTTTTTTTACTGTCAAAAACCCTCTTCAGTATCTTGAGTTATCTACGGCACTAGACGTAGGCGTTGTTACGAATTAGAGAACCACAGAAAGCTCTGTCTACGGTCACATTTTCACATCACACCAACCACATAGGTCAAATTTTTATTTTCATTAATTTAATAAATTTTTGAAACAACGAATTAGTCACCCATTCGATGACTATGAGTAAGTATAACATACCCCACCAATATCTTCACCTTAAATGGTAGGTACGCTGAGGATTTCCTTCCGCAAAAATCCTACAGTACTATTAACAAAATTTAGCACAGGTAACTTAAACGTGAAAATTTATGTCATCAAATACAACTATCTTATTAATGGAATTAAACGTCCCTGAACCAATACATCCTTTTATGGTATGTTAAACTAGACGATCAACAAAATTAAGGCAGATTGCTCTAGAACCATTTGGAATCAAATTTTTTTTTTGTACATTTATTCGAAACGAGTTGGCGATGTTGAAGCATATATACGCATATAGGATAATTATATTAGTCGTTTTCAAACGAATTCCTAATAATATTCACCGTGCGTGTAGTATTTTTTTTCCTCTTCTTCATCATCCTCCGCATTCTCCTTCTTTTTTTCCTCAAAATAGTTGTGTAATTTCTATTTTCTATTTGGTATAGTAAACTTCGAGAATGTTCAGAATTAAAATTCGTTTGTAGAGATTCAAATGGGGTCGCTCAAATTCTAGACTTTTGGTGCAGTTTTAGTTGCACGTAGGTGTTCGGCTATTTCGAATCATTGAATTTATAGTTTTATTTATAGGTTAACTGGTCATAATATCAGATTCTCTGCAAGTGTATTAAAAGCAATTTGGCGATCAAAGTGATTTCAACAAAATATCGTCCAAGATAACCACATTTACCATATCTTTTCATTAAATTTTTTCTCTTTGAAAAAACATTTATTTTTATTCCGACTTCCGGTCATATTGGTATTAACAATGAAATTATCGTTGACAAATTAGTCGAGATGCTATAATATGGTAGGTTAAAAAAGAGTTTTAAAAAAATACGCTTTTATAATTTGAGGAAGAAAATAAGGGCAAAAGAGAAAATAAAATTTCTCACTTTTTTTCCGAGACAGAAACGAACAAAAATTGAAAAAACAACTGCTAAAAACGGATTTAAGTGTATGTGTGCGTGTGTCGTAAGACGTGAAAGCAGCGCTGAAGTTGGTCATCCGGTGTACTTCAACAAACTGAGTAGAATAAAAACGAATAAAAATTAAAGCAACTACGAAGAATTTTTCTTCAATTACAAAATTTACTAAACTAGTCTAAAGTATACAGGCTACGCAGAATGAGAAATATCCTATTATGAATTATTTAACCAGCCATCTGTTAAGATAGTACCTCACTGCTTTAATTCTGTTGCTTAGCGTACAGAGTGTTAAATTTGTGTCTGCCCCATAGGAAAATACATACGAATTTCGTTTTTGTAATTTAAATAGTTTCCATTATTATTTCAAATAATGGTTTATAGCTTCTCTGAAACGAAATTTGATGAGAAATCGAATTGTGATAGTTTTAAAGTCAGGTGTCACTACTATTCAGGAAAATCTTGGAAAAATTTCGGATGAATAATGACATTTTCCCAAATAATAAAAAAACGTCATATATGAAGCATGAGAAAAGAGTTTAAAAGCAAAAATTACATTTTCTCAACAAGAACATAGAAAACAATTGTATTCTCAAAAAATTGCATTTTTTTAATGATTCCAAACACGCTGATCATTATAAGTCAGAACAATAATCAATTCGAAACATAATATCGTTGTTTCAAATGAAAAATTGACTAATAATTAATGTCTTTCAAAATTTATTCGAACTTTCATGAAGAATTACAAGAACTTTAATTATAACCTTCATTTCCTTCGCCAGGACGGGTATTTTCAGTTTAAGTTCTACCTCTATCCACGTGAATATATTGCTTGTATGAATTTGAAACTTTCACTATTCGATTTCTTGTCAAAGTTCGTGTCCGAAAAGCTGTGAATCGCAAAATTAGAAACCACAATGGCGATTTTTTATGTAACAAAAATGATATTTTCAGGTATTTTTTATGGGGTAGATACGAAGTGAACATCTTGTATAGCCTACTCGCACCAAAGTCAACTTGACTTATTCAGCTGCGAAGTGGAGCTAAAATAGTAAAGCTGGAAACTGCGGTAAGGAACCGATTTTCATTCATTTTCACTCGTAACTGGAAAAAAAGTCGAATATTTCGGACGAATTACATTTTAGGGAATAAACAATTTGAAAATCAACTTGAAAAACCTAACTTATATGTGTTTTCGAAAATGTATGTCGAGGAATAGATTTTTGCGACGTTTCGATTTTCATTTCGTGGTTTGGTAAGATGTAAAATTCACTTTGCTCGTATTTACTTACAACCTACAGTAGGTCCACATAGATAATCATTATATATGTTCACCCCAATCTCACGATTTCCATCGCAAGAATAGAACAGTCACCTTTTTGCGAAGCATTACCATTAACATCAAAAGACCGGTTTACTCTTCTCTTACGCCCACACAATTCCGGACGTACAAATTATTATTCGTAACGGTTGCTTTAAGCGAATCAACGTTTGCAACAATAAATCCGACCAACATCTGTCAGCAAAATTACTTCATGGTACGTTCACGGAGCGAAAAAAAACGTTTCTTCGGATGCCACTTTACCAACACCCGAGCTCGGAAAAGACATTTCCACTTTTCCAAGAAGCGCTGTATTTTCTCAGCCACCAGTGCAATGTCTCAGCTGCAGAGCCGCATCAAGTCACTGCGACTCGTACCGTAGATACCTAAATACCTACCTACCATTGAAAATAGCAAGTACTGTAGTCGCAGTCACTGACATCGACATTGGACCAAAAATGGATCAACAGACCGACTCTTATCTATCTCTATCTCATTAATTCAACGATGAACGCCATAAATTTATGAATCATCGTGTAGCATCGATTACCATAAGGGAGGTTAATTTCTGCCAAGATCCAGAAAAAAAAAAGAAAAAAAAAGAACATGACTACAACAAATTCACGAGCAACAGTAGTACAAAATTTTTATTTACTCCTTCTCATCATTTATAGTGATCGTGTGTAGGAGAGGTGTGTGCACGAATACTGGAACAAGGTAGAAGACCATCTATGGGCATAAGTACAGCCCAACCGGAAACGACGCAAGAAGTGCAACATCGTGTGTATATGCAACACATAAACACTGACGCACGCACACACATACAAGTCTATCGCCAACACTTTTTTCTTCTTTTTTTTTTTTTTTTGCAACCGGTTTCGTTTGTCGACTGTCTGGTCTGGGTACTGTTGACTGTCGTTACTGCAGCCACAGATATAAGTACACACGTTTTATGGCCGAAAGAAAACGCCAACTTCTTTCCTAACACGGTAATTACGAAAGCTAATTTCCTGAACACAGTAAGTAGATATAGTAAATTTATACAAAATATACCATCGATAGAACTATACTATAAACTGTATACATGTATGTTACTTTTTATACAATTCGTATAGGCATTAAAGATATCCATACAATATAGGCTACAAGTACATATAGTATAGTATACAGAGAGGATATTTCCACTCCTATATCACCCTATGGATTTACATCTACACAGTTAACACAGTCCCACCAGTCCCGCTGCCAACAAGACGAACATATGTTACTTATCGAGTGAAAAAACGATGACCGGTTTCTCTAATAATTGTAAAGGAGAGGGGGAATCTAGTATGATTTGCAGAATAAGTGATGTACCATCAGTGATATGACGACAGCCAGGCATTTTCAAACATCTTACACTGTTATACATATAGGGTTACGTGATACCCAGTGGCGACAACTTAGATTTTTCTCGTGTGTTGTAGACTTTGCACACTCGGAAAGAGGAATTAGAATTTAGAAATTATATCTCATTTTGATTTTTAACTTCGGTCAATTTGAGAAAATTCCGTGTTGCAAAAATTTTGCTTGTGTTGCACATGGAACATATGCAACATGAAAGTAACAGCCACTTCGTGATACAACTTTTGTGCCTATTTATGCATATAAGAGACCAGAATAATCGACTCAAACGAATAAGTAGTCCAGGCAAATTAGGATTTAAAAGGTAATAATTTGAAGAAAGCCCAATTTTGGTGTGTACATCGGCTTTTTCATCCGTAACAACCGGCTAAAAATCGCAACGCAAGGGACGTACAGAGTATAGAAAGCCGGATGGTTGTCGTTAAAAACGTATAACTCTATCTAGAAATATAGCCATATAGGTGTAAATGGAGCAGCAACAATTTATATCATTTCATTCCTGTTGTGCAACCAGTTTCGTACCAGCTTCAATAGAATTTTTCACAAGTTAGTACAGTGCACATATACAACATGGCCATTTCAATGTTCCAAAATCCATAAAACACCAAAAACTTTTTTTCACTCGCTCCGCTCGCAAAATAATTGTTTTCACTCTATAAAACCACTTTTAGAGATAAATCCTAAGTATAATTATAGCTTTGTTGCAGTTGACGGCGACATATTGCCTCGTTCCCGCGCGGAAAATTCCTTGTTATATCACTGGTCTCTACTTTGATAAAACTTGCTTTACCTTTCTCTGATAAATTTTCTAGCTACCCCCCTTGATCCGTATAGAATTAAATCTTGCTGGAGAAATTTTTAAAAGCATCATTTTCTATAAGTTAATCGAATATCTTACATGTTACGGCGACGTTTTCTGGCACACAATTCTATGAGTTCATCTAAGGCTTCTGGATTATCCTGAAAATCCGTTGATAAGACAAACGACTTGCGAGTGATTCGGGCTGAAATAGCCTGCAAATGAAATTGGTATTTTCACTCAAAACGTTTGATCATTTGCAAAATTCAGACACGAATAACACATGCCCTCTGTAAAACGTAGTACACTTTGAGAAAATACAGTTATTATTCGACTATTGTACAAGCTCGGATCATAAGTCACAAAACGTATGAGTACGAATACGAATGATACGAAAACGATGATAATAAAGCGAGTATTGAAGTGACTCTCAAAAAAATACATACAGAATGACCATATAACTTAATTACATTACCATCACTTGGATTTAATTCGTACTCCATATTTACAGATTTACTAACCTTCTAATTCTGCTCGTATTCTTCCATGCTCTTGCTTTAAATTGTAAAGAAATTTGGCGATTCTGTGGATTTCGCGTAAAATCGAACAGTTTACATGCAAATGAGGGAGAACTCATCTTCACGATGTTTCCTATTGTACCAGGAATATTAAACTCATGAATGAAAAAGAAACCGTAATGTTAGGATGTTATTACAAAATTCAACAGCACATAATTATACGTACATTCGAATAAATATAAAATACGAATTACTGGATAATATATTCCTGTTTGCGATCATTCGCAATTTTGACACTGAATATAATTTTCATTAATTCTCTCCATTAAATAAAAATAAAAGAACAAACGATTAAATGAACGTCGATTAGATTTTATTCAGTTTTTACTTTAGTCCGTTTTATTATTATAAATTTTTTTTAATTAGTGCTTTGTTCGTTTAAAGACTTTCTTTGAACGGATTTTGCTCGATTTTGTGAGTCGGATTCAGACTTTGAGGTGCTATTCTGTAAACATAAGTATGTAACGCACTTAAACAACAATGATATTTACAAAATAGTTCAGTCGGTACCCCAAAACAAATCTTGACTCACCGAATCTGTTCTATTATACGAACGTAGCTATGAATTGTCATACGCTATGATTGCTGATTACTAGATTAGATTAGAGCTTTTAACCATTATTTCAACAGATAAACTGATGAACAAAATTGATGCAGCAAAGACGTGTGACTTGTTGGTCGTTCATGAACTAATTACTTCATTTGAATGAGTCTTTTTAATGAACGTACGCAACATTCTCAAGTAGCAAAATTCAATATCGAACTACCTACGCAGCTTGTGTCTTGTTCTTCGTATTCGTGATGTAGAACTGAATTTGTTTTGTTCGTACATCAAAGATATAATTCACAAATTTAGACATGGAAGTCAGTACCGAATAAACTAGGTAACTTACCTATTTAAGTAGTAGTCAGTAGGTACCAATTATAGGTACCCACAGTTACTACGCACAGATATATGATATGGTTGCAATTCGCTGGACACAAATTTGGAACATGTACGAGAAAGGCCGACATAAAATCGTTGGCGCAGATTTAATAGTCTTTTCTTGATCTTGATCTGTGGCGAGGTGAGAGCTTTCTTTTTTTGTACAGGGTTGGTTGGTAACATTTTTCCAACAGCCTGCTGGTAGAGGTAGATTATTTTTCGAGGGTTAATGAAACAATCGAAAAATCTTAGAGTCATTGAACCCAAACCCCCTTCCACACTCCATAGGTCTTGAATCTTGATATTTTGAACGACGAACTAGCTCAATGAAGTTCAATTCGATGAACGAGTGCCTAGCCAAGGTTGAATTTAGTTTTTTAGTTGAACATTCTCGTCAAAACTATAACAAATGAGGTACGCGATAGAGATGTTTCAGGTTGGTGGCTGGTGAGAAAACAAAGGTTGTTATATTACTGATGTTAAGGCAACGATAACAAAATGATGCCACGAAATAGCCATGTTTAATATGGCGAAAAAGTGTTTGACCCTTGAGTGGAGTTTTTCTACACTGCACGAAGTAACTTCGAACAGACCGAACTTCATTGTCTATGTATACCATATCTTACTCCAGCGAATTCCAGTGCAAAATTTTGCACTACACAGAAGCGTTCCTATGCAAACAGGGCAAAAAAACTAACCCAGGTTGTCCGGGACCCACACTATTCAGTGTTCACTCCACGTCAGTTTTTCTTATTTCTCAATAAAAAAAAAAAATGTAAATTTAAAAATTAAAGAAGACCCTCTACTCAATACAACCATCAATCGTCTTTCAAGAACTACTAAGAAATAAACCTCACTATTAAAATCAATTTCATACAAAAATACGGCCACGGCAAAGAAATTCAATTGATACGCACTATAAGAAAAAATACCTTTTTATTCAACTTAAAAATTACAAATTTGATTTTATTGCTATTCGCTAAATCACTATTTTAACATTATTACACTACATAATTCGTCGTGAGCAAAAATGGTATCTCGCGAACAAAAAATCTCAAAAAATACAAATTTTATAATACAAAAAAAAAAAAGATCACAAACTAGAATAATTTAATTTCAGATCACTGACAGCGTGTTTAAAGCTTTGTAAGATAACTTAAATAGGAGTTCTGAACACGTATTTTTATGAATCCATAAAAACTAACTGTCGTGTCGTTAACCTATACATAGAGTAGCCTGAATCATCAGCAATAAAATGCGCATTCATAATTGCAAAGAGAATCATCTTGATGGTTTGTGTGGTGACAATTCAGATCCGAAAGAATTAATTACGATGATTGTGGTCAAATTTTCGTCGCGACTTAAACACAAATAGACAGTAACAGTGATTCAGGTAGGTACCAACAAGAGATTAGAGAAACGTTTTCCAAAAACTGTAAACTTCATAAAATTCAATGCCCGATTTTTTGCAATAAAGTAGGGTGCTTGTAAATAACAAATACTGGTTTCGACGAAGCGTACAATTTACAATTTGAGGGGGAAAACGAGTGACCATTAATTTACAATATAAACAAATCGTAGTTACAAAAAAAAAAAAAAAGTAGTAGTAATAATAATAATAATAATAATAATAATAATAATAATAATAATAATAATAATTATAATAATGACAGAAGCAATAGTATTCAATAAACCTTTTGTTGGGAAAAAAAGACTGACCTCTACCATAAAAAAAAATTCAACTACTTTGTACTGAGATCATATTACGTTACGATGATAACATATAATAACAAAAATAAAAATGAGATTACAAAACCCGCGGGTGTTTTCCTGTAAAATCAGAACAGATATGAAGGTCTGCGATGTAAATTTGAAAAAAAAGAAAAGAAAAGAAAAGAAAAGAAAAAGAAAAGACACAAATATATAAAAATAAGTAGATAGGTATAGATATTATTAAAACTGAACGGTAACAAAAAAGAAAACTAAAAAACACAGTTAACCTGAAAAAATAAAAATAAAAAGAAGTTAGAAGATGACGTAATAGTATAAGTAGAGAAACTGTTCATTCGTCGATTGTCACTAAAATTAAAAGACCACGGAAAAATATTTGCATCAAAGTACGGCGGACGAAAAGATTAAGAAGAAAAATACTACGTTAAAGAAGAGACATTATCACAGACTTTTTCCGGAAAGAATACATTTAATTTAGCATTGCACACAAGATATAGACTTGATGGTCAGCTAATTTTCAGCACTCGGGAAACCTACATCATCTACAACATGTCATCGTGGGTTGGAGCAGAAGCTTTTTTTGTACATTAGAATTGAAAATACGTATGTAGGACATGGCTTCTTGAATTTTCATAATTTTTTCAATTAACTTTCGGCATCAAGACCGCTTTGTTTCAAGTTTGAAGATTCATTAATGGCGTGTGGAAAGGATCGTAATTTTGATTAATTTTTCTGGTAGTTTCGACGTCTACGGATGGACCAGTTTTCGTTTTGAGAAGCAGAGCCAGCTAATCACAAAGCGACAAGGCCTAACAGACAACAAAGTATATTTGTGTTACATAAGTATTTCACGTAACAGGTAAGGAATTCAAAGGGAGATAAGTGTCTTTAGCCACTTATTTTGGCCATGTACACATACTAATAGTTCATCCACTCCACAGGCAACATGTAATATTACGTGTTCATAGGGCTCAACTATTCAGCTCAAAACCATTAGATCGAAAACAACAAAAAAACAGTTAATTTTGGGCCGAAGAATTTTGCAACCAATGAGTTCAAAACGACAGTTTCCTCTAAAGAAATACCGTCTTCATCGAGCTGGGCTAATCTGCGCAAGAGAACAATTGTTTCATCATGTTTCCAATAATATGACACCAAAGGATGATAAAGAAAGTCGATCAAGCAAATTCTAAAAAAACTTATTGAGAGGGAAAAAAAATCAACGATTTTGAACAATTTTTTTTTTCTTAAACAAACCATACATAAAACTTCTCTATTTCTCAAATCAAAAACTCTAATTTTCATGTAAAATGAGCAAAAAAACAAAAACAAAACAATAACTGAGCGTTAGAAAAATATGAGAATTCAAGAAAAATTCGAGTATTTTTCTTTCAATGCAACTTTTTACAAAAATCGTTCAAAAAGTCAAGTTTCTATATAAAAATCAAAAGAAATGAGAAGTTCAAACACACTCAATTCGTCATTTCTTCCTGATTTTTATTCAAAAATACCATGGAAATTTGTATGGATCAAAAACAAACATAAACCCTTCAGCACTTATTTAAAAAAATTCCCGTCCAACCATTCGGCGTATTTTAACGTACATTTCAAATGTTTTAGAAATATTACCAAAATCCATCAAATAAAAAAATCACAGACATGGTTTTTAATGCATCAAAATTTTCGCAAAAAACAAAAAAAAAAAGCAAATTACTTCCAAATAAATAACTAGAAAAATTTCAAACTTCAACAAACGTTCGTATTTTGTAAGCCGAATTCAACAGATATAATATTAGAATTCGAAGAAAAAAAGTTACTTTTTCAAAATTTAGAAGCAAAAATAAGTAATTTTCAGCATAAGCACGGCTCTACGTTAACTCGACTGATTTATCACGAATTAAAACAGACCATTCAATCTCAGAAAAGGGAGGTGTATTTGAACATTAGAGTGTACCATCCTCCAGGTATTGAAAAGAAGAGTTGATTCATTCTTACTAGCCCTGAATCCTGAAAGTCAAATGTATAAAGTGTTGCATATGTACGACCTAACCGATGCGGTTCCACAAAACGCACGCAACATATGCAAAATAAATTGTTTCCCATTCGCATTTCATGGAACAAAATTTCCATCACAACCCACGCATTTCGTTTCGTGCTCCGAAGTTCCCGCAAAAATAAAAATTATTAAATTTCTTCTGCGTCTTTTCGCCGCAGAAATCAAAGCTATGAACAAGAAAAAAGTACGCATAAAACAAAGAGAAGAGTAAAGAGAATGTACAACGAATACAGCGAGTACGACGAGAGACGATTGAAAAAAATTTCACCTAAAAATTTGTACTACAAGCAGAAGGTCAATAAGTGAACGCGTACACCATCGACATCGCATATTCTCTGATTTGTCGAACAATCTATGTACAAGGAAAACATAATAATAAGTAATATTATTTACAATAAAACAACGAAAGACATAAAAGAAAAAAAAAACAACCGTATCAACGCGTAAGGTTGACACGTTACTCGATAAAAACAAAACGACATAAAACGTGATGTTTTGCTCGTTTTCGAACGATGTAAAAATAAAATATTTTTGTAAAAAAAAATAATTACGCATACGAATTGCACTTTTTTCGTCAGCTCGGTCGATTTTTTTTCTATTTCTATTTTCGTTAAAATTCTTCCCATCTCCCCGTGACTCGTGAGTTAATTCGTACCATCTCACAGTATGTGTGATATCGAAAGTGAATATTATTGCCACCAATGACAGAATGAAAGATATATATTTTAAGGTGCCACTTATTTCGAGGTATTTTAATTTTTTCAAACCCAATGTCGAGTTTAAAAATAAGAATGATGCGGAATATCGACTCGTGTTACATCGAAGTCTGATTTAAAAATGAGACTAGCACTAAAAACTTCAACTAACTCGTCAGTACTTAATTTAAAAAGCTAAAACGAGCAGAAAATAAAATCTAATACCACAAATTTCCACAATTTAAGTTCTCGATACATTCGCAAAGAATAAAAAAACTGAATGGATCCATCATAGGATTACCCTCCATCGTTTGGAAAAAAGTTCACCAAAATCGGCGTATAGGGTGGGAAGTTATGCTGCAACAAACATATATATATATATATATAAAAAACAAGAAAGAAAAAAAGAACATAAACAAGGATCGAATTGATAACCTTCTTTTTTTGAAGTCGGTTCAAAAAGGAAAATCGAGACAAATTAGAAAAATACCGAAAAAGATCAGATATGGTCACTAACAAAAAAACTTGGTTTCTCAGGAACGGTACAAACGCCACTAACTGTAGAGAATGTCTACAAGGTAATGGTTTTAAAACGTTATTCGATAAGTTTTATAAACAACCACAACACTAAAATAAAAACCTCAAAAAAAAATTAGGCCCATATTCATAAACGTCACTTTAACCTCCCTTCACTTAAACTTCACTTAAAAATGACTTTTGGCACAATTTTATATTTAAGAGTGAGGTAATATTTTATTTTTAAATTGGAACTCTCATAAAAGATACAATGTTCCCACAGTTTTAAGTATGAAATTGTGCAAAAAATTTTTTTTTCAAGTGAAATTTAAGTGAAGGAAGGTTAAAGTGACATTTGTAAATATGGGCTTTATGAATAAAAAATTTACTAAAATTTTGAAAAAGTAGAGGATATCCGGAAAGAGCTATGCAATATTGCAGAACACATTTTCAATGATATTCCAACTGTTTAGCTGATGAAATAATGACGAATTCAGACACACCGATTTCAAAACACTGAAAAACACTAATTATTTATAAATCATAACAAACATTATCAAGAAATTTTTCATTTAAAAAAAAATTGTAAATATTTTTGGGGGCGTTTTCGTAGGGTACAATTGCCTAGCTATTTGAGGTATAAAAAAGAGTGTTTTGAAGCGTAAAATGTTCTAAACAATACATTCAACTACAGAATTTTGGTTTCGAATTTTAATTATCATGAACAGTAATTAATATTAATTTTTTACTCACAAATCTGAACCAACATCTTGGTTTTTTCTAATTAAAAGCATCAAATAAGTCATATTTAAATTAATTTTACTGATTAGAGTGTTCTGGCGATAAAAGAATAACAAGCTTTTCAAACTTTTCAACTATATTAATTATTTTCACAATGCCCAACAGAAAACCCTCAAATTTCAAAATTATCCATTCCATTCGAGCTGAGATTTTAAAGCCAAAATATTAGGTCTGTACCTTTGTAAATAATGTTATCCGATTTGTTCGATGGATGCTGAATACGATGAAGCAAAGTACCAGTAAACTGTCTCAGACTAAGTTCAGAAAGAAGCAAAACTGCGAAAATACAATTAGTATTGTAATTTTAGTTGGACGCGTACTTTTACAGGAAAAATTAAATAAAAACTCATGCGAAAAATAAACATTATAGCAATAAAAAAAGTAAGGATATAAAGAAAAACCATTCCTTGATTTTAGAAAAGAAAAACTATCAAAAATATCTGTTGACATGTTTGAGCAGAGAAGTAAACAAATACAAAAAAAGGCAGGGTTACATATTCTCACAGTTAAGTTTGAAATCATAACTTCCGGGTAACAAGAGTCGATATTTTGGCATGTACCTACGTATCTACAGTTTGAGAAGGAGTTAGGGAACGAGCTGGAAGACGAAAATAGGCTTTCAACGTTTACAAGCATTCAGTAAATCATTCCAACGGTTCAGTGAGAAAGCATAATGCGGTTTTCTCAATTTCAAAATAGTAATCGATCTCTTCCAAATACGGGGTAACTCTCCAAATTCATTTTGATTGGATATGAGAGCAAAAATTTTCTAATCATCTAAAACTGTGTTCAGTTACCTCGAAGCTGAAGTATCGAGCTTCTGACCTCTTGCGTCTAAGAAGGATAATTGAGGAAAATTTAGACGCTCGATTTTTAAGTACTGAGTGAATTTGCTAGAACGAAAGAACGGATATGAATTTACAGTGGTGTGCACTTTTTTTTTTGCATATATAGGATATCCCATCCGACATATCACAATAATTATGACGGGAATTAAGTCAAAACTGAAATATTTATTTTAGTTTCAAAACGATCGTCATCGTCGAATATTCCACAAAAAACAAAACCACCAAAAGAAAACAACCAGTTCCCAGTTTGATGATATCCTAGTCGATCGACTTTCCAGCAATTAAAACTCAAAAACTATTCACATTTCCTTTCAAATTTAAAGGCAGTAAGTAAACCAACGTAGCCTTTTTTTCGCTTTTTTTTTTTGTTGTGTTCTTTCCACTTCATTGCCGGAAAGTCCAAGACAGACTCGTAACCACAAAATAATGTTCACCGAAAATATTGACTAATTATCGCGGCTGTATCACATAATATCGTTAAAATTGATATTTAGGAAGTCGTTTGACGAGAATGGCGAATCGAGAAAGTCAAAATTAAATTCGTGTAACGAGTTTACGGCGGCGCTCGTTGCGCTGCAGTTAGTTATGGCACCGGCGGAACTGTTTTGCAGGGCGGCGGGCGCCATTTCGGAGGGGCGCATCGGGTTTTGGTGTAGCGGCGACACATTGTTGGGCACGTGTGACGTCATCATATTGGTTGACGGCATCGTGGCCACGTTATTCGACTGCGAATACGTTTGACTGGAGGCGGACGTAACGCCGCCCGTATTCGGACCGTTGCTCATGCACTGCAGCATCGGCATATTTATTGGCATCTGGAACAGAGCAATCGAAAACGTTTAAACACAGGTACGCATCTTCGAACAATCGCAGAAAACTGACTCAAAAGATTCAGAATTCTCTGCATACATTAAAACAACAATATACGAAAATAGGTCACAGTTAACGAGTTTACTGGGTCCTTGCGAAATAAAAAATAAGATCTTGAAGTGTGATACAGCAAATTAAAATGAATCGGTCGACTACTCGAGTGGAAGCAAAGAAATTAAGCATGAGCAACAGCAGGACCAAAATTATGGTAGTCTTGGTTTTATAAAGCTGGTTTTAGGATAGGTCTTGCAGAATAAAATCTTGGTCTTAATCTCGATCTAGCTTAAATGATTTCTCTAGTTGCTTACTTAACGTATGATACTGATCTTGAAGAAAGTGCAAGACCAGGACCAACTTTGCTCATCACCAAAAGGAACAATGTTGAATTTCATCCTTCCCTTTCTAATACATAATGCGAAGTTTTTTTGGTGTTTATAACGTTTTGAGATTGAATAATACTTTCCACGGCACGAATCGAGGGCAATAAAAGCGAATTTTGATTGAACATGGGAACAACATTAGAAGAAAAAGGTGAAAAAAAAAAATTCTTTCAAACATGTATTTCATTTATTTTTAAAAATACGCCAAAATTATGCTCAGAACACATTATTTACGGCAATAAATTAAAAAAAAAGAATTTTTTTAAAAATTTTTTCGATCTACAAGTCATGATATTTATTATGTTTTCTCTATCCGTCTCAATTTTCCTCATTATCTGACCTAAAATAACACTTAATTTTTTTCGTTCTTAATGTTATATTACTTCCAGAAAAATTCCAATCGTTTTCAATTTTCTAACAACTATCATTGTTTTCTGAGTATTTTTCATACCTATTTTGTTAAAATAAAATGCGTTTTTTCGCAAGCGCTTTTCATTTGGATGCTAAAAACGATTAAAAAAATCTGAGAAACTAGAAAAAAATTTGTGAAATTTTACATTCAGGCTCAATTTTAATGGTTAAAAACAAAAACTTCTCATTATCTCAAATAATAAAAGGAAAAGAAATGACGGTAATTAGGAATAGATTTTTTCTCAATTTTTTTCATACAGTTCAAAACCGTTTTTTGAGCATACTCTTAAGATAATTCAAAAAGTAACAATACCATCTTGTGATGGCTCTATTCTCATATGTTCCAATTTGCGTCTCGAAATAATAAATTTTCGTTCCCAACCAGAAAGTCGGGAGTAAAAACTGCTGAAGAGTTTTGTAATACGATTGTAGAAGTAAAATTGAGCGCAAATTCTTCTACATTTCAAAAACAGTGCTTTACTTTGGTGCGTAACCAAAAAATATGAACTAGCGACTCTGACACCTTTTTTTGAAAATTATTATTTTAAACGACCGAACATGCTGCATTTCCTTCGATCATTTAGTAATGGATACTCAGGTAAACACAAAAATCCGTGCCAACAGTAACACCTAAAGCTCTGAAATGGACATGAGTTTCATTCAATTTCGTATCAACATATTTGGATAGCTTTAAATCCATAAGACCAAGAGACTGGAAACAGACGAAAAAAGACCTACGGCGCAGACTCAAAAAACAAATGTCCAGTTTATGGTTTTAGAATGATGGCATTTTCGGTTAATATTGGTGAGATAGAGCTACTGGGTATCCATTGCTAAATGATTGAAGGGCATTTTTCACGCTCCTCATCTAAATGCGAGCATCCAACGTCAAGACAGACCTCTCTAATACTGCACAAAGAGAACAGACTGAAAATGGTTTGCCACAACAAGACTTTCATAACTTACAGGATAATTTGAATGTTGCATATTCATGGTCGGTTTCTGCGGCTCGTTGGATGGTAACGATCTCATTGACATATGCTGCATTGGCCCGGGCATCATATTTATACTATTATTATTACTATGAACAGGAACGCCTACAAAGCAAAAATATTTTAGTAGAAGTTAGTTAAATTTACAAACTGATACCGCGTATAAAATGTAGATACATGTTACGTTAATACCTTGCGCTTGCATGAAATGCGTCCTTAATGGTGGCTGCTGCGGATGTCTCTGCTGCGACGCCACCATATGCCTCCAGTCGGAATTCATATCACCAGCCATACGAGCGGGATTTGGTTGACAGTTCAGTCTCTGTTGCGACATTAAAATCAGTTCGTCCGAAAACGATCGACCGTTCGGCATATTGTTCCCTGACGGTCTAATTATGGCACCTGAAAATACACATATAAAATCAAAAATTAAGCAACAATACTCTGGCACCGCGTCGTTTGAACTACATACATAAGCCAATGGGCAGACTTGAAGATAAGCTCGTGACCACGATAAATTATGCCAACTACTACACAATGTGTAGATGTTAATATAAGGTTGAAATAATTCCAAATATAGGAGAACTAATAAAATTCAGTGATGTAGCTGCTCTACATTACATTATTATTAAGGTAATGTACCCTGAGGTACCACTGCATGTAATGAGCTAAACTTCGCAATACTAACTCCTTCATAAAATTTTTCATCCTAATTCTCACACTCATCACATTACCATCCTTATTCCGTTCCTCATTACCATCCCAACCTCATTCTCATTCTTCATTCATTCATCAGCCTCGTTATTATTTATTTTCTCTTCCTATTGCCATCATCATCCCCAGTTCCCCAGTCCCCCAATCTCATCATCTTTATATATATTAAAATTCTTTACTTCATTTCCATACTATTACTATCTTCTCGTGGCACGATAACATTTAATTTTACAAATGACTGTATCTTATTTTTACTAGATAAGAAATGGAACAACATCGCAGTAACCAATCTACTTGGTCCACCCACTTTCCTCCTGGCCTCCTTCAATCAAAATCACTAAATAACGCAGAAAATATTACCGTTAACAAAATTAGCATTTTGTTGAGGAGGAAGCCTCTGAGGCATACTACAAGGATGAGCTTGGAACTGAGGATTAGTCTGGCGTCCCGTCACGTTGTACTCAGGTGGAGGAGGTCGGATCATCGACGCCATAGCTTTGGTTTGCTGGGACATTTGCTGCTGCTGCTGCTGCTGCTGTCGCAGTTGCTGCTGCAGTTGTTGTTGCATCTGTTGGTGCTGCGTTTGGGGCGTGGGCTGTGGTTGCGACGTCTGTTGTTGCTGCTGCAGCGGTGTGTGCTGCTGGTGTTGCGACGACGTATGCTGCTGGTGTTGCGGTGATGGCTGTGTTTGCTGTCGATGCGACTGTGCAAGCTGCGGTGGCGCCTGATGGTGCGGCGCATGCGACTGATGCTGCTGTGGCTGCTGGTGAGGTGACTGTTGGGGATGCGGCTGCTGCAATTGTTGCTGTTGTTGTTGTTGTTGTTGCTGTTGCAGCTGCTGTTGCTTGAATAGCTGCCAAGGGGAAAAAAAATCAAATTCAAAAAACCTGCTAAAACAAATAACACGCAAAACATGCAATGCACCATGGTTGCTATTTTCGAAATAACATATCAATGTCTTTACGATATTATTTCTAACGCTTTTACCAGTTGCGGTGACGGTCTTCAAATTTTTTTTTCTCATTGATAAATTTATTTAAAGCCACAAATACAGAAACTGACAAATTACGCTTTGTTTGAGAGGTCAGGGGAGGAGCTACGTATAATTTTTTATAAACTGTCAAAATTAATGTTTCAAAACATGGAGACAGAAATGAATTACTTTATTCTGTTTATAGTTATCATATATACAGGTGTACGTATTATCCATTTCATCAAATGCATAACCGGCCCAACTTAGACATTGCATGCACAGGATTGACCCTTTTATTTGTCTTATATTTTTTAATGAAGTTGTTTTTAGTTTAGTAATCAAACAATTTTAGTTTTGGCGTCATTTTTCTTTCGGGGTAAGTTTCTTTTTTCTTACCATCCTAAAACAATATTGAGATACTTTCAACATTAAAGCAACTTTGGATTCAAAATCTCCTCTTTAATAAGAATGAGAACGGGGATGCTCTTCGTTTATACTCTATTCAAGGCCGGTTTTAAAGAGGAGGATTTAGACCTTAGGGTATAATACCACCAGCGTAAAAAAAAAAGGTCAATCTGAAACACAATTATTCTGTTTTTGAAATTTTACGTCAATGAAATATGTAAAAAATTGTTAATTCCTCTTATAAAAAGTCATGAATATTATAAAATATGATTCTACCTCTCCTCCTTGAAGAAATCCTGAAACCGAGCCTGACTCTATTTCAAGGAGCCAATCTCTGGATTAAATTATTGCACAAATGCAGGCAAAAACTAAAAGTAAATAAGATTGCATGCGTACCAAATTATTTTCGTGATTGCAAGAAACGCAACTTTTAATAATTTCTCGTAGTTAATGAAGCAGGAAATCTTAATTTTGATAGCACCAAAATAGAAAATCACAGATAAAATTTTAAAGATCGACACTGATAAGAGGTGAAAGTATTTGTTGTTCTTTTCAATTCTGACGATTTATGCAGCAGATTGGTAACATCACACTGAGAAAACGAGAACTGCTGATATTTCAGACATGCTTTATAATTGCAACCACTACTCTATTAATTTTTTTTCCACACCCGAATTTCAGAAAAATCAACAATACAGCCTTTCTCACAATTACCTGGCTATGCCATTAACAGTATAATTTGATATCGAAATTAATGTTTTTTAAAAACCGCGCTACTTCCTCCATAAACTTATCGGCTATACTGCCATGAAGGGCGAAAACAACTTTTGACGAAAGATAAAAATGTATCTTTCAATTCTTCAATAACTTTGCAAAGAATAATGACGACGATAATAGAACACGCATTGAAAAATATGCTAAAATTACTTTTTATGGGAGATAAATCAGTTATGGCGAGATTTTTTCAACGAGTTTTTCAGGATTTTTAACGTGCAATTTTTCTGCTAATAGGAAACCTATTTAAATAAGATTCATCAATTTATACAATAACATCAAAACAAAAATTGAGAAGAAACGCCTCTCTCTTCAATTTCCTGCGAGTAAAGGAGGAAAAATGTTTTATAGTACAATTTTATGAAATATTTTCTTCGGTCACAGAACATTGAAATTATAATCGTTTCATCGGAACTATACTCTGTTCACGCTAAGAAATGTGTGACGTCATAAACCATATCCACACTTGTCTGGTGGAAACACGATGTTTATTTACTTTAGAAAATGAGACTTATTATTGTATAGGAAATTTTCTTTAATGTACAGTGAGATGGTATCCTCTGCGCGCCTGATTTTTATGTGACAATGTCAAAAAGGAAAAAAGAAAAATAAAGTTGAAATTTTCAGCTGGAACACCCTAATACATCGCATCCTACATATATTTTAGCACTGAATCGAATGAAGTCAACAGCAAGTCAGTGGGACCAATAGTTTCAGAGTTATTGCGAATTTTATGCCAAGTTTTAACTAGTAAAATTAACGTTTTCTGATATTTAGCTTCTAACACTGAGTAAAAAAAGTTGTATTTTTCAGGTTAACTTTTTATGGTCGGGAAGCGTTTAACACAAAAAAGGATAAGAACCATTTTTATTGCAAATACAATGTTAAATATTTTTGACTGAACTATTATCCTGCCACAGTCAATATTTCCCGAGAAAATTTCAAAAAACTAATTTGGGGACATATTTTCCATAATTCCCACACAGGATTGGGTGTGAGACTTTTAGTATGTTATTTAGGACGCTCATCCCTAAAGATTAGTGGGAAAAAATAAAGTTTGGAAATTTTCCAGAATAAGATTTCTAGTTTCTCTGGACTACACGTGTATTTTCAAAATAGAATTATATTTTTTTGTCACATAAAAATTGTATGCAACCCACAATGGGGAAAATGCCCGATAACAATATACACCGATATTTTTTCCTCCCTTCCCAACTGCCCGCCACGTCTATAAGTGATTCCGACGTCACACACTTCTTAGCATGAACAGAGTATATATTTTGACTTTTGAGTATGGGAGGGAAATTCAAAAAAATTTTATCCAAATAAGTTCAATAACTGCGAACGAGAAGTACACACCTAGATAAGAATAATACATTTTTCAATAATCAAAAGAGATAAAAATCAAATATCCATTAAAATCACTGAAAAAAATTTCACAGAAACTGCAATTTTATTGTGGTAAGTAGAATTAAATTTTTGCATGTTTTTCCTGGCTATAATAATTTTTTTACCATTTAGTCAGCATAACGTTATCGTAGAATTTAAATGAAAAAACAATTCATCAAGGCAAAGGTGCACCTCTCCCCCGCCGATTGGAATTAATCGAAAATACAAATGTATAGCGAGTTCAACTTCAGAAGATGGTACACCGTTGGCGCCTTTCAAAATCAATAAACTTCAGAAAAATGGTTTTATACTCGATTTTCTGAAATTTTGGGCTACTCAGTAACGCAATTTTTTCAATAACCGGTAACCATTACAGGTAAAGAAGGTCAATGATGAAATGCTGTTCGCAGTTTTAAACTGAACAAATTAATTTCACGTAAACGCCCAAAAAAAAATTTCACAATTTGCAGAAGCTAAAGGCCTATTGGCAACGAGTAAGTTTACCAAATCGCTCAAAGGTACAAATTTTCAAGGATTACAGCAGGGCTGACGTGTATGGGACGTCTTTTTTCCATTGCGCATCATCGAATTGTCTATTTTTGCATCTAAATTCCAAGTACACACCGCCAGTACCTGTTGTTGTTGATGCTGCTGCTGAAGTAAACGTTGATGGTGCTGCAAATGGTGCGGCGTAAGTTTATGCTGGTCGCCTAATTGACTGTCGACGACGTGGTGCGGTGAGCCATTGTTCGTAGCAGCCGGATTATGTCTCATAGGTGATGGCTGTTGTTGTTGTTGTTGTTGTTGCTGCTGCTGCTGTTGTTGTTGTTGTTGTTGTTGTTGTTGCTGTTGCTGTTGCTGTTGATTAAAGCTGGTGGCATTTTGGCCCACAAAATAAAGTCCTTGTCGGGCGGCTACAGACACGGACGATGGATTCTGCGTCATGGGTACCTGAAATGATTTAAAGAAAAAAAATTATTTTATTTTGAACATCGAATGGAGGGGTATAGCTGGAAAAGAATAATTTTTACAAAAAAAGTAAGAATGGACAAATACTGACAGTACGAGAAAATTCATCATACCGTCAACAAATTGCCTTCGGCGATCTTTCTGAATGTTGTATGATGTGTTAATTGATCGATAACACAAATGTAAATCAAACAAAAAATGTTCCCTTTCAACAAAATTCCATAACGTACTGTTCGACCTATATACTGATCTAGATTTAATAAAATAATCAGAAGAAAAAAATATTTCTATCCTTCAATTCAAAAGACTTAATATGTCCGAGGAGAAAATTAAAAATAACCATGGTGTCGGCATTGGTGTCGGTCTCACTTCTGCTCATCAACAATTATGCATTTTGCAAAATGAGAACTTAGCAAAGATGAACGCTTTCGTACAAAATTACAACAGGGCACAGAACATGCACAATGAGTCGATAGTTTTTATCAGTTGGAATTAAATCGAGATAAGGGTCCGACATCTGCGCTGAAAAATTTGAACGCAGTGCTCCAAAAGATATGAGGTAATGACGTATTATCTCACGTCATTAAACAAAAACAGTGCTAATTACTTAGACCATACATCCTTTATTCAAGAGAACAGACCTTCATTTTATTACTATCCTTTAAAATGGTTTTTTTCTAAATCGGCTATTTTGTAATTTATTTTATTAATTGAAATAGTAAAGTCGAAACATAGAAACATGTATTTAAACTAAAATAAAGGTAACTGATAACCATACGAACGCATTTTAATTATCAAGATTCAATAACGAGACATTCAATATCTGTTATTTTAGTGATAATAAAAATTACGATTAAGTTATATTAGAAATGGAAAGATCAAAAACTTTACGAACGAAGAGAATTTTTCATCGCTAATAATAAATGACTGATGGATAGATTGAAATAACTGTTATTTCTACCTTCTACTCTTTTAACGAATTTTCTCGAACTTGGGACCTGTACGCAGATAATTTTTTCGCACTTGAAAACCCCCTCGATAAATGTTTCAGCAACATTGTTAGGCCAGTTTTTGAATACAAATTTACGTACTTCTATTATTATAATAAACGTACAACCCGATTATTTGAGACAATATTCAACGAATATTATTAAGACAAAATTCAATGAAAATTATTCAAACAAAATACAAGGCGCATGCGCCAACTACAAACTTTTCGATGTTTCTATCCTAATTACGAATTGATCAGTGTTGCCAAGCACACGCGCGCTTCAGGGCTTGTACAATACATACGCACAAAATTATAGCTCTTAATCATACGATTTTATTGCAGTTACTAACGCAACGAAAGATGACATATTTGGGTACCAGACCACTGAAATCGCTTTTATCGAGTTCGTTTTATCAGCTATGATTCGGTGTCTATTCTGTAAATATTAGGGCAGTTAAAAAGCGTTACGTTTTCATATTTACAGAATTGCACCGCGAAATCCGTTCGAAACAAACAAAGCGAATTTCAAATTATAAATAAAATAAAAGCGTATTTTTAAAAAACTAATTTTTAACCTAACTTATTATATAGTAAAATGTATAGTCGTGTACTCTGAATTATGCCTTGGGAGATGTTTCATTGTTTTCGCTCCGCTGGCAAAATTTAAGCTATTCAATATACTCCTAAAGATTACACTACAACTATCTTTCAATATTTTTTCTCGACTAGGGGTTATGTTAACAGCAAGACATCTCCTCAAGGGTGTGCCCCTGGTATAGGATAGAAGATTTTTCAGTTCAAGAGAAAAAAATTAACGCAACCTAATTCTTCAGAAAACGAAACAATATTTCTTATTTGCCTTTTATTTTTTCCAAAACAATATGGTCATCGTGCGCATGATGCAACAACGCAACAAACTCTATTAATTAAAATAAAATCATGCTTCATTACATTCCTACAGTGAAACATAAAACAAATGGAACAAAATTCTGAGTGACATTCGTGGATTTTGAGCTGCTCGTAAACAAACCAATCGGATGCATGGACCATTGATACCCGATTCAAAAAAAGTGCAAAAGCTTCATAAATCGATGAGGATGAATATTTTCGTAAATTCATTCTCACCAACACAAATTTCACAAAATGAAATAAAATTCGTACCGCAAGTAAATTCAAGATAAAATAAAAAAGTTATCACATTAAAAAAAAACCAAGCAGCAAACTCGTTTTATTGATTAGAATTCTGAACTATGCGTCAAGTTGGCACTTTTTGTTTCACTGTCCTAGCAGTGAACCACTGACGTGAGTATTGAGTATCGATGCCACAAATTATTCAAAACAACGAGTTTTTACTTTCTTCTATAATAATACCTATCAATTATTATTTAAAAAGAAAAAAATAATTTATTAAAATTAAAATTAATTTCAATTCTGCTTAATTTTTTCTTTTTTATTTGTCTCTTTTTTTTGTTTTGTCTTAAAATAAAATGAGAAAAAAATTACGTAAAGATTAGAATTAGCGTCGCCTTCTCGATTATTTCACGTAATAACACGTGGCCGAGGATTGTATAGCCATGAAATAAGAAAATAAAGAGAGAAAAAAAAAGTGAATGGTCGCTATTGCATCAGACCACTGTAATTCTTGCTGTTCGTTTTCTTTCTTCGGATGATTCGTTGCGGAACTACGAAAATTACTCTTGACGAAACCAACGAAATATAGGTACAGCGAAAAGTATATTCTCATTCAGAAACCGATTAAGAAGGCAGAAGAACAAACACACTTCAAACACGCACAGCCACTGAATTCGAGGAGTCTATAGAGAAGAATTTTCCAGGCAAAAACACGGTGGAGGGAAAGAAATCACAACGAAAAAGGTATTAATTTACCTATTAGTGTATTGTTGGAAAATACAACTATTACTTTCAGTGCAATGGCGTCACCTGAAGGCGGGACCTGTGGAAAAACGCTGATCCTGAGTCGTACACATCACGAATATATAAATCACATAAATTCTTCTGCACATACAATATACATATATATCCACTTTTTGCTCATTTTTGGCACTTTTTGGGAGTCTGTGGAGCCTCCCCTGTTTGACTTATGGCAATTAAACTTTGGTTAGTGATACAAGCTTTCATGGGCTACACATTCATGTTAAAATTTTTGAAATTAATCGGCTAGTTTCGGAGGAAGGGGTTCTCAAAGTGTTGCAAACCCACCATGTTGTCATCACGATAATTCACGTAAATTAAAAGATTGTGGCTTGAAATTTTTATGGCAGTTGTTGGAGACTATTAAGGAATGGTTTGGTATTGAACTTGAGCGAAATCGGTGCACTGGTTTTCGAATGGCAGCCATTACAAAATTTGACACTTTTGAAAAATACACACTTACCATGTTTGATGCGCGGCAGAGATATTTATCATTCACAATCGTTTAAAAGAGTATTGAAGTGTCAAGGTTATTTTTTGGTGCCACGAGCAAGCCAAGATTAGGAATAAACGAGAAAAATAGGTACGTAATTTCATGACGCAAAAAAAAAACATCGACCAGAAATCGCGACTGATTCATGCAATTCATTTTGCATCATGCTAATTGCTCGCGAGTTCTGCCAGTCATGCTGAGAATGGAAAACAACATTTTGGTCGAGGTTGGAAACGCGCATTTTTGGGAGGTGGTTCGTACCCCACTCGTTCACCCTTCCGCACATTTATACATCCATCCGTCGTCTTTTACCAAATTGATAATGCCTTTTTGTCGTAAGATTTTCGACTCACTTACTTACTCCCAAAACACTGTCTCTCCAGTCCAGACATACAGCGCACCTTCGCAGAAATAATTAAATTGTCACAGAAATTGCGATACTGCTCATCAATACCACAACGAAATCGATAAAAAATGAACTCTGCATCCGTCGAACGCACAATTTCGTCAACTTTCAGGCTCAAATTATACTAAATTTTGAAAACGTGGTTTATACCACTTCTGACTGAAGCAGTCACATTTTCTAAATTATAGTCAACTCGTTGTTAGCGACCCAGTGAGAACAGTGAGAATTTAGGATTCGCCACCAGACGATTAGCAGAGTCAAGGCCTCGGAGCGGATAAGGTGTTGGCACTAACGTCTGAATGCAAGCGATTGTATGTTAGAATTATTACATTCATGGTTGTTTACACCAAAATTTGATCATTGTTCTTTCTAAAACAATGGAGGGATAATCGTAATTATTCCAGTACCACAGCTACCCCATCAAGGGTATAGGTAGAACTTAGAGGTTCGCTGACGAAACGTGAATACAATCTTCATGATGTCAGAGAGAGAATCCAATAGCAGCTCATCACTGCGCAATGTTACCTGTAATACATTGATGGTCAATCACCGTAGTAATGAGAATCCGTGCATACGTCATCTCGAGTCTGTTTTTGTGCGTTGGCTTATTAAGTCGTACAGTTAGGAGTATCTGACAATGGGTCGAAACTTTCTCAAAGATACCAATACAAATGTTGGAAAGCTGTTCAGCATCTTTTTCCGCAAATTCCCTTCAGTAATTTCAAAAGGTTTTGTTATCTCGGATACTTAAAACAGTTTATTTCACAAAATTGTTAAAAATTTTTTTCTTCCGTAAAAATAGCGAAAAGTTTCACACCATATCCAGTTTGTCATCGCCGTAAATACGGAAAATTAGACTTGAATTTTTTTTCTCCTCCATTTCTTCGTTGATATTAACCTTTATCGCAAAAAAAGTTCTGTAAACATATATTCAAAGCTCAATTTTTAATTAAAAAAAATATAATGCTCATTAATATTCACGTAAAACCGTAGACATGTATACTATATAATCTATAAGGCCAACTTATGTATGTATAACGCATGCGTGTTAAAAGTTGGTCCAAAATGGTTTCCTGCTTTCGTTTGACGCTATATAGTCTCAGCAAATTAATTTGAAGAATGCTTTAAAAAGGAAATAATCGGAAGAAAGTTGAATTTTGATACCTACGTCAACTTCGACATCCTGAATAACCACCTAAAAGTTCCAATGTGAGTGACTTCGGCATTTCCCTTGAGGGAGGGATTAAAATGGTGGTGCAAAGACATTTTTCACTTTTATATCGCTTAATTTTAATGTGAGCTAAACATTGTTCAAACAAAATTGAAAGTCGACTTAAGAATCTAAAATAAATTGTTTCACTACTTTTTGTTAGCTACATAGTTTTTGCATAAATCTTTGTTAACAATTCCTATTTTTCTATTAATACCTATTTAAGACAGTAAACATATATAAGGTAATGCATGACATACCAAATACAGTATATGAGTTTAGTTTGTCAATAATTTTATTCACAGGGTATACACCGACATGCGTAGTGAAATTCTCCCCCTTACTGCATTTCAGAATCACCTCCCCAACTAGTTTTTCATTAGATTTTGTGTAAGATACAGACTGTGTACTCCTAGTCTATTCCAGTTGAAGAAGTGGCGCTGAAATGTGGTAAGGGGGAGAATTTCACTTCACATGTTGGTCTATCATTATAATAAACGTAAAACCCGATTTTTTGAGACAAAATTCAACGAAAATTATTCAGACAAAATTCAAGGCGCATGCACCAACTACCAATGTTTGGTTGTTTCCATCCTAATAACGAATTTATCAGCATTGCCAGGCCAGTACAAGCCAAAGCGCCGTGAAGAGGCGCTTACAGGTTGTCTTCTCTTCTAATATATAAAGACAAGTTGCCATTCTCTGTCCTAAATGTTCTCTTAATATACTGAACAAAATTTTTCAAAACTCATACCACATATGAAGAATATCCTACAGGTGGTTTATAGACCTCAAAAAGTAAAATCTGTTCAGCCAAACTGTTGAAATTAAGGTTTAAAGTTGTCTTGTGTAAGTGTCTACATGTGAGTGTGTGTGTGAAAGTAATCTTAACATTAGTGTTTGTGTGAATGATATGGAAAATTACTAATCAAATGAATAACCCAATAAGAGGTGCAGCTATACATCTGCCAATTGGTGACTTTGTTTGTATTAATGTCAGCAGTTTCATTCCAGACATTCATTTTTTTTTCCTATTGAGAGAAATAAAAAAAAATCTAGCGCAGCAAGCCTCGCTAGAAAAAGTAGGTTTTTGAGAGAAAGAAATATCAATTTTGATGGTCACATTAACTGTCTGTAAGTTTATATATGTTAATGGTATGTTATGATTGTATGAAATGTGTTGACATTTGACAAAATATTAGACAATGTAAAACATAACAGCATTTTTTCTTGAAAAAATGAAAAATAAATTAAGATGATGAAGTGTGGTACACATCTTATAATTTAAAATAAAACCAATGAAATATAATAAAGTTATAAAATAAAAAAAAAAAGAAAAAAGTGAAAACATGAGCTTGTGGTTAATTTTTGTAAAAAAGGAAAGTTCATTCAAATTAGAAAAAAGAGGGAAAAAAAGCATTACTGGAAGTACCATTATCGATCCGCACCAAAATTGGTAGCATACTAAAATAAATTTTAATAAATATTTATTTCAAATTTCCTACATATGGTTTCAAAATTCTGCATTTTATAAACAATATAAAAATAAAAATAGTGGTACTGGAAGTACCTCCAGCCAATTGCCACCAAAATTGGAAGTGTACTACAATGAATAAAAATGAATTTTTATTGCGAATATCGTGGTTGTAGCAAAATTGGGCATTTTATAGCCTAAATAAAAACAAAAATGGTGGTACTGGAAGTACCATCTGGCCAATCCATACTAAAATCAGCAGGTCAGGTCCTTTGTTCAGTGAAAATGTTCGCACCCAATTTTATCATTATGGGACAAAAATTGCAACCTGTACTGCGAGAACAAGAAATTGATGTATATATATGTGAATTTGAGTTATTGGTGCCAAAATTTTTCTGATGTCATGAAACAAAAAACTTACTCACCCCCAACCCTGGGGGCTAATACCGCACTAAGCATTATAAGTGGATTTTCTATAGAAATCGTACTTAAAAATATTTGTTCTGAATTTCAAAATTACACAGTTTGAAACCATTAAAAACAAAAATTGAGTTGAATGAGATAATATCCTGTCAATCTACATGAAAACTGGTAGAATATTACAATCAATTATAATAAATATTTGTTCAAAATTTAGCATTTTATAGCCAGACTAAAAACAAAAAGAAATGTCTTTACCGGAAGTACCGTCAAGTCAATTTGCACCAAAACGGATGGTATGCTAGAATAAATTATAATGGATATTTGTTTCAAATTTCAGACATATTGTTCCAAATTTCCGCATTTTAAGACCAATATAAAAACAAAAATAGAGGTAGCGGAAGTACCAACCAGTTGATGCATATCAAAATTAGCAGGATGCTACAATAAAATATAATAAATATTTGTTTTAAATTTCATAAATATTGTTCCAAAATTGCGCATTTTGTGACCAATATAAAAAAAAAGTGGTACTAGAAGTACCATCCAACCAATCCACGCCAAAATTGGTAGCATAGGTACTACAATAAATAATGATAAATAATTGTTCCGAGTTTTGAGGCTATTCATGCCAAATTGAGCATTTTATAGCCAAAATAGAAACAAAAATAGCCATACCGGAAGTACTATAACCAATCCGCACCAAAATTCATATCAAGTTATAATAAATCGTAACGAATATTTTTTTCAAATTTCATAGCTGTTGGTCAAAAATTTGAAATTTTGTAGCCAAAACAAAAACAAAAATAGCTTTATCGGACGATTCGCACAAAAATTTATAGCAAGTTATAATATATCATAATAAATACATGTTTTAAATTTCATAGCTATTAGTCCAAAATTAAAAATTTTATAGCCAAAACAAAAACAAAAATTTCCATACCAGAAGATCTGGGAACAAAAAAATTATAATGGAAAACTTGAAAATTTTTAGTTCAAAATTTTAACCTTTTCAGCTGGTTATTTTTGATTTTCTCCCTCCCAAAAAATGCCTTTGGTATGTCACTGTTGTCTGTTAGTATTTTTATTGAATGACAATAGTGATCCTTGGCATTCAAGTTTTGTAATCATTAAATGAAATGTTTCGGTATATACGCCCAATTAAGTCGTGACAAAAACTATTAAATAAAGGTGTTTCATTTAATCTCTGCCTTTAGTCTTTTTTCAAGCTTATTTCCACGCTTTAAAACCAAGAAGTACAATCAATTCATAAAAATTATCACGTATTGAAAGTACAAATATATTTGTAAGGGCATATCTTCTGAAGAAATAATTCGGTTAAAGAACCTAAATTTTCTTGAATTACAGAATGGTTTCTTACTCAATTAAGAAAACTTAAAAAATAAGTCAGATATTTGGTGATATTTTGTGGTATTATTGTCTAACCCGTCTGTTAGACGGGTACTTCAGTTTGTATACTATATGAATTAAATTATTGGTAAAATAAACTCGTATACAGTATTTAATATACATGCATTACACTGCCTGTATTCATTGTGTTGAATACGCATTTACTAAAAAGTAGATATTTTCAATGATGATTTAAGCAAAAATTATCCGCCTGACAAAAAAATACTACTTTTATACGCTTTTATTCTACTCACTCAATTTGTTGAAGTACACCTGATGAACAACTTCAGCGCTGCTTTCACGTGTTGCGACACACTTACACTCATTTCCGTTTTTATCAGTTGTTTTTTCAGTGTTTGTTTCTGTCTCGGAAAAAAAAGTGAGAAATTTTATTTTATCTTTTGCCGTTATTTTCTTTTTCAAATTATAAAAGCGTATTTTTTAAAAACTCGTTTTTAACCTAACTTATTTATAGACTCTTTACTCTTCTTTCAATTTTGTATGAACTATGTTTCCCTCAAATGAAAATTAAGCCATATAAACATGAAAAATGGATTTGGACCACCATTTTAATCCCTTCTCAAGGGAAAAGCCAAAGTCCCTCACACTGGGACTTTTGGGTGGCTGCTAAGGATGGTGAAGCCGACGTATATATCAAAATTCAGCTTTCTACCAATTATTTCCCCTTTAAATTAAAATTTGCCAGGACTAATTGGCAATATTGACATATTGTTAAGAATTAATACACGTAGTTATATAAACGAAAATTTTCTGGGGAGATTTATTTGCTAAACCATCCATTCTATAGAAAATTTTATAGCTTTAGAAAATATTAGCCAACAAATTTTCTATCTATACGAATTTACCTTCAATAAATCCCGAAAAATTAATTCAAGTCCATATAAATGGTGTATTTTTCCTTAAAAAATGCCAATACCATCATGCACAAATAGGCAATACACGTGAAAGCGTTTTTTTCAAAGTTGGCCATCTAGGTATGTATACATGTCCATGCATAAAACACGTAATGTGGAGATAATGCTAAGTGAAATAACCTCTTTTTGTTACATATTGATTTTTTAAACCGTAGATTTATGCATCCCACTCCATGCAAAGAATTTCTCTGTTGGATCCATTGGATCGCTTCACATTTTTCAATGCCCCATCATGAAACAGTAGATGGCATTGCAAAAGCTACTTCAACTAAAAATTCCTCGATTGGCCCACACCTATTTCTGACCGATTAGCACATCAGTATCTAATTCCGCTCCTAGGTTCAAACATACCTCAACACCCTTCATCAACACTAACTGAATTACCTACAAGTCAATCATCTTTAACTAAGTCATTCCTTTTCCCTTTCTTTCGTCAATAAAATTCGATAACTTCCTTTTCCAAATTACCCATGCCATCCCAATCATCCTCTTGATGAAGAAATTAATCGTCATTTCTTCCCATACCCAGCCTTAGAATCATAAATAAAATCTGTGTTCACATATTTCAAACAAAATTCACATCAACCTTAATTTAAACTTACTCTTTAAGCAAAAAATTAATTACATAATAAAACTGTATTATTCGGAATTTTATTCCTGTTTTTTTGCAACATTTCCCTATCTCTTTATTCAATCTTACAAATATTCTTTTTTTTTTCAACTCACACACCAAAAAGAGGTTACTGAATCGATTTTGGTTAGCAAAATGCAAGATTTCCAAATCAATTCGGAACATGAAAAATGATTTTCATTTCAGAAACAGTGTATAAATGAGTTTTTTCTTGACTGTTTGTTGTTTGTTTCTTCACGTCGTCGTTTAAATAATTACACAAATGGCAAAATGACACTATGAAAAAGGCCTGTTTTACACAGTGATCAGGCTTGATGTGGGAGGGGGCGGATTCCCACAGGACTCGGAATTTTTAAGGGCCCAGAATTCTTCAAAAAAAGATAAAAATACTTGATTTTCATGAAAATATACTGAAAAACACTTAAAAACTTTCCCAGTGCTGTAAACCTCTTCCAAAGATAAATCCTAGATACTTCACCTGAACATACATACAATTTTCTAATTTTCAGGGGGCCCATGAATTTTTTCTCCTTTAGGCCTAAATTTTCTTTCTACTGCTCTGACAGTGACGCCTACATCACAAAATATTAAATATAATAGAGGATATAAATCCATCTTAACGCTGCTACCAAAAATGGCACTACTTTTGAAATTGTTGTCTTCATCCTTACAGAACCAAATTCAGATTTGTTTACAGTTGTATTCGAGCCCATTAACAATGATGAGAATTTCTTTTCTTCAAACAATTAAATTGAAGAACGAATAAACATAGGTAATTAATAATTCAGAAATCACAACAAACATGAATTTCATGGATTAAAATGAGACTGAAGAGGATATTTCATCTCAAAAGTGATGCCATTTTTCGTTTCACGTGCATCCTCTGTTACATTTAATACTCTGTGATCAACACAACAAAGTTCACTTCTCCATTATATTTAATTATTATCTAAAATTCTATTCATAAATGAAGTTTACCGGTTTCATCGAATAATAAACTCTTTTTCGTGGATTCGTTGAAAAAATATCGTACTTAATTAGTTACTAGTGATTGTCGATGAGTTGCGTAATTGCAGCAAGAGCCGAGTTTTGGTAACTAGTTGAGTGAAATACTATTCCCTACTCGGGATTGTATAGTAATAAGTGATAACTTATGTAGGCCTACGTCTAATACCGAAAAAAAAATTTGAAAAAAGGTGGAAATAAACATTTTTTGTAATGAAATTAATTTTAATCAAGTTAAACGTGAATAACCATTTCAGGGACACATTTTTCAAGCACTGAGCTGAGACTTTGATTTCGTTATCTTGGAGGTTCAAGCTGAGCAATTCATGAAGATGAAATTATTCTGTAGAAACTGTCGATTAAATGTACATATGGGGACAATACTTGTATGAGGTAATAGGGGCTTGCACCCCTTGACGACAGTCGCCACCCAAAGGCTGGCAATAATCGTCTTTGTGACGTTAAACAAATTTACACTGGTGCATTTGTATGTTCGTACCTGTACGTACGTACAGGTAAGATACATTGCACGGGCTGAGATCAATTACCAGATAACAATCTCGGTGATGTCACAGCCTGGTACCAAACGCGCTGCGTCGTTTCTTACCACCTCGACAGAGGCAAGAAACGACATAACGCATGACATAATTACATACATGTACGTATGCATGTGTGTCTGTGTGCGTGTGTCAAATTCTGTATATAAATTCTCAGAACCGGCTCAAAAATTGCCAGTGTTTGCCGAGGATTTGGCTCTCCCACACTTAATTGTATGAAGTGGCAGAACACGCAAAATACTGTTGAAAACCTTCCAGTGTGAATATCTCTCACGACAAGGTATTCCACAGTGGTGACCTCGACTTGATTTTTTTGGCTACGTCGTGGGTGTCTAGGCGCGTTGCGCTAATTCTAAAACTAGGCGTGGTGTGCTGGCGAGTTACTCGCTTGTGATACAAATTTTTTCACAGACCTAGACACCTTTGGCTGTTGAAGCAGAGATCTGACTTTAAAAGTGGGAAATTAAACCCCCCCTTCCAAATATATTTGCCGGAAGGGAACCAAGAAAAGTAGACCTGGAGGAACAAAGTTGCCCTCATCTGCCAACTCCTCCAGCTTCAACCAGAGACTCTGAAGTCTTTGAGACTCCGGAAAAACAAAAACGAATCCGGAGACCAGAAGCCTTGCGTTTGGGAGCTGTAGTCAACCCAAATGAGACAACAGCTCGCACCCTCAGAAGCGGTTGTCTATTGAGCCAAGACTCCGACCCTTTGACCCCAGACCAACAACCGACGGAGTCTGGTGGAACCTTTGCCAAAAACAACTCAACAGAGAAGCAGCAGATTACAATGCCTAACGGAAATGGAAATACGACAAAGCCAACATCGAATCAGCCTGGAACAGGTGGAAGTGGTCAGCCACAGCTGACCCCCGAAGTACTTGCACAGCTACTACAGCTGTTGCAGATGCAGACTCTGCAGAACCCTGCGATCCAAAGGCGGAGGATTGAGATTCTGGAATTTTTGCCAAATGAGGTAGAACTCTGGTTGACTTTCCTCGAAGGTCGTTTTAAAACAGAAAACTTGCAAAATGACCAGAAATATTCACACATTTGCAGCAGCATGCCCGCAGAAATAATACGCCGCATTCTGGATATTATGGAATGCCCTCCGGCGGAAGCAGATAAGTACAGTTGGTTCTGTAAGTAGATTCAAAATGTGTTTGGTAAAACCCAAAACCAAATAATAGACGATGTTATGGGTGGAATGAAGATGGGAGATGATAAACCCTCCATCTTCATGGCCAAATTAAGACAGAAGGCCGATAACATCGTATCGCCATTGGTCATTGGGAAGCAGTTCTGTAAGCAACTGCCCCAACATGTTTTACAGTGTCTGGCAGCTGTGGGTACCATGGTAATTAACAATTCCAAGGACCTAGATTTTTTGGCAAAGAGTGCCGATAGTGCACTGGAACATTCGAGATCAGCATCCTTGATTTGTGCAGTATCGACAGAGACTGGAGAACTAGCTCAGCTTAGAGCCCAGATAGCTCAGCTGACCAGCGAAATAAAGAAGAAGAGTAATAACAATAGCCCAAGAAATGGTAGAAGCAACAACCGCTTGAAAAGCAGAAGCAACAATAGAAATAACGATAGAAAATTCAGGTCCAGAGACCAAAAGATCAATTCTACCAGGGGTCAGAGTCCAACTCCCCCAAGAAGATCATCATCCCCCAAACCCCAGTCTCAAAACTGGGATGATAAATCCTGCTTCTTCCATAATAGATTTGGCGCAGAGGCCACCAAGTGCAACAACAGATGCCAATGGTGGGGAAAAACATACAATAAGCCATCAAACTAGAAAGAGGGGTCGTCTATGTGGCTGAAGATCCCTCGAAAAGTATTCACGCCGCTTGTTCATCAAGGACAGGACAAACAGGAGACGTTACCTTATAGACTCAGGTGCTGACTTGAGCATTTTGCCAGTAAGTAAGAACCAAAAGGCATTTCCTCCAAAATACTACCTCCGAACTGTGAATGATCAAAACCTTCCAGCTTACGGAATAGAATCCAGTAAAGTAAGCATCAGTTTGCAAAGAGACATGACGTGGTACTTCACAATTGCAGACGTTCCAACTCCGATCCTGGGTGCAGATTTTCTCGCGCACTACGGCTTGGTCATCGACCTCAAAAATGGAAAAATCATAGACAACAATACTGGTCTATGGGTGGAAGGCAAAACGCTAGCGTACCAACTGGACACCAACATATCCAGCTGCACAAATGTCGACGAACAATTCCTACGGATTCTGTCAGACTATCCTGGAGTCACTCAACCATCAATTCGCAGGCATCCGACCTGTAAGCATGACACTGTTCACTATATAGAAACTAAAGGACCGCCTTGCCATGCTAGAGCCCGCAGGCTACTGCCTGATAAACTCAAAGCAGCATGGGAATACTATGATCGCATAATAGGGGAAGGCATATGCCACCTCTTGAAAAGCTCATGGAGTTCCCCGATCCACATGACAAAAAAAGCAAGTGGAGAGTGGCGAATTGTTGGAGACTACAGGGTCTTAAATGCCAAAACAGTTCCTGATCGCTATCCAGTGCCAAACATAATGGACTTTAATGCGAATATGAAGGGTAAAACGATGTTCACAAAAATCGACATCAACTGGGCATTCCACCAAATTCCAATGGCTGAACAGGACATTCCAAAGACAGCTGTCATAACCCCCTTTGGTTTATTCGAATACCTTTGAATGCCGTTTGGACTCTGTAATTCTGCACAAACTTTCCAGAGATTCATCAATGGACTGTTTATGGATTTGCCATTTGCTTATGCATATTTGGATGACATATGCATTTGCTCAGAAGGCAGTGAGCAACAGCACGAGAAGAATGTAAGAGCCATCGTACAACGTGTACACGCTGCTGGACTTACCATCAATGTTAGAAAAAGTTTATACAAACAAACCAAAATTGACTTTCTCGGCTACCATGTCTCGACCAAAGGCATTTCCCCTCTGAAGACCAAGGTGGAGCCCATATTGAAATTCCCAAAACCCTCAAACATTGCAGAACTCAGACGCTTCTTGGGGATGGTGAATTTCTACAGGCGTTGCATTAAAAATGCTGCAGCCAAACAAAGTAAGCTGTTTGCATTGATCAAAACAAATAAAAAGAAAGATAAAACTCTACTCGATTGGACAGAAGAAGCTGAAAAAGCCTTTGAAAACATCAAAGAAACACTGGCAAATGCAACTTTCCTCGCTCACCCAGACAAAAGTCTGCCAATATGTGTCGCAACTGATGCATCCGACTTTGCCATTGGTGCAACACTGTACCAAAAGGACAATGACAAGAAGTTACCGCTCGCTTTCTTCTCCAGAAAGCTATCAAAAACCGAAAAGAACTACAGCACATACGATAGGGAGTTACTGGGAATATTTGCTGCGTTGAAGCATTTCAGGCACCAATTAGAGGGTAGATGTTTCACTGTGTATACAGATAATAAACCCCTAACACATGCCTTCATGCAAAAGACAAAACCAGCTTCCCCGAGAAGGGCTCAACAATTGGACTATATAGGACAGTTGACTACGGACATCCAGTATATAAGTGGAGAACTCAACACTCCAGCTGATGCTCTTAGTAGGATCGAAGCCATCTTGGCACCGTCTCAATTACCTTATGCTGAAATAGCTAAAGAACAGTTAAGGGATGCAGAATTGCAAGAACTGTTGTCGAACGATGACACAGCTCTCAAATTGAGACAAAGGAAAATCCCTAACATGCGACATTAGTACAGGCAAGAATAGGCCATTCCTGCCGACAAAGTATCGCAAATTGGCTTTCAGTAGTGTGCACAATCTATCGCACCCTGGACCAAAATGCACTGCTGGGTTAGTAGCATCAAGATTTGTTTTGCCGCGAATGAAATCCGACTGCAACAAATGGCACAGAGCTTTGAAAGCCTCCATCATGGCTTGTGATACCAAGAGATGGGTTGACATACTACCAACCATCCTCTTGGGCCTTCGATCTGCTCTTCAAACGGACACAGGTCACTCTGCGGCGCAGTTGGCGCTAGGCGAAGAGCTATGCCGACCAGGGGACTTTTCCACCCACTCGAAAGAAATTAGCACCAAAACGCTCGTCCAAAACATACGGACTGATGCTAACAGTTTTTTGAAACAGGCAGCTCGTCATGGCCAACCAAAGATTTATGTATCCAAACACTTGGCCACAATTTCTCATGTGTTTGTCAGAGACAAAAAAATAAGATCTTCGTTGGAGAAACCATACGCCGGTCCTTATAAGGTTGTATCACGAGATGACAAAAATTTTGTGATACTAATTGCAGGTGAAGAAAAAACGATTTCAATTGATAGATTGAAACCTGCGTACCTTATAAACGACGACAGAAAAATGCTCCAAAGAGCAACAAGGAAGACGACAGGCAGGGAAATTGAAGAAGAAAAACAGACCACACAGTCCGATACCACACAACCACAAAAAGTAGAGGACAAACAGGTCAAAAAAGGTGATAAATCACAAAAATCACCAGTAGAAAAAACAAAAATAAAGAAAACGGTGAAGTTTAGTGACGAGATTGTCAAAATACACTACGATCCATCGGCCCCCTTATGCCCACAAAAAAGAGGCAGGCCCCTTGGCAGCAGAAAGCGAAAAAACCAAATTCCAACTCGAAAATCTGAAAGATTGGCAAGGAGAAACTAAAAATATTCACAAAAGTTAATATCCGCTGCAAAAATTACAAACCCGCATAAAAATACGCACGAGAATCTGGGAATATTTGTAACAAAAGAAATTCCACAGATAAGCAGAGAATAAATGCGTACAAATAAAACACGACACAAATAAACAAACCCACGTACGATACGGAAGAAAACATCGCAACGTGTTTCTATTGACAAATATTCCGATAACAAAATAGTCAATAGATCGTGACATCACAAATGAAGTGTGCATTCCTTTGTGAAATACAAAATTCAAAAGTACGAAAATTCAAACACGCTTAACTCTGCTTGTACTTAACAGATTTTGACCAGAAAACTTTTCAGCCAAAGAATATTTAATGCACTATCCCCTCCAAACATGTCTGAAATAAGATAACAACTTGGAATAAAGCTGAGATCGAAAATATTCTCGCAACGTTTTTCACTCACCTTTCTGCTGTTGACTGTAACACGCCGAAATTTCTACCATTTTTCTTTCTTTCTATTTCCAATTTGTTTTTTCCTTCCTTGTATCATGTCGTCCCCAATTAACACGCCATTCTCGACTCCAGAATTCCAATTCATCGTTCCACCTGTACCTCAGCCTGTAAAGACTAAGGAACATATGGAGCAGGAAAAGGAAATCGAACGAATTGAAAATGAATTGCTGACTGACACGACATCGGCTGGGGACATCATCAAGATGATGTCCGCACCCCTTCCTGCCCTTATCTCACCACCAAAATCGCCAGAGAGGACACCGAGAGTGGAGTGCCCATCCCCGGAGTCCTCAGCCCTGGCGACATTGGAGGTGGGAAGGCAACCTCCTGCTGAAGAGGTGCAAAAAGTACGCCCTCCTCCCGCACTCGGTCTAACCTATAAACCATCGGGGAATTCGAACTCCCCGATGTTTAAAAGGCCAAGACCAATAAACCCCTCTGGTCCGCTTCCTTCCCACCATCCTCACCCATACACTCGTCTGGTACATCAGAATAGACCACCTATACGCAGGGGACAACAGAGCTGGGAGACGTACCAGGCCCAATTTAACGCTTGTAAGATGTCTTACGAGTGTGTAGGCGCGTGGTAGGGTCAGCTCTGGCCAAATGGGAGAAGGACCAGCGACAGCAGTAGACTCGATAAGTCCCCCCAGGCACGCAACTCATCATTTTCACAATGCGAAAACTGGGGGGAGTAGCTGTGGGGATAATACTCATATTAGATAATAGGGGCTCGCACCCCTCGATGACAGTCGCCGCCCAAAAGCTGGCAATAATCGTCTTTATGACGTTAAACAAATTTACACTGGTGCATTTGTATGTTTGTACCTGTACATACGTACAGGTAAGATACATTGTACGGGCCAAGATCAATTACCAGATAACAATCTCGGTGATGTCACGGCCTGGTACCAAACGCGCTGCGTTGTTTCTTATCACCTCGACAGAGGCAAGAAACGACGTAACGCATGACATAATTACGTACATGTACGTATGCATGTATGTCTGTGTGCATGTGCCAAATTCTGTATATAAACTCTCAGAACCAGCTCAAAAATCGCCAGTGTTCGCCGAGGATTTGGCTCTCCCATACTTAATTGTATGAAGTGGCAGGACACGCAAAATACTGTTGAAAACCTTCCAGTGTGAATATCTCTCAGGACAAGGTATTCCACAGTACATTTTCATGCTCTAATGTCTACCTACACTGTAGTACCATTTTTCAGATATTTTTTAAATTTTGTTAGCTTCTCGTATTGTAACTATTCAGAAAACCACTTAGGAACAAATATATATATATATATATATATATAAAAGCACAGTTGGAAAAAATTCTAAAAATACTGTATACTGACAATATCGAGACGAGAAAAATATAATTTTGTTATGTACAGTACGGGTACCGTTTTCTAAAATCGAAGTATGAAGGTAAATTTTTATTTTTTTCTAGAAAAATAAGAAAAAAAAAAAGAAAATTTTTATAAGCGAGCAGAATACTACAAAAACGCATCGACGAGAAGCTGACGCAAATTCTTGCTCCCCATTTTGCATACATCGGTGCCGGTTATACCGAACGGATGACAACGTCTGGTCTGAACTGGAAACGAGTATTTCCGATTTGCACGAAAGCGTGACAGCTACGGAGAAAAAAAAAGAAATGATATTTAATCAATTTTGAGACTTTGTCGGTTATTCCAGCAAGAGTGCGCGAATAATAACCGATACTGTAACTAATTCAGTGATCGGTAAAATTTGTCCTGCTGCGCTGCAACATCGAAACGGCTGAGTGTTGTGTCCTCCGTGGCAAAATATTTTCATAATTTTCTCGTCAGCGAATTCGCAGTCGAAGGAGCAATAGTTCATATTTTTTCTCCCTTTTCTTTCTTTCGTTCGTTTGCAT